>JAZKJV010010089.1:0-325738 GCA_037367405.1 Ottelia alismoides
TAAACGATCCGCAACTTGTGCTGGCTGGGAAAGATCTAGCTTTATTGGACTAGTCTCCTAGGAGCATTGGGTTCCTACAAGCTCGCTTAATTGCCCTGCTAGACTAAATTATCACCTAGATAAAATTGATAATATAAAAGACCGAACCTTCATGGTCATCAGCTCCGTGTTGCGTAGGTGAATTGGGGGTTTGATTGTTGATCTTGTTTATTTCCAGATCCCATCCACCTTTTCTTCCAGATCACGATGATGGGCCAGAGGTCCCTTAGGCAGCCTTTGACTACACTGCTTTAGAGCACTTCGTCCCACTCATTTAGGCAGGTTCGAGAGAGCCTAGACCCTCTCTCTAAACCCCAGTTTGATTCCACCATGTTCCCCCTCAATCACCCTTCTTCCAGTCCCGAGGTGCCCGAGCAAAGTCTGGCACATATATTCATTCATTTGATGGCACATGAGTTGGGTATTTTGCCTTTGTAGAGACCCAAGAGATGGCCAGCAGCGAGGAGCGCACCAATGGGCAGCCCTAGAGTACCACATATATTCTAGATCAGGCGCCATCAACAACACACTGTTAGCCTCCCCGGAGACGATGCAGAGGTAGATCAGAGACCAAGGAGCCTTTATGGCATAGGTGCGCCGAGAGATGGCACATATGCAAGCTAACCGAGGAGAGCCAAACCGAGCAGGCGGTGGAGAGATACCAGAGTTTGGAGGAGGAGACAGAGGACAACCAGAAGAGCCACAGGAGGCTGTCCGACCAACTAGACCCATGAGAGAGTTGCACAACCCTGGTGCAACTCTTTCACACCACTGGATTCAGCTTCCGACGATTTTGGGAGATTTCAAGCTCCCTCCTCAAACTATCCAACTGTTGCCCAAGTTCCATGGACTTGCTACTGAGGAGCTGCATCTCCACTTATAGGAATTTGAGATGATCTACAGCACTGTCCACGATAGATACGTGGACGAGGAAACCATCAAGATGATGGCATTTCCTTTCTCCTTGGAAGACAGAACAGCCTACTGTCTAAAGCATTTAGGGAGATATGTCACTTCGTGGGAGCAGCTTCGGACCGAGTACTTGAACAAGTACTATCCACTCGGCCGGACGAACGCATCGCGAGCTCTGATGAAAAACCTCTCCATGATCCCCAACGAGCAATTCCATGAGGTGTGGGATCGATTCTGTGAGCTCATTGACTGGTGTCCACATCATGATATCTCCAACTCCAATCTAGTACATAGCTTCTATTGTGGGCTGACACCGGAGTTGCAGGGGCTTGTGAATGCTTCTTGTGAGGGATCCTATTTCGCCAAAGACGAAAACCAGGTCTGGACCATCTATGAGAAGGTCTACACAGTGATGTCTCAGACCGGGCTCTACACTCAGGGGAAGCCTCTACCCTAGGCCGTGACCTATCACATGATATCACGGGCCGATGTAGGTCCATCCACTTCTTAAGCAGCTATAGCACATGCAGAATCATCGACTGCTGATATGGGCATCATCAGCGAGAAGCTGGACCGCATTGAGATCAACGAGAAGAAGCAGTGCCAGGATATGACTCAGATCGATCAGTTGGTACAGACTTTGAATGATATGAAGACCTATATCATGTGTCTCTAGGAGGCACAAAAGACTTCTCAGCCCCGTCTCAGGTCATGGGCTGATCCTAGCAGCAGCTCGTCCCAGCATTCCGCCCAGTATAGGCAGGTTCACCACATACAGGCGGAGCCTTACCAACAGCTGCAGCACCAGTACCCCCAACCACCGCCATCCCAGGATACTCAGATGGTGGTGTATCAGCAGGATCAACCACTGGCAGTTCTTCCTCCATCCTCCTATGAGCAGGAGCCATTGATGGAAGTCAACGGGATTTGGTATGACCGACAATAGCCCAGGATCCGCGGAGATCATCATAGTTTCAGGTGGTCGACTGGAGGTGCCTCATCCTAGCAGCAGCCTCCAGCCCAGGGTGGACAATTCGGCCAGCAGTCACAGCAGTAGCCCCAGTTCTCCCATCAGCAACAGTAGGCATTTCTAGCCAGGTCCTTGTCCCTACCATCAGGTACGACAGTTGAGGCAGCACCAGTAGCAGTCTCAACAGTATTCTCAGCCTCCCCCTCACCAGTTCCAGCAGCACCCTCCCTTTCAGAGAGGCAACCCGTCCGGGTCTCATGGGCCAGCCTATGAGAACCCTACTCTTGATGATCTAGCATGCCTACTCTCTGATCAACAGGTCACATTCTAGCGGGAGATGGACAAGTTCTGCCAGGAGATGAGGGAGATCAACAAAGGAAAGGCCACCATACCCGCTCAGATCGAGCCCAACCTGAATAATCTAAAAAAAAATCTGAGTAGGTACCGTTCACACAAACTACCACTCCTAGTGATTTATTGGGTGACATTGCTTCATGTACATTTGATGCTGACTTTGTTACACTTAGGAGCGGTACCTTGTCTAAGAGACGACATCATGAGGATGCAGGAGCGCTAGACGAGGAGGATAGCAGTGCTGATGTCGCTTAGGAGGATGATGACAATGGTGCTGACACCACTAAGGACGTTGATCCAGCCGGCGGTACTGAGGTTGTCGCTTCTCCGAATACAGATGGAGGTACTGATGCCACCAGAATTCCAGATGCTGAGCTAGAGCGCGGTGCTGATACCATAGTTCCTGATGTCGTGGGTGGTATAGAGGCCACCCCTTCCATTCCAATAGTGTTTTCTCCATTTTTTGTATCTCAGGACTTTGCAGAAAATATCAAAAAAGTAATAAAGGAAAGGGTTCTTCATCTTCGAGTCCATATGTGATGTATGATGACACTTGTATGGATTCCATTCCTTCTCAGCAGCAGGAACCTGTTCCTATCCCTCTATCTGAGGAGGGCCCGACCATCCCCTTCCCTCAAGCACTGCGCTTGGCGAAGGGGAAGAAAACAAGAAAATTCATCAAAATCACTGCAGTTAGAGTTCAGCCAGCAGATGATTGATAGATTTCAGATTCAGCTGACTCTACAGGAGGCACTTAAACATATGCCTCTCCTCCAGAAAGAACTTGATAGACAAGACCACAACATGTAGGAAGAAGAGGAACCATAATGCAGAAATCCATGTGCTCACTCGTGCCACCTGCTTCACCATCCAGAATCGTCTGCCAGCCAAGAGGCTAGATGCAGGAGCTCCCTATGTCAGATGCCATATTCATGAACAGAAATTTGATCGAACTCTATTAGATAGCAGGTTTTCCATCAACCTTCTTCCGGCATCCTTACTCGACCAATTTGAGTTTGGCCCTCTTAAACAGAGTAGGATATTCCTTCAGTTTGCTGATAGATATGTCAAGAGGCTGAAGGCCCATGGACTTCGTCATGTTGGACATGGAGATCCTTGAATCTGTGACCGATACTGCCATCATTCTAGGATGTACATTCTTGGCCACAGCCAATGCGGTGTCCTACAATGATAGTGGGAAGGTATGCTTTCGCATCGAGGGGAGAGTATATAAATAGAGACGATAGACGAGACCAGAGCATGAGATTCAGCCTGTTCAGAGCATTTTAGTGATACATAGCAGATGACAGAGGCAGAGCGAGACATCCACCTGGAGTGCGACTTTGTGATCACTGATGGTGAAGCCGCTTAGTCTAATCTCATTTTACGAGCCCTTCTCTCACCTTCAGATTCCACAGATTCACAGATCCAAGCAGAGAAGAGTTTGGAGAGCACACTCTTAGTAGAGGACACATTTGAGGCTGAAGACCGTGTTCAGGATATCGAGATAGAGTATAGTTCTTGTGATTTAGATTCAGATCCCTCAGATTCAGACATAGACTGGGCAAAGTTTGGTGATTTATTTCCTTGTCTGATGTCCGCAGATCCAACAGTTAGGACGGAAACCTTGCCAACACCGAGTGTAGATACACTAGTAGGGTAGGCTTCACCAGTTTTGTATGATCAACTATGGTTCTCTCATTCAAATCTAGTTGCATTCACTCACACCTTTCAGAGGCTAGATTTACTAGCTCCCAGTTGTCCTGAACTAAAGCCTTTGCTGTAGTCGCTGAAGTATAGATTCCTTGCGGGTGAACATGAGATGTACCCACTTATTATCTCAGCAATTTTGACTGGAGAACAAGAATCTTGATTGATGGAGGTTCTTAAAAAGAACCGCAAGGCAATAAGATGGAGCGTAGCTGATCTCCAGGGGATAAGTCCAGCACTGTGCTCCCACCATATCTATCTCAAAGAGGATGCTAAGCCATCGCATGAGTTCCAGCGACGGCTAAACCCAAATCTTCGAGAGGTAGTCATGAAGGAAATATCGAAATGGTGGAGCGTCGATTTTATCTACCCCGTCTCCGACTCCAAGTGGATTAGTCCATTGCATGTGGTGGCCAAGAAAACGGTCATCGCTACAGTTGTGAGCGAGTCTGGAGAGGAGATAGCTACCCGGGTATCCACTTCTTGGAGGGTTTGTGTGGACTACAGACGATTGAATCATGCCACCAAGAAGGATCATTTCCTGCTGCCTTTTATTGATCAAATTATAGAGAGGCTAGCTGGGAAGAGTCATTATTGCTTTCTTAACGGGTACTCCGGGTACAATCAGGTGGCCATAGCGCCCGAAGACAAGGACAAAACGACATTCACCTGTTCGTTTGGGATTTATGCTTTCAAGCGGATGCCCTTTGGTCTATGTAATGCCCTGGCGACATTCCAAAGGTGCATGTTATCCATTTTCTCAGACATGGTGGGTGACTATTTAGAGGTCTTCATGGATGACTTCTCCGTCTACGGTGATGGGTTTGATGCTTGTCTTGACTGCCTAGATCGTGTTCTTCAGCGCTGCATAGAGGTCCATCTTGTTTTATCTTGGGAGAAGAGTCACTTCATGGTGACTTAGGGGATGGTTCTTGGTGATATCATCTCCAACAGGGGCATGAAGATTGATCCATCCAGGGTAGATATCATCAGGAAACTCAATCCACCGTCCAACTTGCGACAGTTACGGTCTTTTCTGGGGCATGTCGGTTTCTACCGATGTTTCATTCATGACTTCAGCAAGATTTCCCGATTGTTGACTGATTTGTTGACAAAAGACACCGAGTTCATTGTAGATGATAAGTGTCTTGCGTCATTTGAGACTCTCAAAAACTTAATTGTTGAGGCTCCTGTCCTTCAGCTGCCTGAATGGTCTCTCCCATTTGAGATCATGACGGATGCCTTTGATTTTGTCGTGGGGGATGTGTTGGGACAGAGAAGGGATGGAGTACCATTTTCCATTCACTACGCTAGTCGTACATTGGATACCGCACAGGGAACAAACTGTTATAGAGAAAGAGATGCTAGCTGTAGTTTTTGCCTTGGATAAATTTTGATCATATATTCTTTGATCCAAAGTCAAAATCTTTATTGATCACACTGCCATCTGGTACCTCATGGCAAAGAAGAATGCCAAAGTGAGACTGACTAGATGGATCCTTCTACTCCAGGAGTTTGATATTGAGATTAAGGATAAACCTGGAGTCAAGTATGTGGTGGCGAATCATCTTTCCAGATTAGAGAATCTTGAGGAATCTGAGTAGACTGATCCCATTATAGAGACCTTCCCAGATGAGGTAGTCCTTGCTATCACCTCGCTCCCATGGTACGCCGACATTGTGAACTATCTTGTTGCCAAGAAATTTCCACAAGGTTGGCCCAAGCAGCGACTTGAGACTTTCCTTGCAAAGGTCAAGTCCTACCATTGGGAGGATCCCATCCTTTATCACAAAGGAGGGGATAGTGTCTAGCGTCGATGCATTCCTCAGGAGGAGCACCACAGCGTCCTCACATCATGTCACAAGCTTGAGGCAGGAGGACATCATTATGGGAGGATAACGGCACAGAAAGTGCTCTAATCTGGCCTATGGTGGCCAACCCTCTTCAAGGAATCTGATGAATTCGTGAAGAGGTGTACTGACTGTCAGAGGATGGGTACTTGTGGACAACATTATATGATGACGATGTAGCCCATTCACTTCCGTGAGATTTTTGATGCATGGGGCATTGACTTCATGGGTCCATTCCCTAAGAGTCAGGGATTTGAGTACATTCTGTTGGTTGTTGACTATGTGAGTCGTTGGGTTGAGGCCATACCCGCCTGAACTGCATATGCTAAGACTATTTGCAAATTTTTTAGGAAGAATATCATTTCACGGTTCGAGGTGCGTAGAGTATTTATATCTGACAGGGGGTCTCACTTTATCAATGACAAGGTAAAGGCCCTTGCTAACGAGTTCAGCATAAACCATCGAGTTGCCACACCATATCATCCTCAGACCAATGGTCTTGCTGAAGTATCGAATAAGGAGATCAAGACGATATTGCAGAAGGTAGTCCGCCCAGACCGAAGGGATTGGTTACAGCTTTTAGACTAGGTCTTGTGGGCATACCAGACTTTTTTCAAGACTCCTTTGGGTACGTCTCCCTTTAATCTCATTTATGACAAGCCCTGTCATTTACCTGTTGAGATTAAGCACAAGTCACTTTGGGTTGTCACTGATATATTATTGGATCCAGAGAGTATAGGTGATCAAAGGAAGGCAGAATTGGTAGCCCTGGAGGAGCTTAGAGATACAACCTTCTCAAGCAGCCTAAAGTATAAGGAGCGAGTAAAGACATGTCATGATTCTCATATCAGCCATAAGTAGTTCGAGCCAGATCAACGAGTATGGTTGTTTGATGCCAAGCTTAGATTATTTCCAGGGAAATTGCAGAGTAAGTGGTAAGGACCATACCTGGTCCGAAAGGTGCATGATAATGATAGTATCGACATATCTGAGATGTCATCTGAGTCCACCTTTCGTGTTAACGGTCAGCGCCTCAAACCATATCTAGATCATGAGTCATTGATCGTTGGCATTGCCCCGATTCATTTTGCATGAGATGTGGTCTTTGATTCACATCAGTTGCATCTTGTGTCTGATTATCACTGTCTTCTACCTTGTATAGATCAGATGTCTATATAATCTCATTCCTTAGTCTAACACCCTATCTGCATCTTGTGATTATGCTATACCTAGGGTGTGCTTTACCCTAAGCATAGGGGTGTTAGATCTTTGATCATTCTTTTGATTCTTCTTACCTCTATTTTGTTGACTATACTTAGGGATTTTTTACTCTAATTATAGGGGAGGTAGACCCTGTACATCCTTTCACTCGATTTTTCCTTTATTTATAGTTGGCTATCTTAAGATTATTTGACCCTAAGTATAGGGGGAATCATAGAGATCTCTTCTTTCTATTCGTCGTTGTAGTGTAGCCTTTCTTTTCACTTCCCTATACTAAGCACGAGTTATGTCTTCTTCATCGCTCTTTGTTCACTCTGAGGACATCGTTCGAGCTAAGTATAGGGGGTGTCGTATATTGCATATATATATACTTTAGCCATAACTCGTACTTTGTGTGAGCATGTTAATAAATAAGATGGATAATCACAAAAAATTTTAAAATTTTCTTGTACATAAAAATTCTTTCTTGCACATACATAGATATTTAAATTTTTTTTGTACAAAAGTTTGTAAATGTTTTTTATTTGTAAAAAGTTTATAAATATTTGTGTACAAAAATTATGTATGTAGTACAAAATTTTTGTAAAATTTTTGAAAAATAAAAGTTTGCAAAAATACTTGTGTAAATGTTTGTAAATACTTGCAAAACTTCTGCATTCATGCATGCATTCAAACATTTTCAAAAACTTTGCATAAAAAGATTTTTGTATATACTTTTATATTCTTCTGAATCATAGTTGACATTTAAACTAGACTGGAATTAAATTGGGAAATGGAGCTTTGTTAAGACCTTAATCAACCTAATTCTAAGAGGAACCTTATAAGATTTGGGTTTAAGACCTTTCAGGTCCATTAATGACTTACTTCTTTGAGTCCATTAGGCTATGATCACATGTCATCTTGATGAGCCTAAGTAGAACATTTAACAAATCACACATGACTCTTACAGAAAATGGCTTTACTTGGACCAGCACTTTACACTCAGCTCCACATGAATGAGGTGATGAGGAGGTAGTTTCCTTTGGCTTGGGGTAGCATCCTCGATAGTACTTCTAGGCGGAACCTCTCATCTTCCTTCAGGGAAGGAAGTGCGCCTCAACTTGGTATGGCGGTGTTGAGGTCTAAAGACAGGAGTTGTGGGTTGCAATAATGCTTCAAAAGAGGGTAGTCTACTTGCTCAAGAGGAAAAAGTCCTTATGTATATATATGTTGAACCATGTAGATATGTTGTACATATGCACATCAAAAAAAGTGCAAAAAGAACGAAAAACTCCCAAAAAGTGGCAGATCTAATAGAAAATGAAATACACGCTGGAGTGTATATAGCTAAATGAAGAAAAGCTTATGTTACCCATTCTCATCTCATGAAGCTTGCAGCGGGAGACTTAGCTACACTGGTTGGGCTTCTAGGGATACGTAGCTACACTGGCCATGGTTCACTCTCTTCTTACCCCCTCTTCTTGGGCCGGTTGAACTTGAACTTAGAAGGGAATACCCCTCTCCTCAAGGAAAGAGCTGCTAGATTAGGGCATTAGAGTTACATTGTTGAGGGAGGTTGTTGCCTTGTCATTTTTGAGTTGGGGAGCTACATATCACTTACACCGTACAAGAAAAGATTCATGGTCATTAGAGTTTGTGCATGCAGACTTGTTCTGATCTGGATTATTGAGGAGTATTGACCATAGATTGGTGGAACTTAGAGGATGTTGAGTCTTAAACCTAGGTCCAAATAAGGTTCCGACAAATTAATAATCCAAAGGCCTGACTGAGCTTCATACTTCAATTTAATAAAGATAAGTTTAATAATCAATTGTGATTCTCCTTCTTTTTCTTTTCTTCTCTTTTCCCCTTCTTTTTCAAATAAGTGTTTGCTAAGGGACTAGCAAATGTTAAGTATAGGGGGTGTTGAATCTTTGATTCTCACTCTTTATTCTTTTATTTTAGCTATTTATCTTGACAAAGCATCATGTAAATAGGTGTAAATATAATAACTTAGCATTTGGCATGCATATGTTAACAATACATATTTAGCATGTATTTGTGCAAAAATAAAATAATAAAGAAGAAGAAAAAGGAAGAAGGTATTTAGAATAAATACAGAGTGACCTGAACCCCAAGAGAAGGTCAAGCCTTGACCTGATCGCCAAACAAAATAAGTAGAGAGATAGGGCCTACTCTATACTATATAAACTACTTGTATAAATAAATAATTATTTTTGGTAAAATCAAAATAAAATGTTCTTTTACCTCCTTGTATATAGTCCTAAAAATTAAACAAAAATTAGAAAAATAAAATAAAAATTGAAATAAAATCATCTCTCGTACAAAATACATGTATATATGTGTCTCTCCTTATTTATTAGATACCTGTAAATTAATAATAAAAAATAAAAATTATTTTATACTTCTAATTATGTGTAAATAAATAAAATATAAAAATTGGGGTATTTGTGAAAAAATAACAAAATAAAAATAATTTTACAAAATACATAGGTATATTATACCTATATATAATACATTATATTGTATGAAGACTAATTTATTTTTCATAAAAATAAAAAAATCACAAAAAAAATAGTTTGAAAAATAATAAATATTTTTCATTTTATAAAATTTTTATTTTAAAGCAATTTACTATTTTTATTGAATTTGTAAGTATTATGTAAATTCCTAGTTTTTGACTGGTCTAGGTCACTTTGTTGACTTGGGTCAACGCCCTCTTCCAGGCTTGACCCGACCTGACCCCCTTTGCCGGATCAATTTCTCCCAATTTTCCTAGTCGGATCATGCCACCCCTCACCCCGATTCATTGACCGTGGCCTCTCCTTGGATCCAAGACCTTCACAGATCCCTAGGATGGCACGGATCTTCCTAGGGTTGCATGCCTTCACCCGAATCTTTCAGCCTCTTGGGAATCCTATAAATCATCTCTTACGCCTCCACTGCAGCTCAGCTTGTTCCTCACCTCTTCTTCCACCCCTAGCAACCTAAGGTTGAGTGACATCTACCAGAGGCTCCCCTTGGATTGGAGTTTGGTGGCCAGGAGACGTAGCTCAGCTACGTGGCCGGCGTCCGCCACCGCGTTCAGCCTCCCCGCCTCTCGCAGCGTGGTTGAGGCCACTACCTCACTGACCACCTCTGTATGGAGCTCAGGAACATGTTCCCTCCTCTAGGTATCCTTCATTTCTAGTTCATTTCCCGGTTTGAATCCATTCGTTCCACTTCGCTCCGCCGTACATCTACCTTCTCTGACCCGTTGGTCGTAGCCTCGATATCCAAGCTCATCCATTCCGATTGAGTCTCCACATCACCCTCCATTTTCCCCTACAATCTGATCATCCTTAGGCTCGACCATCAGGTCAAGATTAAGTCTGGGATCTCCTCCGTCATCTTCGTCGGAGATCGAACCCCGTCCCACCGTCGCTTCTTTCTATTTTTTCTCAAATAACCCCCATCGGATCTTTGCCCCGAGTCAAGCTTGCCTCCGTAGGTGTTTGCACGCGCAGGGATTCCAGTTCCAGCCTCAAGAGGGCCTACCGGAGTAGCTCCAGGTCCATCTTCACCATTACATATATCCGGCCAGTAGCTTCCCCGTCGGACCCATCCATTCGACACGGGTAACTTCTACGATCGTGTTGGACCCTTCCGATTGCTCATCGGAGTCGCGGAGCACATATGAGACTCGGGTGAAGTTCGCCAGGGTCTTGTTCTTCTGGCCCTCTACTCCGTTGGATCGGCCTGCCTCTGCCAAATCTGATCCTAGCCGCCAATCGGGGCAGCTTTTGGGTCGTTGGATCTGACGCCCTGATGCATCTGAGCCCCACGTAGCCGACATTCTCTGAGGCATCAAATCTGACACATCAGAAGATCCACACCGCACGTCGCGGATTCCATCAGTGCACGCCAAGTATCCCCCACACGCTTCGTATACGCCCTGCGAGGGTATATTGCAATTTCTTCCCTATAGTTGTCATGATTTACTTTCTAGTTTATTAAATGAAGTTGTAGTTTAAATATTTTGCAGTTCTGACCTCCTAGTTTCAGTATTTGCATTTTAGTCCAGTTGAGTTGCAGTCACGTGTCATCCCACGTTTTCCCTGTGTTTATGTACTTTTTATCCTGAACTTTATGCATGATATGTTTTGATGGAATAGTTTTTGGTATTTGCAATTACATCCCTGTGAAGCCCATTTACGTGTTGTGTGCGTGCCTTCTGGACTTTTTGCATATCTAGCCCTGAGTTTTTAATGTCTGTTACCGTTTGGCCTATAACTTTTTAATAATTACAAGTAGGTCCTTGTGAGTTGTGCATATTATTTTCAATTAAATACTTATTATCAACTCCAAAAATTCCACTTAAATTACCATTAGCACCTTCTAATGTGTAATAATTTTGGTAATTTTTGTGACTCGATTTTATTTTATTTGATATTTTCTAAAAATAAAAAAATCCTTAAAAGTGTGCTATCTATTTTATAAAATACCTAAAAATATCAAAATTGCCTGAAAATTTCTATAAAAATTTGTTTGTTCTTATCTTTGTGTGTTTCTACTTCAGTACCATTTTTGTTTCATTATCTTTATAAAAACCCTAAAAATGAGAAAAGACTAAAAATCTTATAAAAATTCTTAAAAATCCTATAAAATTCAAAAAAAATAGAATTTCAATTTCTTTAATTAGATCTTCTTATTTCCTTTATCACAAAAACTGCAACCAGGACTGTAGGCACTTTTGACATTTTAAATTTTCCCTACAGTCCTGGCTGGACATTGCCTTGTTGTTTTGTGCTTGTTTCATTTTTTAGAAAATCATATAAAAATCATAAAAATGCCATAAAATCACCAAAAACATATGCATATTTGAAAAATATAAAAGCATTTTTGTTTCTAATGTTGAAGTATTTTTAGGCCTAATAAAAGTTGCTAGAACTTGTTTTTGCCTTATTCTCCTTATTTGTTTTCTAATTAAAAACTTAAAAATTTGCAAAAATTAAAAATAGATAATTTTTTTATTTTCTTGATCTCAACTACTTTGTACATTTTCGTACTCCTTGTGCTTGACCATGGGCATTATACCAGGTTAAATAAATAACGGAGACCGCTACATTGATTTTTGTGCTTGCGATTGTTTTAATTGTGGTCTTGATTTATTTTTCTTAATTGGTCGTGCCTTGTGATTCGGAAGACATATCTTAACCCGAGTTGCCTGACGTGTCATCATTGATCAGATAGTTCTTCAATATTTTTATCAGTTGAAAGAGATCGTCACTTAGGCACTAGTCCTATAGCCACCGGATTGATCTCTTCATTGAATCATGATGGATGCATCGGACTTTGCCATTGGGGCTATTATAGTATAAAGAAGGGACGCATTGCCCTATGCTATTCAATACGCCAGCAAGACGCTCGACGAAGCACATGGAAATTATACAATCACAGAGAAAGAGCTGCTGGCAATAGTTTTTACTTTAGAAAAGTTCAGATCCTACCTTCTTGGATCAAAAGTCATTGTTTCTACTGACCACTTTGCCATCTGTTATCTAGAAAGAAGAAGGATGTGAACTCTAGATTACCCAAATGGATCCTTTTCCTCCAGGAATTTGACTTAGAAATCAAAGATAAGCCTTTAGTTCAGAATGTCGTGGCAGATCAACTCTCCTGAATTGAAAGCAAAGATGCTCAACTGATCAGTACACTGATCATAGATACCTTCCCTGATGAATCAATTCTCAGTGTCAGGTCCCTTACATGGTATGCCTATATTGTGAGCTACATTGTCATGGGGGTAGCTCCGCAAGATTGGACGAGAATTAAGAAGGATAAATTCATGTCCAATATTCATTTTTACCAGTGGGAAGATCCACACTTGTTCAGAGAAGGAGCGGATTGCATATGGCGTCGGTGTATTCCTCAGGAGGAGTACACAAGTGTCCTCGAGCACCGCCATAAGCTCGAATCTGGTGGACACCATTCTGGGAGCAGAAAGGTAGCGAAGATACTGCAGTGTGGCCATTGGTAGTTGAAACTATTCAAGGATGCAAACGTCTATGTGAAATCCTGCACCGTCCGTCAGAAGAAGGAAAAGTCCTTGGTGTTAAAGGTATCATGACCCTCAAATTCATCCGGATATATGATGTATTCAATGCATGGGACATCAACTTCATGGTGTGTTTCCTAACCGTTAAGGCTTTGAATACATCTTTCTTGTCGTTGATTATGTGAATCGGTTGGTGGAAGCCATTCCAGCTCGAGCAGTAGATAGTAGAACAATCTGTAAGTTTATGAGAGATAACATCATTTCACGGTTTCAAATTCTAAAGATTCTGATTTCAGATGGAGGCATCTACTTCATCAATGAGGTTAAGAAATTAACCAAGGAGTACTTCATCGATCATCGGGTCTCATCTCCTTATCATTCGTAGTCAAATAGCTTGGCAAAACTATCGAACAGAGAAATCAAGATGATATTGCAGAAAATAGTAAGGCCTGATGGAAAGAATTGGCTACAACTTCTGGATTCAGTTCTTTGCGCATACAAAATAGCCTACAAGTCTCCCTTGGGCATGTCACCCTATCGCCTTGTCTACAGAAAGCCATGCCACCTACCAGCGGAATTGATTCACAAATAATTGTGGGCAGTCAATATCTGCAACCTCAACTCACAAAAGAGTGGTCAACAGATAAAATTGAATTTGAATGGACTCCCCAAATTCAGAGATTATGCGTATGACAATAGTTTAATGTACAAAGAGATTGTCAAATGCTGGCGCAACAATCACATCTTAAGAAAGACCTTCGAACCTGGATAGAAAGTTTGGCTTTTTGATGCAAAATTGAAGATTTTTTCCAAGAAAATTTAAAAGCAAACGGATAGGACCGTACAAAGTCAGGACCGTACGTGACAACAGAAGTGTACTGATATTAGAACTGTCAGCTGATGTGCCATATTTTATAGTCATCGGTCAGTTGCTGAAGCCATATTTAGAGCATGCCACATTCCTGGTCATTGTCGACTCTGTGCAAGTAATTTTTGATGAAGACTTCATTGCTACAATAGCTTCAGCAGAGCCAGATGTGCTCCTATAAATATCTTCGATTAGATTAGATTTTATTCTTTTCTTCTTTTCATTTTCATTCTTCTGAATTCTTTCTTCTGTATACCCTCATCCCTCTCATCAATGATATACATAGGATATGCTTCATCTTAAGTATAGGGGGTGAGCGCCCTCGGGTTATTCATTATTCCCTAACCTGATTGTCCCCCAATTTTTGACATTTTGTCTATACTTATGGTTATTTTATCCTAAGTATGGGGAGGGGGACAAGACGAGCCCATTGATTTCGTGGTTTCTGATCCTTAGTCATCCCCATTTTGTATGCAGCTTGTTATACTTAGGATAAATTGATCCTAATAATAGTAGGACGTTCGACTTCCTATTCTTTATTCAGTTGTTGCAGTATAGACTTTTCTATACTTAGCACGAGTTATGTCTTCCTTTTTTCTCGCTGACCTATGAGGACATAATTCAAGCTAAGTATAAGGAGGTCGTATATACATTGTATATACTTTAGCCATAACTCATACTTTCGTATTTTTAATAATATGGCTAATTAATAAACATTAAATTACGAATCAAATTTCTTTGTAATTACAGTTAATAAATCGATTAAAAATATTTTGCAAAATATTTGAAAAATAATTTGGAAAATGCTTTGAAAAATTATTTGTAAAACTGTTTGAAAAATAAAATAGTTTGAAACATCTGTAAACATGTATTGGTTGTAAAAAAAATTATTTTATTTGAATAAAATATTTCGAAAATCTCTTTACAAATGGTTTGGAAAGTGGTTGTAAAATGCTTTACAAAATCTATACAAATTGTTTGAAAAATCTTTGTAAAATAATTTTCAAATTTTGTAAATGTTTACAGAAAATATTTTGTCAAATTATTTTCAAAAAAAATTTTCAAATTGTTTGTCAAAATCTTTTCAAATTATTTTTAGAACCATATACATAATTCAAACAAATAAAAATTATTTATAAACTTGGTACATAAATTCATAAATATTAACTAACACAATCCCTGTAAATACATAGTTTAAATTCTTAACCTAAATTCTTGTAAATAACAAGACACACTCCATTGTAAATATTTGCACATAATTATTTGACTAATCTTTTATTTATAAAAAAATCCTAAAAATTTGTGAAAAAACCCAAAAATCTCTAAAAATTTGCAAAAATATTTTTAAAAAACTTGGATAAAAATTTGCAAAACTTTTTCAAAAACTCAATAAAAAAGTTCAAAATCATAAAATTACTTCATAAAAATATTTTCTTGCATTGAATATAGCATATACATTTGTCCGAACAATGAAGATAATTGAACAAGACAAAATAAAGTAGGAAGATTGGAGCTTGGTATGGACCTTAATGCATATATTTTAAGAGGAACTTATTGAGGACTAGAATTGAGGATACTTCTATGGTCTCCTTGACTTAATTCTTTAGGTTCCATAAGACTATGTTTATGAGACGATTCAATGTGTCTGAATAGAACCCTTCATATCATCAGGTAAGACTCTTGAGACAACAACTTGATCATAAACCTTGCACATAACACTTGGCTCAACCCAGATGGATTGTTGAAAAATCTTGGAGTCTAAGTCGGGATGTGCTAGGCCGCTTCATCAAGGGTGGATCATGAACCATTCTTGTTGATTGCCAAAATCGGTACTCTAACCCACTTCTTTTGGTAACAATGATATTCAAAGATTGGAGATGGATTGAGATAATGCTTCAGATGAGGAATGGTCTGTTGATGTAACTTTTTCAAGACCCTAAAAAAATAGGCAGAACAAAAGATGTTATATCCATCGGGGCACAAACAATAATGTAGAAGCTATACAAAATCAAAGAAAATATCTTAAGAAGCCTACACCAAAAATTCCACCAATAATTTAAAGCTTCAAAGAAAGCCTACTTCTTGGTGAAGACTCGATCACACTGACCGAACTTCACAAGAGAATGATGACTACACTAGGAAATTCCCACTTCTCTTCCCTTTCTTCTAACTTCTTACCCCATTCGATTGTAAAGATCGAGAACACCTGACCTTAGAAGGAAATATCTGTCTCCACGAGGATGAGTTACCAAAAGAGCAGGTTTCTTTTTGATTTAATGGTTTGTCTAGGCAGAGCTGAACAATTCACACACATGATTCTATCACTTCAAGGTAGAGAGAGTATGCGACTGAGAGGATGGTTCTGACCTGACTAGGAATTGAATTGGATCATAGGATTGGAACTTAAGGGCTGTTGTGTCACACTTCCTAACCCCAATGCAGTTTCGAACATACAAATAGTCCAAAGGTCTTCTTTGAGCTCCACACTTTGACTTTATTGACTAGTTTAAAAATAAAAAATTATTCCAAGTTATTTATTTTTCTTTTCTTTATTCTCTTCTTTGCACTTATTGCATAAGTGTTTTCTATGGACTAGCAAAGGCAAGTATAGGGGGTGATGAATCTCCATTTCAACACTTTTATTCTTTCATTTTGGCCTCAAATCCCTAGCTAAATTTATGTATATATCATTAATTTATGAAAATAAATACTAAATAATTCACAAGTAATAATGTATAGAATATTTCAGAAATATTGTATTAATACCAAATTAAAATAATAAGAAAAAGAAAATAAAAAGAATGAGGTGTCAAAGACATTGAGTTACTCTTGCCCCCAAGACCCAGTCATCATGATTGACTTGGTCGACAAGGAATAAAGTAGGGGGAGGTAGGGCATCCAATTGTACAGAAAATACACTAAAAACCCTAAGACTTATAGGCCAATATTTACAATTTAGAACATGTTTTATTTTCCAATTTTTATTCATCAAATCAATAAACTTTAAACATCAATATTATATATAAAATTACCAAGAAAATATAAAATTTACTACACTTAAAAATAATGCACAGTGTGCTCGGAACACACAAAATAAAAAGCCGCAAAGAAAACTTTGTAGACATGTATCTTCTACATATTGTATAAAAATTGACCAAACTCACCTTTAATGCTCATAAAATATAATAAGCTATTTAATGAAGGTGTTTCATTTAATTTGGAGTTAAGATGCAAAAGTTTGGTTTTGGGCCCTCATTGTGTAGTATACATCTATATTTTATGCAATATATTGATTCTTTATACTTTAAATTCTTTTATTTGTATAAATTTGTAAAAAATATTTGAAACATGTGTCCTTAATTAAAATAAAATAAAACAACCAAAAAGAAAAAATAATGCATTTCAATACCTAGATGAAATACACCTATATATACCTATAAAAATATGTACATAATTAAGTAAGTATACAAAAAAAATTAGAAAATACAACACAAATACCTTAATATGAATTTGGATAAATTAAAAATATATAAAATACATGTATATAGATATAAAATATAAAATATAAAGTAAAATAAAATATAAGAAATACATGTATTTTTTACCTATATTTATACATGTAAAAATGAACTTGTAATAAATAGCCTTGTCTAAATAAATAAAAATAGGCATTAAATACTTTATAAAATTAGAAACATTTTCTTGTTTTAAAAAATCAATTAAATCATTTTGTATTTCTTATCGCTTTTACAAAGATTTACTGGATATCTTTTTCCTTGTTGATCCACGTAGACCAACCAGGACACAACGTTTGTTGACCTTCGGTCAACTGTACACTCAAGCCCAACTGCCCTTGTCAGAGCTCACGGGCGGGATGATTTCTCTAATTTCCCTGAAATCTCCCTGCTCCATATTCATCGAGCAACCCACCATCCTCTAGCAGGCACCCCCCTCTCCATCACCCCTGCACAAATCTTCACCTACCCCCTTCGAGCTACAGCCCATCTCTTCCTCTTTTTGGATGGAACCCATCCTTATAAATACCCCCTTTGGCCTTCCTTTTTATTTTTGATCTCTTTTCTCCCATTGTAACCCCCATTGGATCTCTCCGTTGAGTCCCTGGTGATAGAACTTTTGTGGCGCAGACAAGGTGGAGGAGAGTCAAATCCAGATCTGCTGACCTTCGTCTCTAACAGCCTCTTCTACTCCGGGCTTTCCAAACTCATCGAGCTGCTACGACGTCCTCAGAGATTGCATTTCATCCCCTTAGTGTAGAATAGAATTTAATTTCATCCTTTAATCACATATTTAGAGTAATTTTGAAAATTAAAATCGTTGGAGCTTCCTGCTCCGACACCAAATTCATTGTGCCCATCCATTGTTTCAACCCCCTTCCGCCTCCATTATCTTCGCCTCATGCTTCTCCATCTTATTCCCTTGCTTCCACCATGATTCATGCACGGAATCACTATGCCGCCTTCGTCGGAGCTCCGCTCACCTCATTCACCCATCGCTTCTGCAACTTTAGTAGCAGGTCGAGGGGATAACCCTTGACTCTCATACAATTTTGGTGCAGGTCCGCAATAGCAAAGACCACATGGAGCCACACCAAAATCTTTGATCAGGGGATCTTGGTCAGTCGACCTCTAGGGCCCCTCTAGTGAGCCTCTGACTTTGAGAAGGTACCTGCCGAACGTGTTTGGGTTCCAGGAAAGAGGGGAGCTCGTTAAAGAAGAATAAAGATGTTGGAGGCGATCAGAACTCGATACTCAAACTCGTTGGCGGTGAGTTCTTCCTAGTTCGTCAAGAAAACCTCTGATGAATCCACGATTCATCGTCTTTATTCTTTTATTTTAGCCTCATTTCCTTAGTCAAATACCTGTAAATACCTACTAATTCCATAAAATTACCATTTTGCATGCATTTGCTAAAATTGCATTTTTAACACTTTTTTTACATAAATAAAAGAATAAAGAAGAAAAGAAAAAGAAAAGGAGGGATTTATGCAATAAATACAGACTGACTCGAACCCCGAGAGAAGGTCAAGACGTGACCTGATTGACCAGGAATAAAGTAGGGGTACATAGGGTCTTCTGTTAGAAAAACCAAAAATACTTTGTAAATATTTTTCTTGTATATTTGTACCAAACTTGTATTATATTATTTGTACATAATTTGACCTCAAAATATTTATTTTTGTAAATAAAAGTTATAAACAAAAATGTGTTGTAAATAATAAAAATGAGTGTAAAATAAAATAATGTATACATTGCAAATAATCGCACCCAGAAAAAGTCTCAAAGTGACAATTGAAACACCAATTCCGGCTCCATGCGAGCTCAAATTAAACCAAACTCACTTCTATCATACTATAAATTAAATTATCTTTCAAATGGTTGTGTTTCATAATTTTTGGTGTTACGATTAAAAAGTCAGTTTTCTGGGGTGTTTTGTGCAATTTAACCATTGTTTGTTGTACATATATTTTACTATTTATTTTATAATGTATATAATTGTAAATATTGTTTTCATTAAAAATAAAAAAAAGAAATAAAATTAAAAAAATCTTTTATAAAAATTATTTCCTTATTTGTACCTATGTATATTGTATTATATGTGTATAATATATGTATACAACTAACTTCCTTTTATGAAAACCACCAAAAAATTTAATTATCTGACATTTATTTATTTAATTAATTTAATTCCGAATTTCATATTTAATTATTAAATTTATTGGATTTAATCCGATTTATTTGGTTTAATAACTTGCCTTGTATATACGATTTTATTCCAAACCATATATGGCCACCATTATGGTGGTTAATTGATTTCCATTAATTATTTAATTTATTTAATTAATTTAATTCCGAATTTCGTAATTATTCAATTAATTAATTAAATTAATTTATTTATTTATCAATTTTCACAATAAAAACTTTCCTTATTTGTATATGCCTTCCGCTTTTTTTTCTCTTTTTATTGGCTTCTTCCTCCCTCATTCACACTTCATCAATCTTTGGAGAGAGGAGCCCGATCTCCGAGAGTTGCTTGTTGTAGAAGGGTGCCTAGCCTCCGATCTGATCGGTGACAGCGATTTGAGCGTCGTCGAGGCCATCACGGCGTGTCGGATCCCAAGGTGAGATACGATTTTTATTTCCTGTCGTTTCTCGTAGGTAATCGTAGGTTTCATTTTTAATCTTATTTTATTAATCTTTACGTCATTAGAATTTAGTTCATAAAAAATCCATCACACTTTGATCTGCCTCCAAAATCGATTTTTCACCTAACCTCGCGATCCTCACATTTTCATTTCTACCTCACACGACCTATCACCCCTGGTCACGCACGGTGACCGGAGCCACGGATCTCCATTTCATCTCTCCAAGATCCCCTCGTTCACAATTCTTATTATTGTGCATAAATAAATAAAAAATAAAAAAATCATATAATTGTTTTTCTTGTTAATCTGACATTTGTTTTTGCAGGAAAAATTAAAAAAATTGTAGTTGTTTTTTTAACATTTGTTTTGCAGGTCCATTTAAATAAAAAAATAAAAAAGTCCTTTCACTTCCTGTCTACATTTTATGTTCAAAAAAATTAATAATATAAAAAAATTGCATCTACTGTTTATTAATGTACAAAAAATATAAAAAAACAAAAAAAAGGGACAACAGTAGGCGACATCACCACCCGCCGCCGCCCCGCTTCTCGTGCCCGATGCTCCCGACCAGGTGCACGTGAACGGCCCCGCCGCCCGTGCCCGTGCACGCCAGCCGTGCGCCTCGCCGATCTGCGCCCCCAGGTCGCTCCGCCTCACGCGCGAGCCTGTCCGAGAGGCGCCACCCGTGCCGCCTTCCTTGCAGCGGCCCGCACCTCCACGCAAGGCCGGGATCGCCCAGCACCTCGCCCTCCAGCCGTGCGCCGTGCTGTGCCACTCCGCCCCGCCATTCCTGCCCCGCGCTTCCCCAGTGCATCGCAGAAGCCTCCTCGCCATGACCGCGTCCCGACGTTCTCCTCCCCGCTCCATCAGCCTCGATCCGCACGCCGCGCGCAACCTCTACCTCCGCACGGAGGCGCCACCGTCGATCCCTCGCCACCAACCCTCCGAGCGCCGAGCTCCTCCTCCTTAAGCAGCAGCGGTGGCGGCACCTGTGCCCTCCCCTTTGGTTGAAAGGAAACGAAGGATTCAAGAAGAACCCTAGGGAAAGAGGTTAAAATATTGGGTAAATTTTATGTTTGATCCTCTTTTCATTTACTGTTAAATTTTAATGTCAAAACTTTCTATATTTTCATTTTAGTCCATGTACTCCGGTCTTAAACTTTGCTTGCTATCTTGATTAAAATAAATGTTTTAATGAGTCCAAAAATTTTGTGAAAATTCGTGTATACTCCTGCTCACCCGCAAGGAACCTGTACTTCATGCTCTATGTTAAGGTCTTCAATTCTGGACAATTGGGAGCTGTTAAATCTGGCTTCTAGAATGCCTGAGTGAATGCTACCATATCTGTGTGTGAGAACTCTCGCTGCAATGGTAAATCTGACGAAGATGGCTCTACTGGTATATCTATCAACGGACCTGGCTCACTCTCCGCCCTAGCCGTCTGCTCTGTAGGCACCAGACACGGTAAATATTCATCAAACTCCTGCCAGTCAAAATTGGTGTCTGTGTCTGAGGAATCTGAATCTGAAGCGTGTGAGATAAAATCGTCTTCGCTATCCTGATCATGATACACAACCTCTACTGTATCCTGTGCCATGAGTGTGATCTCTGAACTCTCATCTGCCATGATATGTGAGTCTTCACTATCTGAAGATGTGGCAAGAGCTCGTGATGCGAGATCTGCCCAAACTGCTTCATCGTCTGTAATCACAAAGTCACACTCTTGGTGGATGTCAAGCTCTGCATCTGTCATTTGCTCTGAATCGGTCATCTGATCTGAGCACTCTGAATCTCTAGATTTGGTCTCCTCGATCGTCTCTATTTGTACATTTTCACCCTCGATGCGAAAGTATACCTTTCCACTGTCATGGTCGGTAACCGCCCTAGCTGTGGCCAAGAATGGTCTTCCTAAAATGATGGGGGCATCGATCACACGTTCAGGGATCTTCATGTCCAGTACAACAAAGTCCACGGGGAATTTCAGGCCCTGAATTATGACGACAACGTCCTTAAGTAACCCCTTCGGCCTCTTAATAGATCTATCAACAAACTGAAGGATCGTTCTGCTCTGTCTAAGAGGGCCAAACTCGAATCGATCGAGTAAGGCAGTCGGTAGGAGGTTAATCGAAAAACCACTGTCTAATAGAGTACGATCGAATTGCTGCTCATGAATGATGCATCTGACATACAGAGCTCCTGCATCAGGTTTCTTGACTGGCAATTTGTTCTGTATAGCAAAGCAAGTGGCACATGTAAGCACATGGATTTCTGTGTTCCTCTTCTTCCTATGTACAGTGGTCTTCTCTCTCAAGTGCTTCTGGAAGAGATTGATGTTCTCTAGTGCCTCCTGTAGAGTCAGCTGGATATGGAATCTGTCAATCATCTGCTGGCTGAACTCTAACTGCTGTGATTTTGGATTTTTTTTATTCCTTTGCCCTAAGCGGAGTGCTTGAGGGAAGGGAATAGCTGGACCCTCCTCAGATAGAGGGTCAGGAAGAGGTTCCTGTTGCTGAGAAGGACTGGAGCCCATACAAGAGTGATCATGCAACACATATGGACTCGGAGTAGATGAAGAAACCTTTCCTTTATTCATTTTTTTGTTATTTTTGATAATGTCCTGAGATACATAGACAGGAGGAAACACAACTAGACTAGAAATGGTGGCATCAGCACCACCCACAACATCTGTCTTCGCAGCATCACCACCGCGCTCTGGCTCAGCATCACATCTAATAGTGGCATCAATACCACCAACTGCATCTGGAGAAATGACGGCCTCAGTACCGCCGACTGGATCATCATCCTTGGTGGCATCAGCACCACCTTCATCAACATCATCAGCGGCATCAGCACCGCTATCGTCCTCGTCTGACGCTCTGGAATCGTCAATGGGCTGTCGTTCAGGACGAGGCACCGCCGGCTGGCCTTCTACCGCTCCTAAGTTTTACAAAATCAACATCAAATATGGAGGAGGAAATATCATTCAAAATATCACTAGGAGTGGCAGCCTCTGTAAACTGTACCTGCTCAGACTTCCTCTTCAGATTGTTCGGGTTAGGTTTAATCTAAGCGGGTATGGCGGCTTTTCCCTTGATTATCTCTCTCATTTCCTGTCGAAACGCATCCATCTCTCGCTGGAAGAATGCCTGTTGGTCAGTGAGTAAGCGGGTGAGGTCATCAAGGGCCGGGTTCTCATAAACAGGTGCATGAGAACCAGATGGATTTCCTCGCTGGAATTGAGGAGGAGGCTGAGAATACTGGTGAGACTGTTGCTGCTGCCTCCACTACTATCCCTGATGGTAAGGACGAGGACCCTGCTGGAAGTGCTGCTGGGGCTGGGAGTAATGGGGCTGCTGCTGCTGGTTGCTTTGTCCACCCTGAGCTGGAGGCTGCTGCTAGGACAAGGTACCTCCATTGGACCATCTGAATCCAGGATGATCGCGACGTATCCCGGGATGCTGCCGGTCATACCAGATCTTGTTGACTTCCATCAATGGCTCCTGCTCCAGAGAATAAGTGGTTCGTAAACTCAGATCATTAAACTTCTTTAACATTCGATTCGGTTTAAGCACCATGTGGTACATCCATAGACACTCCCCTTCCTTAATAGAGATTGAAATGGTCCCTTGTACACACAAACCAAGTTGAGCTACATGTAAAGTGCATAGTGTTCAAAAATCAATTAAGCATTAAATAGTGTTACAACTATCAAGATGATTTGGTTAGACATAAATTTTAGACGCCGCCTAAAACTAGCAAAACTCAAGGAATTAAATCAAAAATAGACTGAAGAATCGGAACACTCAAGCCTAGTGAAGTTCTATAAAATTAGGTAGATTAAAGTCTTCTCAATTCAAGTCCAAAACCTATAAAAAGAAAGATTTAAATCTCAAAATGTTAGAAGAAAATCAGAGAAAATATTTTGTAATTTGAAAAAAATTTAGGTTGTTTTTGAACAAAAATATTTTTGAGATTTTTTGCATTTTTTGTGAGTTTGAGTATATGGAAAATATTGTTGGTATTCTTGAAAAACATGCATAAATTATGCATATATATTTTTTACTTTTTTTGAAAAATTTGAAAATTTTATGAATATTTTTGAAAAATAATGCAATATAAGAAGAAAAATGCAATGCATGTAATGCATTTTTTGAAATCATGCATTAAAATAGAAATTCAATACATGAAACATTATGCCCTCTCCCATGCTTAGGTAGAACCATGACCCCACGGTGATAGTATTGTGAAAATAGTTAAATAACAGGAGCAAAAAGGGTGCAAGATGCCATGCAAGAATGAAGGATGCTTCATTTTGTTGGTTTTCAAGAGATTTTTGACATTTTTCGTGTTTATGATGTTCCCCCATACTTATTTGGAAGTAAAACCGAGAAAAAATTACAAGGGAAAGGAAGCTACCTGAAAAATAACTGTGGAAAATTTCCTACAAAGTGCTGGTTTTAAAGCCCCCAACAGGTGTCCATGGTTAGGAATAACTCGTGACTTGAGTATACACGACATCTATGATTGAAACATCATGTTGGGGTACACTCAATCTTGTAATCTCTTCATAGATGTCATCCATATACTCATTGCAAGTTATATTTAGTTTCATCTTTGTTCTCATATTTTATCTCAGAACTCGAATTATCCCATGAATCAATATCAATTTCCTTCATTTTCTTCTTCTCCAATGACAAATACATTCTCAATTTCATTCACAAAATTATAAATTATTGTAATAATCTCTAGCTCAAAAATTTTATTATTTGACTCATGAAGTTCATTCTAATTTACTCAAGTCACTAATGTCAAGATTATGTCATTTTATTCTTTTTCAAAATTAAATCCAAACTCAAGATGGTCTCAAAAATCAAATCTTAAATTGGCCTTTCCAAATCACACAATGAAGTCCCATATCAGAATCCTCAAACTTATTTAAATTCACATTATCGATTTCTAGATCATTACGACTTTCAAGAATCGCAAGTTGAGCATCAATGTCAACAAAATTATTTGGTTCAAGATTAAAGGGAGCGGATGGGAACATGATTGAGTTAAGAAAATTTTCTTTTATATTCTCAAAATATGGATTATCATATTGTAAAATTGTTCCTCAAGTTTGATCAAGAATATCTTCTTTTTCTTTAATCATGATTTCATAAAATCTCCTATGTTTGTCTATAATTATATCCTCAAATGATTCTAATGGTGCACATGGAGGATGACATGATTGATTTACATCTAGTGAAAGATACTCCTTAAAAGTAGACGGCTCTAGAAAACCATGTGAGGGAAGGTCGGATTCTGGGTGTTGTATTGGGCAGGTCCTCTGACGATGGACATGTGGTGGTAGAAATTTCTATGGAATTGTGGACTAGAGTTTCTTCTTTTCTAGCTTTTACATTAGTCTTGCTATTTCCTCAATGTTGTCCTTCATTGAATAGAGTATTTTGGGTCCTTACTTGGTCAGAAGGGGAAGGCTAAGTATCGCCTCCAAAATTATTTTTTTTTCCAAAAGCAATAGAGATGAGGGCTTGTATTCTACCTTTAGATGGAGTATTGATTAACTTGCTAGAACAAACATACTTAGTTCAAAATCCAAGAAGGACTGGCCACCAAAATCCTTTTGATTTCCATTTCATACACAATACAAGAGGTGATTCACCAACACAACACAAGTTACCGCAAAGCGGTTATCTTTCTTATTTTTATTTTCAATGTACAACAAATCAAGCACACATGCATCGTAAGTAGATTTACACGTGAAATAACAATTGTCCCGAATTCATACAGCTAGTTGCATCTACTTTCAACAAAAATGAATGCAAGTACAAAACGTAAAATGATTACCCTCGTTATTTGAGGATGATGCCTTGCATGTTATCCTTTAACCACTCGATCTGCTAAGGGAGACTGTAATTCCCTCATTAAGAAGTAGATAGTCATTTTTAAATTTCATTATTAAGAAATTTCATAAGGATTTGGGATCTGATCTAGAATTGTTATTTGTGCACGTGAAATTGTGTATAATGTGCAAGATGTTCATTCATTTCAATCCACTTTCATCCAAGCCATGTGGTGACATTACAGAGCTTATTTGATTTATGTGACCATCAAATTGGTGATCTTGTTTAATTACGAGAAGAGTGAGAGAGATCACATAGATGAATGCATCAAAAAGTTGATTTTATGTTTTCAACATTTTTTTAAAAAAGAACGCAAACACAAGTTCCTAGATGCCTAAGATTAGAATGGATTCACAATGAGAAAACTCTTGGATCCAGAAATTCTTATCGAGCAACAATAGTGCTTATATATACCGATAATAGAAAGAGAAGAATCGAGATAAAGAGTGACGTTTTTTTTAAAAAAAATATCTTTACATGACAAGAATTTTTTTAAAAATGATTAATTTTACAATAAAAACTTTTAAAAGAAGATGCCAAAAATAAATAATGTAAGTTGTGACTTCTCGGCAATGGTACCAAAATGAAACCACGATTTTTGATTTGTTAAAAGTGTGTTTTTATGTGTCATTGCACATGCACATGAAAACCAAGAGATATCAGATAAATTATTACAACTTCAAGCCAATAAATATCAAATAAAATACAAGACAAATAAAGGATCAATCCACTGGGACTTTGAAATTTTATACAAAATTTTATAATATTTACAAAGGTATTTTTGACTTTATTGTTTCAAATCAATTCCTATTTTTCTTTTTATTCTTGGAACCTTAGAATGTATTGAAGTCTATGCAATTAGATTATGGACGTCATCAGGATCACATAGGATTTTTTGGTAGCTTTTCAAATTTTCCTTCTATTTTTGGTGATTTGTGGAATTACCACGGGCATGAACGTCATGGTTTTAATGTAAACAAGACTATTCAACAATATATGAGGGCTTAAGGCTACCTATTTTGAGCTTCTCAGCAATATAATAATGAATAAATGCCAGGCTTAGATTGGACTCAGGTCCCCAGGAAAAAGGTTTGACCTTCATCGTGCTTTGGGAAATAGAAGCATCAAGTGTCTTCCTAGAGGGCAGAACTCGATGCAAGACAAGCTTGCAAAAAACTATTATTGCTAATAGGTAGTTTCTGCCACTTTTCCTTAGCTCATCTCAACGACCTTACTTGACGCATCTCTACATGCATCACCCTCATCTTTATGCATTGCTCTGTGGGATCTATGACACCTGATCCAAGGATATAATTGTAATTGTATAAAAGTGATTGAGACAAAAGTGAGATAATTCAAATTTTCAATATTTTTAATGGACAAACTTCAAAGAAAATAAACAAACTTTTAGAAATGACAGGAAAGCCCTTGAAGGATGAAATATGAAAACTTGAATAAAATAAAATGCCACAAAATAAACTATTTAGAAAATAGGCAAATTACGTAGAATATAAGAAAATTTCAAGTAATTGCATATAAGTCCAAAACAATGTAAAAATAACTAGAAATGAAAGAAACAAGGGGTCCTTCTTCCTACTAATGATGGCAACGGAGCCATGCTCGACCACCAACAGTGGACCAAGGCTGGAGGAGAGCTTGCGACAACGAGGAAGGTGATGTGGTTGTCACATGCGTCATCTAAGGTGTCTGCGGTGATGGACGACAGAGGGTGGAGGATACCCGAGGGCGGTAGTACGTGGTTGGTCCAAGAGCAAGAGTTACATGGGGCTCAACAATGGAGCTGAATGAAGTGTGGTAGAGGGAAGAGAAGGAGCAGCAGACAGAGATTTGGGTCGATCTGCCTTGATGATGGGGCTTCTTGCTGGAGCCAAAGCTACGGGAATGGGTTCCTTTCTATGGCTGCCCACTCTCCAATTGTAACCAAAGTCAATGGAGGAGAGGGGCGGGGGTTGGCAGCGATTGAAAAAGAAGCAGAGGGGGTACCATCGTTGGTGCTCAAGAAAGAAGAAGGGGCAACAACTACTTCATGCCTTGTAGAAGGCATGAGGAAGGAAAAGGGGTCGACGTCAGCCACTTGGGTGCTAATGTCATCACACTTATATTATTTTTTATTTTTTTTATTTTGTTTAGAATGAAATTGGAATGGGATTTGTGTCCATTTGACTTGCAAATAAAATAACAAAATCTAGAAAAATTGAATGTGATTCAAACTCAATAACTAAAAAAACAGTAAAAATACATTTATTTATAAAGATACGAAAAGAGAGGTGAAAATATTCCAAAAGTTTCCTTTCATTTTTATCTTTTTTTAATCTTTTTCAACTTTCTATATTCAGTAGTTTTTTAATGCATAGTACGTGAAAAGCGAAAAGTAAAATTATGCACAAAATGCATTGAAAATGTGATTCAGGTTGAAAATTATTCAATTTGAACATATTGATATAATAAATTAGTGATTCACCGACCTTGAAAACTAGCCAGGCTTCGGAGTATCGAGAGACATCACAAGATTTACCGAATTACACTTCTCTTGTACTCCTACTCGACCAGCCTAACATGGGGTATACTCTTGGGTTGGAACCCTATGGTTTTTTTGTTACCATATTAAGTAAAATAATTATACAAGTATTCACTTGATAAAGATTTCCTTATTGACAAAAATATCATTTTATTAATATTTAGGACCTTCGTGGACCGAGGGGAAACAAGCTTTTCTTGACCACCTTAAGTCCACATCTACCGAATCCGGCCACTTAATTCTTGCTGGTGTTTTCAACATCATTTGCTACTAAAGTGAAAGGGGAAAATGGGGCTGCCCCCCCTCCCCCCCCCCTCCCCCCCACAAACACCCCAACCCTATTTTTCGCAAATTTTTTTTATTTTTTTGGAAAATATCACCATTTATATTCGTCCCTATTCCTATATATCATTCGAATTTCATCAGAAACAGAGACTCCTACGGCCTCCATCCAGACGTCATTTTTTTAACGGTCGCATGATTTTTTAAATCGACCATGTCTGGATGGAGGTCGTACGAGTCTCTTTTTCTGACGAAATTCGAATGACATATAGGAGGGATATAGGGATGAATATATATGACGATATTTTTCAAAAAAAATAAAAAAAATTGCTAAAAAATGAGACGAGGCAGCCATGTTGGCTGCCCCGAGGGGGCAGCCCCATCAACCCCAAAGTGAAATATCACCACTCGCCCACTTTCTCAATTATGCAAGTATACTAACAATTGGTGTGTGGGTTCAAACCTAATCAACCTAGGTTTCTCTAACCCTTTATGTACCTTGTAAAGGAACGGGTCGTGCAAACCGATGGAAGCATGTGATATTAGATCGCACGAACCGATACTGAAAACATGCATGGCAATCAATGAGCGGAGATAAAATCAAATTCCAATGAAGTTCAATCAAAATAAGAGTTCCAATATTACAACTCCAATTAAGGTATTTTTGTAAAAACTATTTTAAGAAATGAAATAGCATGTCAACAGTTCATGTGGACATATATATATATATAGGATTTCTTTCAAATAGGACTTGGTCCTTCCATCCCTAAGGAAGGCCAGCCTCTTTTTTGTATAAAACAGGATGATATATATATATATATATATATATATATATCATATAAAACTTCACGAGTTGAATCGTACCACGCTAGGAATCTCGAAAAGTCCGTATTACGATCCTGAATAAGCAATCAAGCATGTTCTTCACCTGAACTAACAAAACAAAATTTTACATGAGCCTAATGCCCAGTATGCATCGGGGTCCATTCATGGCAATGCTAATTATCTTTTAATCTGTTATAGTGCATGCGCTTGAGTTTTCATGGATAAGCATCATTACATGCTTAATTATTCCATGCATGTCTAAATTCGATCTCAAACATGTGTAATTTGGATTATTTTATAAACATAGGTATACATATGTAAATTTCATAAGAAAATAAGACATACATTTCATCCATCTTGTGGGGCATATTTCATTTGATTCATAGCATGTACATGTTTCTTTTATCATATAAATAATTTTGCATTTGAACCCCCTTGATTTTGATGGTTTACTTTTCTTAAACGAATTCTTGTACAAGATGTAATGATTTTTCTTTATTAAACTATTTATTGTATAACATATAATGGTTTATCTTTAAACTAATTTCTTGCATAACATGTATTGGTTTATCTTTAATTAAACAAATTTCTTGCATAACATGTAATGATTCATCTTTATAAACCATTTCCTTGCATACTTGTAATGGTTTACCTTTATAAACTTTTTATTTGTATAATTTTCATGTATGTATCTTGTTCTTGTTATACGTTTTCAACCACTGGCACTTGTGTTCCATGGCATGACATGACAGTGTAGCTAGAACTATAGAGGACTTAGCTTTTGCCTCTATAGTTCCTTACAACCATACGCCGCTTGCGGCGTTGCTCTTTGAGCTAACACGACCTGTTGCAGTTATCCATGTGATTCTTTATGAGTTCGTGCCAAAAATTTCTTAAACTTGAGATTTTGATTTGATGTTGTATAAAACAGAGAATGCTCCTTTTATTTCAAACGTATGTATTCTTGAATTTGTCTTTATTAATTTACTTCCTGTAAGCAAATCTTCCTAATTTACTCATAATGAAAATTCTATTATGCGAAAACTACATTTACAGTAGATCAAAAAATAGGGAGATGAGCTTTTGTTGATCAAGAATCGGTTATATATGCGGCTAATAATTTTCGTTCTTGATTTAGTAAAATTTTCTTTGAACTTTTATTCACGTGCTCTTAATATATAGTCTACCATTCGCTTGACAATTACCGATTATACTATATACTTAACATTGGTCGTACTCTGTACACATGTTATTATCTAAAGACCAAAATACGTAAGCAACTGTGTTTTTTTTATATTGAAAGCATACTTTAGTGAAAATACATGCATGTATAATAGCGTTATGGAATCCCTTTTTTAACTCAACCATTCCTTACCATCGAAAATGGTAAGGCATATAAACATATTTAATTATTATTATCAATCCTTATGTCTTACCAATATTTTGGTACCTAACTAGTTTCACACTATTCGAATTACATAACAAATTACTCATGTACTTTAATATGCTAGGAATGCGGTTCCGAGGAGATCTAAATGTTAATGCAAAACACTTGCAACTTAATCCACATAATACGGTATCAAGGAATCATAGTAACAATATAAGAAATCAGAGTATTATTCGGGAATCCAATGCTATAGTACTTATGATATGATCCTAAGGTATCGTATCTAATAATCATAGATCTAATCTGGATAGGATTGTTATTCATATGCATTTTGGCCTAGGATATCCTAAATCAAATATATGTACATACGTAACAACCTAGAGCCGGCGCAAACATGGGATAACTTGTTCAAAATCAAGTCATTACATGCATGTTGATTCTACGAAACCGATGCATACATTAAGAAATCAATTTGAATATTCATACGAAGACCTAAACTGATGCATACATTTAAAAATTGTAATTCTAAATCGATACATACACTTAAAGATTGTAATGCGGATAAGACTTTCATTGATATGTAAAATCCTAAACCGATACATACCTCAAGTCCTGATCCGTGCACCTTCAAGTGGACCTCACCAAGACCGATTCATAAAATCCACCACCTTATCACTTTAAATAAATAGGAGCGGTTCTTTGATCCTACCAAGATTTTTCGTCAAGGGGACCTCGCCAAGAGGACCCCTCTTTCATTCTTAATGTTCATCAAAACTTACGCATTCTCAATGGTATACTAAGAAATTTGGAAAAGCTAAAGATCATCAAGGGATTCTTTATTCAATAGTTTGACATTGAAATGGCCAATTTTCAATTTGCAGACAACATTTTAATATTCTTGTAATACAATGACGAGGTAAGTTGCCACCTTAACTTAAATTTAAGGCATTCTCACTCGTTTTGTGCCTTCAAAGTAAGGAAGAAAGATACTCAATTCATAGTCCTAATCTAACGAATCAAGAGAGCCTTTGCATATTTGATTTCTGGACTGAAAATTGGTTGAGTTCCCAATAACATACCTTGGTATATCCCTCTCACTGATGCTTCTTAAGGCTAACTGGAAAGATAATAGAAATCTTTTCACTTAAACTTCAAGGTTGGAATTCCAAAACATTGCCAATTCCGTCTTTTGGAACTACTCCCTAACATCACAAATAACCCACCTAGTTGCGTCACTCAAATTTCCAACCAAAACATTAAAAGCAATAAACAAAATGCGAAGAGACTTCATGTAGCAAGGCAATATTCATGAAAAACATACATATGAAGCGGGAGGAAACACTATATCTCGCCCTAAGGAAAATTATGGGCGTGGTATGATAAACTTAGAAGTCTTTAACAACTAAATGTTGTTTAAATCTTGAGTTAACATTCAAAAGAACCGAGCTGCATTGACTTCAAGCTTGATTCGCTCTTCCTACCATAATGGCAACGTAATCCCAACAAATTGTGGCAATAAACAAAGCGACTCTAATATTTGACAAGCAGTTAAATCTGGCTCTAGGATTATCTATGAGGCATGCTGCAAAGGATATATGCTCATGGAAATAATTGTTGACGTGACTAGATAATCTTAATGGGGAAATAGTTGGGAAAACGCAGGGGTTCCCTTAATCTGTCCGGTAAAGAATGACTCACAGCGGAACGTTTCCCCACACGGGAATCAAACAAAATAATCATAACACAATAATCAAGCAATCACAAAGAGACGAAAAATATTACGTGAGAAAACCTTCCCCGATTTGAGAGAGGGAAAAAACTCACGGGGCACAACTACTCGCAACAAATCCACTAGGTCGAAAAAGAGAGGGTACAATGTCTTCTCAAATTTTGTTGCCCAATAAAACTAAGGCTCGGTTATAAGAATAAAATCAGATAATGGTCACCTTGTACTTGGAGAACAAGATACCAATGCTTCTCCTTGTCACGAGTTGTCCCTCCTCGTGCGCAATTCTTTCTCATGCGGATGCACCTCATACCTCTGCGGGTTGCTCTTCGCACCTTGCACGGACTACTCTTCACGCCTTGCATGGGCTATTTCTCTCTTTGCTCGGGGAGAGAGAAATAAGTGAGAAGAGAGGGAGAGATGCTTGAGTTGGGATGAGCTCCAATGCCTTGCATGGGGCATTATTTATATGAGGAGAGCAGCTCCTCTGCTGGCCAGCAGAGTCTGCTGTACCACGTGAGCCGCTCGATCAAGATCGAGCGGTTCACACGAATTCAGGGTTAAAGTGGCCCTTTGCGTGTGAACCGCTCGATCATGATCGAGCGGCCCACGTGGTACAGCAGACCTCTGCTGGCCAGCAGAGGATCCTTGCTATTATATGAGCCACCTCCTCTCTCTCTCCTACTCTTATTTGGAATAGGAAACACAAGTCCTACTCCTATTTCAAATAGGACCCCAAGAGGATAATTGTTCACCAACCTCCCTCCCCTTTTTTCTTTGTTTTTGGGAACGGATAATAACCAACAACCTCAACCTCCGGTCCCAATGGAGAGGTGTCACCAAGAAGATGATCACTGAGAGACGACCGTTCAGCTCTCTATAGAGCTGCAGCTTGTCACGAGTCATGACCTTCGTCAGCATATCTGATGGATTTTCATCTGTGTGGACCTTCTTCAAAATGAGATGCTTCTTGTTAATAGCATATCTCATCCAATGGTATCGCATGTCTTATGCTTTGTGCATGCATGGTGCATCGTGCTCTTGTTCAGATCAATGATGCTCTGGCTATCACAGAAGACAATCGGCTCACTGTCTTCGCATCCCAGTTCACCAAGAAATCATTGTAACCACAACACTTCTTTCCCAGCTTATGTTGCTGCAATGTACTCAGCTTCAACCATTGAGAGTGTAATGCATTTCTACAACTTGGACTGCCACGAAATCGCTCACCCTGTAATATTAAAAATGTATCCAAAAGTTGATTTCCTCTTATCCACATCTCCTGCCATGTCAGCATCTGTGTATCCACAAAGTTTGGGATCTGACCTCTCAAACATCAGACACATACTTGAGGTCTCTCTCAAGTATCTCAGAATCCACTTCACAGCTTCCCAATAATCCTTCCCCGGATTCGACATGAATCTGTTCACTACGCCCACGGCATGAGCATTGTCGGGTTTGGTGCAAACCATGCTGTACATAAGGCTACCAACTGTGGGATGGCAAGGAATCTTGGTCATCTCAGCTTTCTCCTCAAAAGTAGACAGACATGTTTCTTTCGTCAACTAGAAATGAGCGGCAATGGGCGTGCTGATAGGTTTCGTCTTCTTCGTATTGAACTACTCCAGAACGCGTTCAACATATTTCTCTTATGAGAATCATAACCCGTGCTTCTTCCTGTCGTGAGTGATCTGCATCCCAAGCATGTTGCTTGCCTTGCACAAATCCTTCATTTCAAATTCCCTGGAGAGTTCCCTTTTGAGCTTTGTAATCAACCCGGGATCATGACCAACTATCAGCATGTCATCTACATAGATCAACATGATAGTGAACCTGCCATTGGGAAGACGTCAAACATATACACACGGATTCGTTGTAGTCCTCTTGAAGTTCTGATTCATCATGAAGGTATCAACTTCAAGTACAATTGTCTAGGAGCTTGATTCAACCCATAGAGACTCTTCCTTATCCTGCAAACCATATGCTCTTTCCCATTCTCCTGGTATCCCTATGGCTGCTCCATGTAGATCTCTTCATTCAGATCACCGTGAAGAAAAAGTCGTCTTCACGTCCAGCTGCTCTAACTCAAGGTCTAGACTTGCAACAAGACCTAGCACCACTCTCACAGAATTCATCTTCCCAACTAGTGAGAAGATCCCATCATAGTGCACACCCTCTTTCTGGTTGAATCCATTCACAACCAACCTGACCTTGTACTTCAGTTGCTTGCCACCATCATCTGACTTCAACTTGTAGACCCACTTGTTCTTTAGTACTCTCTTGCCAACAGGAAGCTCAACAAGATCATAGGTATGATTTTTCTCTAGAAACGACATCTCTTCATTCATTGCAGTTTGCCAATGATCTCTCTCCTTATGCTCTTGTGCCTCCTCAAAAGTGCATGGCCCATCATGATCAGTCAGCATCACGTACTAGGAAGTAGGATAACAGGATAACGGCTGATGTACCCTCCCATATCTCTTGAACTGAGGCTCTGCTGCATCTGCTTCTTGATGAGGCTTCTCCCTTGCTCAAGATCCCTTGGACCTACAACAGAGGGGTCTACATCTGGCTCATGTTGTTCTAGTTGTGCATCTTCTCCGTCTGTACCCTATACTGGAGAAGAATTAAAGTCCTCATCGTTGTCATCATCCATAGCAATCCCATCTGAGTCACTATCACCACTATCGTCCTTAACCAAAGTCTGGTTTTCATATAAAATCACATTCTATTCCTGATGATGGTCTTCTTCCTTGGATCCCAATATCGGTATCTAAACTCCTGATTTCCATAGCCAACAAAAATACAAGGCATTGCCTTGTCATCAAGCTTCTTCCTCCGTTCCTTCGGTATAAATGCATAATCTTTGCATCTGAATACCCTCATATGAGCATATGAGGGTCCTTTCCCGACCAAATGTGCTCAGGAACCTGAAAAATTCAAGGGAACAGATGGAGATCGATTAATCAAGTAGCAGGCAGTCTGAACTGCCTCAACCTAAAAGGTCTTGGGCATCTTTGATGTCTTCAGCATGCAACGAATTCTCTCTACAACAGTCATATTAATTCATTCAACGACATCATTATGCTGGGGTGTGCCAGGCTCTGTCTTTTCATGCTTTTTCCCGTGCTTTGCATAGTAGGTGTGGAAGCTATGAGAGGTGTACTCCTATCCATTATCCGTGCACAGACACTTCAACACTTTGCATGTCTCGCGCTCCACTATAGCATGAAATTTCCTGAAACATTCAAAAACTTGATCCTTCGTCCTCAGCATATAAACCCGCACCTTCCTTGATGCATCATCAATGAAGGTCAGAAAATACTTGTTTCCATCCAAAGACGATACGTCCATGAGACCACACACATCGAAGTGAATCAACTGCAGAAGGTCTTCCTTCACCTTTGATCTGGTCTTGAAAGGTTCTTGTTCTTTCCAATATCACATTAATCACAAGGTGATAACATTATGTCAGTATGACATGATATCAACTCCTTCCTTCTCAAAAGTTATAAGCCCTTTTGGCTCGTTGTCCGAGCCAACAATGCTAGAGATCTGACATGTCAGTCTCACTAGCATGTAGGCTGCCATCCATGACCTTCACTCGAGTCTTGTAGAGCGTGCAACACAACCTGCCTTTGGCCATGATAAGAGAGCCCTTGTTGCGGATATGAGGCTAAGCCGCAAGTCAGGACTGTGCTTGACATCCTGCAGAATCATTGCACATCCAATATCAGTCTGAACTGAGATGGTGCACATGCCAATGATCTTGGAGTAACTGTTATTCCCCATCTTGACTCTCCCAAAATCTCCTTCTATATAGGAAGTGAAGAACTCCATGTACGGAGTTACGGGGTAGGAGGAAGCCGTGTCGACATCCCACTCGGAGTCATCTCCTACATATAGACACTGCTCCTGAATAGTGAGAACCAACTGATCCTCATTATCATCAGCCACTACTACAGAAACGTTCTCATCTTCATCTTTCTTCTGATTCTTTTTGACTTCTGCTTGCTCTCCTTTCCAGACTCTACAATCTCTCTTCCAGTGACCAGGCTTGTTGCAGTGATGGCCCTTTCCTCTATCCTTGGACTTCTCCCTGGATTTTTGTCGCTCTAATGATTTTCCCATGTTGTTGGACATGCCTCTTCTCTCAACTGCGTACACATGTAAAGAAGAGGACTCTTCAGATGATTGTCATCTGATTTCTTCATTCAGAAGACTGCTCTTGACCATAGGTATGGTCAGCTTGTCATCCCTAACGGAGTTGCTCATGGTAATCACCAGAGTTTCCCAACTGTCTAGCAAGGAACCTAGTAGAAGAAGCGCCTGCAATTCATCATCTAGTGCCATATTCATGGTACTCAGTTGATTGATGAGACTCTGAAACTCATTCAAGTGCTCAGCAACTTTCATCCCGTTCTTGTACTTTAAATTCACCAACTTATGAATCAAGAACACCTTGTTGGTGGTCATCTTCTGCTCATAGAGCTCTACCTGTTTCTCCCATAATTTCTTTGTAGCTATCTCTTCTGCAACATGGTAGAATGCCGATAAGTCCAGCCATTTCCGGATGGTGCTGGCTGCTTTCCTGTTTAGCTTCATCCAGTCACCTACAGACATGCTCTCGGGCTTGGCTATTTCTCCTTCCACCAGATCATAGAGTCCTTGAAATATAAGATGTCCTCCATCTTAATCTTCCAGATTTGACAATTTGTGCTCGTCAGCTTGATCATTGTGCCTTCATCATCTTCTCCATCTTGATAACGCGAGCTCTGATACCACTTGTTGGGAAATCGCGAGGTTCCCTTTACCTGTCCAGCAAAGGATGACTCGCAGTGGAACGTTCTCCACACGGGAACTAAATAAAATAATTGTAACATAATAATCAAGCAACCACAAAGAGACGAGAAATTTTACATGAGAAACCCTCCTCGATGTAAGAGAGGGGGAAAACCCACAGGGGCACAACGACTCGCAACAAATCCACTAGGTCAAAAAAGAGAGGATACAAAATCTTCTCAGTTTTGTTGCCCAACAAAAATGAGGTTCAGTTACAAGAATAAAATCAAATAAATGTCACCTTGTACTTGAAGAACACGATGTCGATGCTTCTCCTCATCACGAGTTGTCCCTCCTCGTGCGCGATTCTTCCTTGCAGGAATGCACCTCACGCCCTTGCGGGCTGCTCTTCACGCCCTTGCGGCTGCTCTTCGTACCTTGCACAGACTACTCCTCATGCCTTGCATGGGCTATTTCTCTCCTTGCTTGGGGAGATAAAACTAAGTGAGAAGAGAGGGAGAGATGCTTGAGTTGGGATGAGGTCCAATGCCTTGCATGAGACCTTATTTATATGAGTTCCCACCTCCACTCTCTCTCATTCCTATTTGAAATAGGAAACACAAGTCATACTCCTATTGCAAATAGGACCTCAAGGGGATAATTGTTCAACAACAACCCTCTCCTTTTTTCTTTATTTTTTAGAATGGATAATAACCAACAGAAATACCATTAAAGGAAAAATTACCTGGTTTTTGAAGTATGTAGACATAACAATCCTCAACCGCAAAATATGGTTGCAGGTTGATATCAACCAGATTTATTTGGTTAAAAGCACTCAAGCTTCGAGTGACAATAAGTGTGAAATAAGATATAAATAGTTTAAATCAGTATAATAGAAGTCTGATGGTTAGGGACTCCCCCGACTGAATTACCTTGTCTAGTAGATGATGGAACCAGATTTTGTCACCATAGAGCTAAAAATGCAGCTTCATTCTTTAACAAAGATAATCATTCATGTATTAGCATAATATTTTTATAATTTTGCACCTATAAAATAAAACCTATTTTATCACTCCAAAAGTCTCTAAAAATATGTAAAATAAAAGGAAAAAATACAAAAGGAAGGATACAATGTATGAGTGCATATGAGTACATATTGTCCAAATAATTAGTGTTAGGCTTAGTTGGCGCACTAGGCTCGAGCCACGTGGTTGCATCAAATGTCTCAGATCTCAACTTGATCCCACTGAGGCTGCGGGTTTGAAGATGTGATTCGGGTCTGATCTAGGATGTTCGATCAAGGAGATCAACTGTTCATGTACCTTTTCATGGTCATATGCTCTTCCCGCATGGTGGCACGAAGGCGAGACTCCGACGAGCTCCTTCTACTCCTTCATGCTCCTCTAAATTCGAGGAAGATCAAAGAATCCTCCTAGTGACCTCATGAAGGCGATGGAAAGTCGGAGGGACCTCAGTGATGGCTGAATCATCGAGATACTGTAGCCCCATCGTAGAAGAAATGCAAGATCGGAAAAGAACTCGAGACTTTGGTCATTAAAGTACGCGTAATGTTAAATGCATAACCGAAGCAAAGTGAAAAGTTTTGGGATGGAATGGTATGGACTAAAGGATTGTCGAATGGCTAGAGAGGGAAGCCCTAATGGGTTATTCGCCGTTGCGATGTGAAGAACATACCGAAATAGAGGGATTGATTTGGAGAGCGATGAGGTTATCAGAGATACATGCATGGATAGGGGAAGTGTGTCGATGGTGAAGGTTTACTTAGATCGACATGAGAGTGACTTTATGCGCGAAATTAAATTCGAGAAAACATGAAGGGGTATAACTGTGGTATACCTGAGATTGGAGAAGAAGGTCGAAGGGCGATGTGGAGGCTTGGGATGGAACTCCTGGTGCTCCTAGGTCCTCTCTTGATGTACACGACCTATATAAGAAGCTCGAGAAGCAACGGGGAGGTGCTGCAAGACGTTCAGAAACCATGGATCTTGCCGGAGGTGTCTCTCCTTCTTCACTCTCAATCTCTTACTCTAATCGTCGCAAGAGGAAGGACAAGGCTCGAGGGAACTCTCGTATGAAGGCGGATGAGGTGAATGATGGCTCTCCTCGATGGTTTTGTTCTTTGAAGGAGCAGTTGGAGGAGGTGATTTCAACAACTTGGAAGTTAACACATGTGACGAAGAGGCCAGGGATGAGGAACATGCATGAATAAAAGATGTAAGGGCTTCGCAATGGTACCAAAATGTGCCCGAGAAGACACGTGGATCGATGTAGTTAATTCGGTGAAGTATAACTGGTGAAGAGGTGCAAAAGTTGGAATTCAGCCGCAGATGGTTGACGATGAAGGAGGACTGTTGGATCTAGGAATCCAACAACCTTGATTTGGGTGCGGATGGATCAATTGGGAACATCTGATCAGATGATCATACGCTCGTGAATAGAGCGAACATGGGTTAAAGTCGACAGTTTGATCAAATGATCAGACAACTGAATTTAAAGACAACAAGGTTTAAAAAGTCAGGTACGTTGCTCAATGAGAAGAAGCAACATGGCCCAATCAGAAAAAAGGAATTAGGAAAATATTGTAAAAATTAAAAAAAATAACAAATGAAGTCAAATAAAAAGTGTTCTACCGAAAAGTTGTGTATTTTTTAAAATCTACAACTTTCATGTAGAATGCAAAAGCAAAATACATCATATATACATAATATTATTTTTATAATATTTTTATGAATATAAAAATACTTCTTTTAATTTGTATTGTTATTATTTTGGTTTTTTAATACAATATATTATTTACAATATCACACTATTTTTTATGGGATCTTTAAATAAACAAAAAATACAAAATAAAGAGAACCATAAATACATATAAATAATAATTAGTGACTATTTATTTACAATAATTAGCCTTAATTATTTACAATGTATCAAATGTTAATTATATTTAATTATTGATTAAGTTAATTGAATATGTTAAGATAGATGGTTAAATAATACAAATAATATTGATCAATATGAGTTCCATCACTACTCAAAATAAAATGAAGTGCAAAAATAAAAATCATCATGGATGTGGTGGCAACTTCTCAAAGGAGGCTGTGAATTTTCCCAAAAATCGGACAGGAAGTTCGCTCCAAATATACCTAAAATGAACAAAAGAGGTGAATTGTAAATTAAAATCAAGTCAATAAAGTGAGAAAAAAAGTGAAGTGATGCATGGATCCTCAACAACGACACCAAAATGAAACAGAAATTTTGTGCATTTTAAAATGATGTTTTCTGTGCACGCACAAGAATTGATCAATTCAAATAATAATTACAACTATAAGCATGATTGGAATACACAAAACTTATGCAACGAGTTGAGGTTCGATCCACATGGACTTAGCAAACGTCACATTTTCAGAGGTGATTTTTGGGCATTAATTTGACTCCTAATGGAACAAACAAAACTCGATTTTTGTTTGTTTCTATCTAGATGCCTCAAAGAGAAGATGGAATCTACTTTAAAATATCATGAACTATTTTCAGGATTTGTTTGACATTTACAAGGGCCATAACAAGAAAGTAAGGCCTAATTTGTAATTGAACCAAAATCTAAGGACCGAAGTGTGAATACACCAAACTAAGAAACTCTCGTTAAATTCTCGAAGCCAACATGTGTTGCTAGCAATTTTAGTAGAAATAAATAATTAGAAAATGGGTGAGTTGCATGCTAAACATAAAAAGATTCTGGAACTACAAAAAGACTCACACGAGGATTTCAATGAAGGAATATTAAATTTGAATTAAAGGTGCAAATCTGGCCGATAAAAAAATTGGCAGGAGAAAATTCTTCTGCAAAACAAGTACAAAAGTAAACTAAATTGAATTTAATCTAACAAAATATTAAAATCCAGAAAGCTTAAACTAAAAATTAATTCCAGTAGAAAAAGAATCGCAGTGCGGTCTTGTTCCCAGATGGGTTTCAAGCCCTAGCGGTGATGGGAAAGTGGTGACGGGGAAGAGTAAGGTGATGCGCGTACAGTGGAGCACACGGTGAGCGAGGGGAGGGAGCCGAGATTCAGTGGCCCAAACGCCGGAGATGATGGTGCAAGTTACTGCCGCAGGTGGCTGCGGAGTAGACGAGTGCGCGGAGATGCTTGGTGGAGGACGACGGTCTGGAAAGCGGCAGCCAAGGTGGAGCTGGATGTTGTTGAGACGAGGGTGCCTCGCCGGCGAGATGCAGCGGGGGATTAACACGCGATGGGTTAGAGAAAAGGTGGAGGCGGTAGACACAAAAGATGGTGGCTGGCGGACCGCAACCGCCTGGAGAGCGGTTGTGTTGGAGGTACAGTTAGATTGTGATGGATATGCAGGTGGTTTCCAATGGCCTGGGACCCCCCTATTTCGGTAAATAATATAAGTATTGGTGTATTCTTATATATAATTATCGGATAAATGTGTATTAATGTGTGAAGATGTTTATTCAATATACCATTGTTCTATTTTTAAATGAGTAGAAATTCAATTGCTTTTTTATTACTTTCTATTATTTTTATTGTATAACATGAGCTGAATGAATGAGATGCTAATTATGTACAAAAGAGTGACACAGCAAGATACTGCGATGAATATGAGATTCGTTATTCCCTGATATCTAAAAGTTCTTAAAACATTATTTTTAACATTCTTTACAAAAAAACTCCACTTAAATCGTTTGATACATTTTTTACTGATAATAATATGTAGTTATAATAATATATATTTTTTGAGTATAAGTCTATCTTATCGATTGATATGTTACAAAAAACTCACTTAATAATTTGATTCCTTTTTACATTGACAAAAATCAATACTCGGAATAATATATCTTCTTGAGTACAGAATTTTATGGTCAACATGTATCTTGTCTTTATTGTAAGTTATTTTCCGCCTTTATCAATAATTGTAGTTTTGATGATACTCGGGGGTTCCTCATTTTTTCTCCTTGATAGAGGAAATATGGTGATTAGGTGGTCTATTATATGTATATGCCTTTTAGAAGAATCGTGCTTTATTTTTTATATGATTGTTTTAAATAACCCAAAATTTTAACATTATTTCATTTGGACATTGCATTTCTTATGCATGTTATTTTATGGAATTGATAGTTTTAATCAAAAATCATTTAAGATGTGTAGTTACTATTGTGTGGCTCCGTAATAATCCTCATAGGACCCCCTCCCTTAGACAACAAAACCCTCTTCCAATTTTGTGAAAATCAATTCCCTGTAAAACTACCCCGAGTTGGTAGGTCTTTTGTGTTTCTAAATGCCATCTTGTATTATCTTTAAATTCCTTTGGCCAATATATTCCATTACTAGTATTCATTTACAATAAAATTTATTTTGCAAAAATATTACAAATTGATATTGATTAAAAATGAGAGACTAAATAACCTATTTTTAGTAGAAAATTCATACTCTTTTTTTGCTCAAAAATTCAAAAAAAGGAGTTGTATATCTTATGTGGATACACAAATCATCCAAGAAATATTTCTAAAATTCCTTGTGATTTTTTTTAAAAACTAAAAACATTGAAATAGTTCCATAATTTCTATAAAAATTCCAAACACCAAAATAAAAAAAACAAGTGTTGATTGTGTGACTTTAAATAGTCTTATCATTTAAAAATACTCTTAGGTACTTATAAGGTCATTTCTATTTTATTGCTCATTTTCTTTTCCCCTATATTTTGCCTTATATATAATTTTCAATTATCTATTTTTTTATAAAAATACATAAAAATCTAAAACCCCCAAGAATACTTTAAAAACATCTTTTGAATAAGTTAGAACTCAAATGTATTTTCTTTTTTATGTTTAATTCTATTATTTTTTTCTCTATTAAAAATAATTGAATATTTCTAAAAGAAATTTACTATTCAAAAATAATTTCTAAAAATTAGAATATTTTCTTAAGAACTAATTTAAAAATGAAAATATATAACGGAAGTATAAAGCCTAAAAATACAAATACAAAATAAGAAAATCCTTTCAAAAGAAAAAATGCTTTGGGATAACATACCTAAATTGCCTCTGCATATAAGTACAATTTGGCCCACTTATGTGACTTGACATAGAGATCCCTCCTACTTAGCTTAGTTGCTTTCCTATGCCCTACTTAGTAGCTAAATTTAAAGTATGCCTCATTGAATTCTATTATAAGGCTTGCCTACATTAAATAAACACATCCCTATGTCACTTTCTTCCTGTCTTCTATATTTTGATTGGTGATTCCATTATACTACGCCGATAGTTAATCCCCTGGAATTAACATTTAGGGGAAAAGTCGTATCACTGGACAAGGGAATAAAAAAATCAATAAACGGATTTATACTACCTTCCCAAGCGGAGACGATGGCAAAGTTAAATTAAAAAGTATAGTAAAAAATACCACCCAAGAGAATCCTTTTTCTTACGGATGGTAGCACACAAGAAACTCATCGCTCAAGAGAAACTCTATCTATTTAAAATAGATTCTCCAACATATTTAAGACAAAGCTTTGTTTAAAAAAAACGATCGCATCACCTTCTAATGGACGGAGCACAAGGGATAAAGTTGAGTTTAATTACAAAACAATGCCAACCTAGTTACGAGTTCTCATTCTAGCAGGAAACTAGTTCTCTTCATGAATTTCATTTAGTAATAAGATTTAATGATGTTTATGTAGCCTAAAAGTAGCATAAACATTATAAGTAGAATATAAAGAATCTTAGAACAAAGTCTCGAGTTCCACCTTCAAAGGTTCTCTTATTTCTATAGTGTATGCATCTAAACACTTGCATATATGTATATGGGGGGGTGCAAATACACATTGAATGCACACAGGCACACGCGATATATATACAAGGTGCATGTCAACATATGGGTCTTCAGTAGAAAATTAAGAGTTAGAATTTGACTTCCTAATCATATTCGACATAAGGATGCTTTCTTGGCTTTGATGAAGGAAAACTGAACTGTCCTCACTATCGATCTCAAAATCTAAATCACATGAAGAACCCTTAGAGTATAAGTCAGGGTATTCACTACATAGGACTCTCCAAGGTTCATCATTCTTTAGATTTATTGTGATAGTCCTAGTCAGTTTATGAGAACCTGAAGCTGGAAAAGGATAATAGTATTTTGGTGCCTTAAGATGTTTAGAGGAACTTCCAAAGGAGTCACTACATCCTTTCTTTTTAATAGATAACCCACTGATGGAAGGGGATTTATTCTTAGGATGGTTTAGTGTGTGGTTAGCCTCTTTCTTATATCTATTTGTCTGAGAATGTATAATCTTTTGAACAGTTGGTTTTATCTTTGAGTGTTTGTGCTTTTCTCCTGCATGCGACTCATATATAGTAGCTTTCTTCGAAATGGTTATTCTTAGGATGGTTCAGTGTGTGGTTATCCTCTTTCTTAGGCCTATTTATCTGAGAATGTATTATATTCTAAGCAGTTGGTTTTATCTTTGAGTGCTTGTACTTTGCTCTTGCTTGTGAGTCATCTATATGAGATTTCTCTGAAGTGTCGATTCGAGCAGTAAGAGAAGTGGTCAGTATGACTTTACATTGTTCAACATATCTTTCTCTAAATCATACTTCTTTCGGGATCCTTGGAGAGGGTTAACATGGGTCAACCTAATAGCCAAGCACTTAGTATCTTTCCTTGGGTCATGCCTCGAGGGAGCACAAATGTCTTTAACTGTCTCCTTAGAAGGGTTTGAATCGACAAAGTAGGAGGGAGGGACTCATCTACCTCTCAGATGTCATGACTATAGGTAGCATATGTAGGATAATTGATGTGAGGTGTTCTATCAAAGGCTGTGATGAACATGCTCTGCTCACGGAAGTTGATACTCTTTGTCTCACAATCAAGTAGCACCCTAATAGAGACTATGAGCGACTTCCTAAAAATGGTGGAAGATGACAACAAATCTCCAATTTGCTTTATGTTCAAGACAATGAAGTCCACTTTGAGTTGGACAACTAGGAAATCAATGATATATCTTTTAGTAATCCTCGTGAACTCTTAATGGATCAGTCAGCCAACTAAACAACCACTCTAAATTTCCTAAGTGATCAAGTTTAAGCTTGTCAAACACGGAGGTTGTTAGGGTATTATTCTTTAATGTATCATTTACCTGAGTATGATAACATGTTCGGCTGATGAATCTCCATTCATCACCTTTATTCTTTCATTTTGTCCTTAAATCCCTAAGTAAATGCATTTATATAACATTAATTAGAACAAAATAACATTCATTAATTGTACCTTAATTATTGTATAAAATACTGTAATTAATTCCAAAATATAAAAATAAAGAAAGAAAAGAAAAAAGAAATGAGACACCATAGGTATTGAGTGACCCTAAATCCCGAGACCCAGTCATCATGATGACTTGCTCAACAAGAAATAAAGTAGGGTGAGATATGACAAATAAATTGTACAGAAAATACATAAAAACCCTAGTTTCTAATTCATATATAAATAAAATTTGGGACATATTTTAGTTTTTATTATTTTTCAAACCAATAAACTTTGTACACGAATATTTTAGATAAAAATGTAAAGAAAAATATAAAATTACGTTTATATAAAAACAATGCACAGAGTGCCCAGGACATAAGGAATAAAAAAGCCAAAATAAAAACTTCGCAGACATGTATCTTCTCCATACTATATCAAAATAAACTAAAATCACTTTTCATTGTATATAACTTTTAATAAGCTCTTTTAATGAAGGTGGTTTCATTTAATTTGGAGCTAAAATGCAACATTTAGGTTTTGGGCACTTATTGTGCAATATACCTAAATTTTGTTATTCAATATATTTATTCTTCATATGTTATAAATTCTTGTATTTTAACAATCTATACATATTATGTAAAACATATATACATAAATAAAATTAAATAGAACCATCAAAATAAAATCAAAAAAAAAATCACTTAAATACATAGATGAAATATACCTATATATACATATAATGCATGTATATATAATTGATTAAATGTACATACATACTATGAAAAATATAACAAAAATACCTAATTGTACATAAAAATAAATAAAAAAATAAATATAAAATACAAAATAAAATAAATCAAATACTAAATACAAGTATTCATATATGTGATTTGCATATAAATATTAACTTATAATAAAAAAGCCTCATAAAAATAAATAAAAATACGTATAAAATTCTACACTAAATTACAAATATTTTTTATATTTTAATAAAAATTTAATTAATACATTTATCAGTTATTAGCGAATTTACCAGGATTTTTGGCAATGGAATTTTCTGGTTGGTCCATGTGGACCAACGAGAGAGCTCCATTCGGTGACCTAGGTCGGCAGCTCCCCTGCCTCCTCTGTCTTGACACCTGCCTCGAGCTCACCACTTTTTGTCATTTCCCAAAGGACCCTAATTATCGATTCACCTTGACCATTGAACAAAGATTGCTGATTGGATCTCCTTGATTCATGTCTGATACTCTGATCCCATTGATCTACTACTTCGAATCATCCTCTATTTGATTTGCATCTTCGTCCCTTCAGCAGCCTATAATTAAAGCTCCTCCGCCATGGTTTCGAATTTTGATCCCTCTTCATGCACTCTTACCCCCTCAGATCCCGATCATCATCTTGCCCTTGGTGACAGCAACTGGAAGGTGGGTTTAGTAGAGAGGAGGAGCAGCGGAGGAGTCAGATCCAATCATCACTGGAGGAGCTCCGACGATGGTTCTGCTTCATCAACCTACAATCGATTTGAGGTCCATTCTTTCTCATTCTTAGGTATATCTTAGCTTCTATATCATCTTCCACATCTCAATTTCTAATTTAATTACATTTTAGCCTTCAAATAAAAAATGCCCAATTTGCTTGGAGCTTGAACTCCAGGCCGGTTCTCTATGATTCGAATGCCAATCCAACTCGTTTATCTTATCATCATCTCCCCCTTCACCTTCTCCATCGAATCCTCCATTTGTATCACACATATTCATCATGAATCTGGGAGATGAGCTCTTGTCCACCACCTTTCGTTGAAGCACCACCTCCACCTTAGCTCACACCCCTTTTTGCTTAACCCGTGGGCCGAGGACGTAGCCCTCGGGCCAAGTATTGTTTTGTGCAGGTTTGGACGGGCGAAGGCCCATCTGGAACCACAAAGAACACATGGAGCAACTCCAGGTGTCTTGGAGCCGTTTGAGCTCATCGGTCTTCCTCGTCGCTGCTGGAGTGCACTATTGCATGCGGAGGAAGCCTGACAAGCCGTGGGCTTGTCAGAAGAGCGATCCACCATAGGAGCGAGATGTCACAGGAAATCAAAGGTCACCGGCCACCAATTTATCCCCAGTTCTTACAGACCCCTTCTGGGTTGTCTGATCTTAGGCGAGGCCCATACCTAATCTAGGCCCTCCATTTTGAAGCGAAGCTTCTCATCCCAGGAGCGTCGGATCTACCACGTGTCCACACGATGGTGGTTGGATGAAGCGCACTTTAGTGGTGGTATATTTACAAAGTTCCCCCTCTGCATTTTTGTTATTTGCAAAAGGTCTTGTAATTACTTAATTAAGTACAAAACTTTTAGGACATTTTATATGTATGCCCTTGGTACTCTTTGATATTGCATATCAGTCCAAGGTCAGGTGACCTTATGTGGCTCCCCACGTGAAGTGAAATTTTGTAGGCGTTCACCCCCCACAATTATATTTACTTTTTAGTCTATAAAAATGTAGTTTTAGTTCAAACTTTTGGGATATTTTGCACTTGTGCCCTTGAGCTCTATTTTATTTACAAATATACCCTTGCCAGCTTGAATAAATTTTATTTTTGCATTTCTTTTCATTAAAAATAGCTCTTGTGCTCCAAAAACTCTCAAAAAATAGGTGCAAGTGCATGTTTATCTTTTGATTCTCGATAGTTTTTATTTGCCATTTTGCATAAACTTAATATTTATTAAAATCATTTAGAGCTATTATACACCTTGTCCGACTTAAAAAATACAAAAAAATATAAAACATTTTCTGAAAATTCCAAAAAAATAGCTACTATTTATTATCTTATTTATAACTCTAGACCAAAAATCACAAAAAATTAAAGGAAATCCTAAAAAATCAAAAACCTCCTCTAACCCTAGAAATTGTAAAATATTTTTGAAAAATCCAAAATATTAGTTTCTATTCTATATTTTTATCTATATTAATATCTATCTAGTAAAATTGAGTTTGAGAAATTTTGAGATCATTTCTTATTTTTAAATCTCAAATCAATTCTAACTATTTAAAACAGTCCATGTTTGGCTATTTTTCCGATTTTATGCAAAAATCCATAAAAATTGGAAAACATTTGAAAAACAGAAAAAGATTTTATTTGGTTATTTTATCCATAATTTTATATAGTATACCATATATATCCTATAGATACACCTACACATCATTATATATAGTATATATTATTATTAATTACTATAAATACCTCATAATTATTTTAAAACCCTTAAAAAATAAAAAAGATTGTTCTCTTTGCTAGTTTTCTGAATTTGCATATTTATTATATATATTGTACTATATAATCGTTATATTATATATAATCCCTATTACTCCTTTTATATACATATCTATATATTAATTTATTATAAAAATAAAAAGAAATTAAAAACTAAAAAAATAAAAATTTAAAAATAAAATAATTATAATTTAAAAAGTCATTTTATTTAATTAAAATCCCACATACATAGTGATTGATTTTGTGCAAACTTGTATATACATTTGCATAGTTTATTTATTTAAATAATGTCTGCTATGTCTCGTTGATGAATCCCTGATCATCACTCTTTATTCTTTTATTTTAGCTAATTATCATGGCAAAGCATCATGTAAATAGGTGTAAATACAATAAATTAGCAATATGAATGCATTTGTTAATAATATATACTTAGCACGTATTTGTGCAAAAATAAAAGAATAAAAACGAAAAAGGAAGGAGGTATTTAGAATAAATACGGAGTTACCCGAACCTCAAGAGAGGGCCAAGCATTGGCCAGATCGCCAAATAAAATAAGTATAGAGACATAGAGCCTAATCTATATTGTAAATATGATGGGTGTAAATAAATAATTTATTGTTGTCAAAATAAAAATAAAATATTCTTTTTACCTCCTTGTATATATTTTTAAAAATAAAATAAAAATTAAAAAAATAAAATAACAAGAAAATAAAATTCTCTCTACTTTGTACATAATACATGTATGTAAATGTCCTTCTTTATTTATTAGATTCCTGTAAATAAATAATAAAAATAAAACAAAAATTATTTTGTACTCCAAATATTATATTGAAAATAAATAAAATAGAAAATTGGGGTATTTTTTTAAAGACAATACATTAAAAATAATTGTACAAAATACATAGGCATATTATACATGTATATAATTCAATATACTATATATAGGGTAATTTATTTTTCAAAAAAATAAATAAAAATCATAGAAAAATTCCTTGAAAAATAAAAAGCAATTTTCAATTTAATCATTTTTAAATTTAAATTCATTTCCAATTTTCCATTATTTATCTTTTATTTTCCTTGCTATTTTGTCCTGTAGCGGTTCTTGTCTTCTTCACCCGTCGCTCCTGTTTGGGCCACATCGGAATATTGACCCGGGTCAACCCCCTCTTCCTGGGCTTAACCCAACCCGACTGCGTGGTCGGACCTCTTTCTCCCAATTTTTCCAGGCGGGTCGTGCAACCTTTCGCCCAGATTTTTCGCCCGCATCTTTCCCATGGATCCAAGACCCTCGCGGATCCTTAGGGAAGCACGGATCTTTCTCGGTGCACGCGCCCTCACCCGTTCTTTCCAGCCTCCTGGGAATGCTATTTAACATCTCATCCACCCCAGGACGGCAGCTCGTGCCTTGCTCCCATTTGATACCCTAGCCACCTCCAGCTGAATGACAGCTGCATGGAACATCGCTCGACGATCATTTTGGTGCAGTAAAGTCGTAGCTCGACCTGCGTGGCTGGTCGCGAGAAGCCTCCCCTGCCTTCTGCAGCTGGGTCGAGGCCATCACCACGACGACCACCCTCGCATGGAGCTCAGGAGTCGATTCATACCTTCAAGTGAACCTTTTATCCTTCGCTTGTGTCCATTCGATCATATGTTTACTCTCAGCGTCACCGTCCTTTTGTTTGCTCCGACCAACCGGTCAGAGCTCCATCATCCACCCACAGCCGCTCTGATCGCATCGCACACTCACCCTCCATCTCGCTCCGTACCCTGATCACACTGATCATCGTCCATCAAGTCGATATTAGGTCCTGGATCTCCTCCATCGCCTTCGCCAGAGATCGAAGTCTGCCCCCCGTCGCTTCCTTCACTTTTAGTTCTAATAAACATGACTGGAGCATCGACCCGAGTCCCAGATACCTTTTACAGGTGTTTGCTCATGCTTAGGAGTCCTCATTCCACCTATCCGAGGCTTGCCGGAGTCCCTCCAGGTCACCTTCGTCGTCACGCCCATCCGGCCAGTGGAGTCTTCATCTGAGCCGTCCAGTCGACACAGAATCCTTCGACGATCCATACGGCGCTTCCCGATCGACCATCGGGGCTAAGGATCTCTTCCTAGGCTCCGGTGAAGTTCACCCAGGAGTTGTTCGTCCAAGTTGATCCATCACTATTGGATCAACCCCGCACTGCCAGATCTCATCCGGACCGCAACCACCGTAGAGGAGTCAGGCTATTGGATGTCAGATCTGACGTCCATGCGCGTTCCACGTCCCTGACAGCCCCTGAACGCCAGATCTGACACCTAACATCCATCAGCGTTGTACGCCCACGCCTTCTCCAACGGCCGCCGCGTGCCCCCTCCAAGTGTGCCTCACGTGCTGCAAGGGTATATTTCCCTTTTTCCCCTGCACTTGTTTTTGTTTACGTTTTAGTCTATGAAATAAAGTTGTAGTTGAACCTATTTGCATTCCAGACCCTATAGTTTTTGGTATTTGCTATTTAGTTCTCCATGTTTGGAGACATGTGATTCATCACGTGAATTGTAGTGTATTTACAATTTTAGTCCTAAGCTTGTTAGATGTTAATGTTTGAATGAAATATTTTTTGAAATTGCATTTATGCCCCTGTGAACGTGGATTTGACACATGTGCTTGAATTAATTGGAAAATTTGCAGAATTGACCACAGTTTTTTTATGCGTGTTAATGTTCAATCTAGAAACTTAAAATAATTGCATTTAAGTCCCTACAAACTATGTGTTTGGTTTTTAGTTAAATAAATATCAAAACTACTCCAAAAATTCCCAAAATATTACAAGTAGCTCCTGCCACTGTGTAATATTTTTGATAATTTTGTGACGCATTTTGAGTTTATTTGTTATTTTCTAAAAATAAAAAAACCCTAAAAATTACTTATATCTAATTTAGAGAACTTATAAAAAATATAAAAATACCTTTAAAAATTCTAAAAAAATTCTTATGTGCTTGTTTTGTTGTGTTTTAATTTATATAGCATTTTCATTTTATTATCTTTTATAAAACACCTAAAAATCACAAAAGACTAAAAACCTTATAAAAATCATTAAAAATTCCATAAAAATAAAAAATGTGTTTTCATGCTATGTAGTTAGATTTTATTTTCTATTTTCACATAAAATTGCTGCCAGGAATTTAGGGGCATTTTAAATATTTTTAAATTGCCTTTCTATCCAGGCTGTACCCTAGTTGTTAGTTTGCTTTTGTTTTATTTTTAAAAAAATTTATAAAAAATCAAAAAAGCCCATAAAATACCCAAAAACACTTGAATATTTTAAAAAAAACACAAAAATGATTTTATTTAATTTTTGAGCATTTTAGACCTTAATAAAAATCGTTGTGTTCTGTTTGCTTTCATTTTCTTGTTCTTTTTCTTAAAAGAATATATAAAAAAAATTAAAAATTTAAAACCACCAAAAATATTTTTATTTCATTTTGGATTTCTCGACTACTTCGTAGGACTTTCCCATGCTCCTTATGTTCGACCCTGGTGGCTATACCAGGTTAAATAAAGCGAGACCGCTTGCCTTGATTTTCGAGTTTGATTTTGATTAGTGGTCTGATTTTTCTTGTTGACCATGCCTTGCGATTCAGGTCGCAACGACCGTAGATATTCCTTAACCCGAGTTGCATTAGCTGGTCATCAAAATGGCGCCATTGCCAGGGAGTATGGCTTCGTAGTCGGTTTTCTATTTTTGTTTTTCTTTTTATTTTTCCTTTTCTTTTCTTTGCTTGCTTGCTTTTTATTTTTGTTTTTATTTCTCTTTATTTCTTTATTTCTAATTTTATTTTTCGTAGCTGTGATCTGACATCTCTTTTGTTTCTCTATTTCTTACGAGGGCCCGACGAGCGAGGGCAGCATTACTACGAGCGCCGGTGCACCCGATCGAAGCGGAGGCGGCTTATTTCTTCATCGAGCCACAAGAGAGCGTAAGAGAAGAGGAGCAGAGGATTTGGAGGATCTTGGAGGATTTCTAGCATTTTATTTCATTTTTATTCTATTATTGTAATAATACAGGACCCAAAGAGTTTTGGATTTGGCATTTATCAGGGTATGTTTCGCTGAGAAACGGTGTGCTCGGGGGACCTCACCACGATTTTCATCGATTTTGTTTTTGCGGCTTTTTTTATTTTTGATTCTCAAAGGATTTGGCCCCTAGACTTAGGATTTTCTATCTGATTGTGACGTAATTCATTAAGGTCCAAGCCCTAATTATCTGCATGCACCTATAGATCGTTAAGTAGAATTAATTAATTAAATCACAAAGAAAAAGCTAATTTGGTCACTTGAGAGGTTATGTGCCGCTAGAGGCTGTATACAACGCTGGCAGGATGCGTTGTGGCGGACACCGATCGGCATCAGAGACTGGACTCCGACCTCTCTTGTTGACCTATTAACTACTGTTCTTCGCGTGAAGAAAATTTTTTGTCTAAGGCCGCTTTCTTCGTGCATCATATAGGTAGTTTAAATTCTGTATTTTATTTTATGTGTGGATCATCATGCATGTAGAGTGCTAGTGATAGGTACGCATCTCTGACTTTGCATGCATCATTGTGTTTGACCGCGCATCGTCTTTTTCCACTTCTCCCCCTATTTTTGGACTTAAAATAATCAGAAGATCGAAAAATTCGTTAGGCGGTGATTGGTATTGAAAAAATACATAAAAAGAAAAACCATAAAATTGGGACTGCTAAACATACTTGACCATAAAATACATTCACTGAAAAATCTTTCTTGGGAGAGCAATCCCCTCCTTGTTTGGTTTGGATGAGCGAGAGAGTGACCCGCACACTAGGTTAGAGCCATACCTGACCTTTCTTTAGACTACTGATTTTGGGGTTAGTCGTTATCCAGTGAGGATCGCTCCGGATATCCTTTGCAGAGCGAGTTGATCGGGTAGCCGGTAAATGGTCCACAACTTGTACTGGCTGGGAAAGATCTAGCTTCAAGATCGGGCCAGTCTCCTGAGAGTGTCGGGTTCCTACCAGCTCGCTTAATCACTCTGATAGACTGAATTATCACCTAATAAAATCGACAAGATAAAAGACCGAGCCTTTACGGTCATCAGCTCAGTGTTAAGTAGGTGAATTGGGGGTTTGTTTTTCGTGATCTTGTTTGTTTCCAGATCCCATCCGCATTCTGCCAGATCATGATGATGGACCGGAGGTCCCTTATGCAGCCTTTGGTTGCACCGCTTTTGAGCACTCTGGCCCATTTATCTAGATTGGATCGCGAGAGACCAGACCCGCTCTCTGAACCTGAGTTTGACTCCGCCATGTCCCCCTCGACCACCTTCTTCCAGTCTAGAGGTGCCCGAGTAGAGACTGCAACATATATTTCTACATTTGACGGCACTGAGTTCGAGTCTTTTGCCTTTGCAGAGACCATGGCCAGTAGCGAGGAGCGCACTGATGGACCCAACCAGACTGACACATATGTTCTTGACCAGGGTGCCATCAATAACACCCTGTTAGCTTCCCTGGAGACTATGCAGCGACAGATCTGAGATCAGGGAGCTTTCATGGCAGATATGTGCATGGAGATGGCTCAGATGCGAGCAGACAGAGGAGAGCCGAACAGAGCCGGTGGTAGAGAAATACCAGAGCTAGGAGGAGGAGATGGACCACATCTCGATGAGCCACAGGAGCCAATCCGACCAGCATGCCCGATGAGAGAGTTGCACAACCCTGGTGCAACTCTAACGCACCGTTGGATCCAGCTACCTGTGATTCTGGGAGATTTCAAGCTCCCTCCTCAGACGATCCAGTTGTTGCCCAGATTTCACGAGCTAGCCACCGAGGAGCCGCACCTCCATCTCAAGGAGTTTGAGATGATCTGCAGCACGGTCCATGATAAATTCGTGGTGGCTCAAGCTTAGATATGACTTCCACCTTTGCAGGATCAACCTACATGCCATGTTTTGAGATGACATGGCCTAGCACAAGCCCTTCAGTTACCATAAAATGTCTCTTCTTCCATGAGAGCACCAAATCGACTTCACACCATCTTTTCAAGACTTAGTTTAAATAAGATAGGCACTGATAGAAGCTCTCTCGGTAGATCAAGAAATCATCCATAAAAATATGAAGAAAACTACCGAACATATTTGCAAATACTGCCAACATGCACCTCTGAAAGGTTACAGGAGCATTGTCATAAATTTGAAGCAAACAAGGTCATTCCTTGAGCACGTGGGCTTCTATATAAGATTTATGAAAGATTTCAGCAAAATTGCTTGACAGCTGACATAACTTCTAGGCAAGGAGGTTGATTTTATTGTTGATGCGAGAGTCCTCCAATCCTTTAATCAACCAAAAGATTTGATCCCTTTGGCCCCTATTCTGCAACTGCCAGATTGGTCTCTATCATTAGAGATGATGACAAATGCCTCAGACTATGCCATTGGAGCGGTTCTGGGATAGAGGAGAGACAATCTTCCATTTGCAATTCACTACATCAGTAGAACTGTTAATAAAGCACAAATGAATTATACTGTCACAGAGAAAGAGTTGCTCGTGGTTGTCTTTGCCCTGGAGAAGTTCATATCTCATCTTCTCGGATCCAAAGTTACTGTTTACATGGACCACTCTGCCATATGATACTTGCAAGCCAAGAAGGATGCCAAACCAAGGGTAATCAAATGGATCCTTTTGCTCCAGGAATTTGACCTCGAAATCCGTGATAAACCTGATGTTAAAAATATGGTGGCGGATCATTTGTCCAGATTGCCAAAGCCAGATACTCTTGAAAAGAGACTAATACCGATCAACGAAACCTTTCTGGATGAGGCAATTCTATGAGTCACCTCACTCCCCTGGTTCGCTGATATTATGAATTATTTTGTGTCCAAGAGAACTCCACAAGATTGGCCTAAGCTGAAGATGGATAAGTTCTTATCATGTATTCATTTTCATTAGTGGTAGGATCCATATCTCTTTTGTGAGGGGGCATATTGCATCTGAAGGAGGTGCATTCCTCAGGGTTTAGTTCACAATGTCCCCGAGCACTACCACGCCTGAGAATCAGAAGGGCACCACTCTGGAAGACATACAACGGCAAAGGTAATACAATGTGGCCTCTGGTGGCCAAATTTATTCAAAGTTGCAAAGAATTTTGTGAAGCATTGTACTCACTGCCAGAACATAGGTGGCACTATTGGAATGGGAGATACAATGCAACTAAAATATATTCAAATTTCAGATGTGTTTGATGCATGTGGCATTGATTTCATAGGCCCATTCCCTAACAGTTAAGGCTATGAATATAATCTGTCTGGTGTAGACTACGTGAGTCATTAGGTGGAGTCTATCCCAACCCGAGCCACCGTCAGTACACCGTCTGCTAGTTTCTGAAGGAAAACATCATTGCACTGTTTGAGATCCTCAAAATTCTGATATCTGATAAGGGTAGTCATTTTATCAACATGTGAAGAAGATGACTCAGGAATACTGCATAGAACATCGAGTAGCCTCTCCATACATCCCATAATCTATTGGCTTGGCAGAATGTTCAAATAGGAAAATCAAGATGATTCTCCAAAAACTTGTAAATCAGATTGAAAGAACGTGATTCTTTGAACCTATTGGACTGCGTACAAGTCCCCTCTGGGAATGTTTCCCTACTACATGGTATATGGTAAGCCATGCCATTTGCCCATCAAACTAATTCACAAATCCTTATGGGCAATCAATATCTGCAATTTGGATCCGAAGAAAGAAGCAAAGAACAGAAAAAGTAGATCTGAATAGACTTCTCGAATTTCATGACTATGCATATGACAATAGTCTTATGTACAAGGAGAAGGTCAAGAAGTGGCATGATATGCACATCTGCTGCAAGACCTTCGAGCCGGGTCAGAAAGGCAGGTTGTTTGATACAAATAAAACTATTCCCAGGGAAGTTTAAGAGCAAGTAGACAGGGCCGTTTATAGTGAAGCATGTGCATAACAATGGAAGTATAGTCATATCTAGATTGTCAGCTGATACACGGTCTTTTGTCATCAACGGACAACTTCTAAAGCCGTATCTTGAGCATGATACCTTCATGTCTATGGTTGACTCCATTCAGGTGACCTACGAACATGAACTTCCAGCCGCAACATCTATAGATTCAGACAAAGCAATCAAAAATATCTTTGAGTAGTTAATTATTTTCTTCTTTTCTTCTTCGTTTTTCATTCTTCTATTCTTCTGAAAGTTCACTCATCTCATTCATCATTGCTCTACTTAGTATATACTTCATCCTAATTATAAAGGGATGAGTGTATGCATGTATTCATTATTTAATATCCTCGCTTGTCTCCTCAACTTTTGACATTCTTTCTATACTTAGAGATACTTTACCCTAAGTATAGGAGGAGATAGACCGAGCCGCTGATTTGTTTATTCCCACCCTCGACCCTCCCTGCCTTGTGTATAGTCTGTTATACTTAGGATTATTTGATCCTAAGTATATGGGGACGATCGACTTCCTATTCTTTATTCAGTCGTTGTAGTATAGATTTTCCTATACTTAGTACGAGTTCTGTCCTCCTTTTCTCTTTGATCTATGCTGACATAGCTCAAGATAAGTATGGGGGTCATATATAACTTGTATATTACTTATCCATAACTCGTACCTATGGATTTTTAATAATATAGCTAATTAATAAAAATTAAAAAACACATCCAATCTAGACGGGCCAGCTGCACGTCATTGGACTAAACTTTATTCACCTCTTGAATGAGAGGTGGTGGAGGGGAGCATGGATCATGAATGAGAGGTGGTGGAGGGAAGCATGGATCTGAAAGAGTCTGGAGTTCTAGTTGGTATACAACCAACTATTGTTGTGATTGCTGGGGCGATGATTGTTCCGGGGCTCGCACGTAATAAATGTGTTGAACTACTGGCAGGGGCTGACTGCGATGAGGAGGTTGTGGCAATGCTGGTTCCTTCATCTTAATGATAGTGGAGGCCGATGCAGACACAGAAGTGCGGTAGTGATTGTACTTACCAATAGCTCTAGCTCCTTGGTAATCTGATCAAGTTTGTCCAAGTGATGAATCCTCTGTTCGATCACAATGAACTTCTCAAGATCATGTGATCGCTTTTCAGTTATATCCACCTTAGACATGTGGCTTGCAATAAATCTCAAATTTAAGCTCTCATCCTAGTCCTGCTCATATGAGGATGCCATGTGTACTACTTTTGATGAATTGTGGATGTCTCTGATATACATAAAAGATGATAGGGCAGCTTCTTCCTCACTCATTTCTTCAAAAATCTACCATACCACATTCTTGTCTTTGTTGAAGTGTGAGCTGTCACAAGCGGCATCAATGAGCTTATGACTTTCTGTAGTGAGTCCACCAAGGAAATGTTGGACCAGACTGGTCTGTGGGATATGATGTGGACACTTCTCTTGCAAATCAGTGAACCTCTCCCAAGCCTCATGAATGGATTCGTGGGTGGATTGGATGAGGTTCTCAATATGGGCTCGCATCTGATTCAACCACAAGAGGGGGTAGAACTTGTGCAAAAAAAGCTGATTTGAGTTCCTCCCAGGTGGTGACCACCTTCCCTAAATGATTAATCCAATGTAGAGCCTTGACCTGAAGGTTGAACAAGAATGCCATCATTTTGACTATGCCTAACAGGATGTTAGGGTAGTGCGTGGTTCCATAGATGTGTCCAAATTGTTGGAGATGAATGTATGGTTATCCATTTGTGCTCTCATGGAAGGTGGGAAGTAGAGTTAGGAGTTGAGGTTTCAAATCAAAATGTGCATGGACAACAGGTATCTGAATCCATTCGGTCATTTGTCCATCATCGGGGTTGTAGGTCTCCTTGAGGGTCGGCTTGGGCTGCCCTCATCTTGGCTCTTCTCCTCCTCCTCCACATGGTCCACCTCCGAGTTCTTCATCTCCTCCTCCTCCTCCTGGATGGTCCCTTCTCCTCCGGAGATCATTCAACATGTCTTGAAAGGCAACCTGGCCAATGCATGGCCAATGAGCTATTGTTGAATTGCCTGTATCAAGGCAAGGAGTTGTGCATTCACCACATTTTTTGATCTGGCTGCTGGCCTGACTGCGGATATGGTGGGTGTTGAGGTCCCTTTCCCTCCCGTTTGGAGCCATTTCTTTCTCTGAATCAAAATCAGAATCTGACATAATTTGTGTCTCCAGATCGGGCTCGTAATCTGCACAAGGAATGATACCCCAATCAGTTTGAACTGGAGCACCTAATCTAACAAATCATTACGTGTTAAGGTCAACACAAAATCTCCTTAAGGATGGAGAGGAGTATGGAGTGAAATCAATCTCCACTCAAACTGGGCAGATTTCGAGACAAGAATGATCTCGGTTTATTGAAGAAGGCGGAGAGTCTGAGAGCGGTTTGCAGAGTCTGTGTTGGACTTGCAAGCCCTTGGTGGCCCATTAATGCAATATAAGTTATTATTTTATCGTGTCCATCTGAAATGAAATATTAAACGAATGTATTTTACTATTAAGCCCCCTTTGTATAATTTGGGTTATGTACCATGGCCATATTGAATACCATGCAGTAGGGAAGACACGACTGACTTCAAACATGTGATATTCAATAAATATCTTCAATCTGAGAAAGAGATGACAATTTTTCTCTAAAGACTGATTTCCAACTGACTTCTTGATGCATGTCCTCTGCATATGAATGGGGACTCAGAAGTGTTGGAATAATCAAGTCAAAGAGTTGATTTGATGAGGTCAAGATAAACTAAGACTTGAATCGTAGTTGTCATGATCAGACACACATCCGTTAACTTGAGACAAATATGCATCTATATGGTTGAGTATGCATATTTGACACACCAATAGGTTGGTGACCTAGCCAAGGTCTATATACCAGCGTGTTGGTGTGCATATGAAGTCATATGAGATGTATGATCTCTCGAAGGAATCATACAGGTTCATAATTGATGAACCATGAGACAGAGCTCACTCATTGGATATTTTGGGTTCAAAATGAATTCAATGCATTGTCGTCTTTTTTATGAAATAGGACACGAATTCGAGTCATTAATATATGCCTTTAGAAAGTATATGATGGATATTGTTGCCCAATTATCAAATGAGAAATCTATTGATATATTCTGAGGAAGACAATCAACCAAGGTTTGAACTTCAGGTTTATCAAAGTCTCCCGGTGTAAAGGATGGATGAGTATTTGGAATGTCTAGGTTACTTTTGTTGTTATAATGGATCATCTACCATGATACTTCCATACAAAAGAAGTGATGAAACAAGATGGATTTTAGTGGCTTAATTTAGCTAGATGATTTGCGATTTAATTAGATTATCATAATTCATTTGAATCCAATTTCCAATTCCAATTCAAATTTCAGTGTCCAGATGTTAGAAACAGAAATGGTCATGGAAATAGAAATCTACAAGCTCCGTGAGCTCATTTCTTAGCTCCAAATTGTTTGGACTCTGATTAGAAATAGTCAAGGAAGCTAGATTCAACTCACTGACACTTTGTCCAGCTCATGGAGAATTGTGATGTGCTTCATTGAGCTCATAGAGAGTGTAAAATGTTACAACTTGAGCTCAACATTCATAGGTGACATATTTTTGCAAAAATGGTATAAACCCTGAAATAGGATAATTATTCGCATTTCAAGTCACTACATGGATAGTATGATCTCCAGAGATTATCTCTAAGTATCTGCATTTGAATCTCATGAGTTCTAATTGGATTGGAACTCATACTTATTGATGCCAATATTGTAATAATAATAGTTATTATTGCAAGTGCAATTTTGTAAATAAGATTCACAAATATACCTCATTAATTAATGTGAATAATGATTCACAATAATTAATATTTATATGGACACGATTCATATAAATATTTATGTAAATATGATTTACAAAATATTTTTAAGGCATGAAATTGTGTGAATTTGATTCACATTAATTTTGTAGAAGTAAATTGGATTTACATTAAATTTTTGAGCTCATGAATATGATTCCTACGCTTTGATGATTAATTGCATAATTTCTACAATTTTGATATAATGGGATTATCATGTTAATTAATTAATAGATAAAAAGGCAACGACCTTAACTAATTTTAGTTAAGCTAAGTTGTTGCTTATTTTTTGTTAATTAATCAAGTTAATTAATTAATAGATAAAAAGGAAAAAACTTAACTGGTCTTAGTTAAGATAAGTTGTTGCTTATTTATTGTTAATTAGTTACTATTAATTGGAGATAAAAAGAAGATAATCCTTATTTAATTATGACTTGATCTAGGCCCTTGATTTAAAAACTAGGGGACTACAACATACATGCTGTACATGTGGTGTAAGTATATAGAAGGGCAAGGCCCGCTCTTTTACAACACAATTTTGGAGAGCAATAGTCCTTAGAAATTTTGTGCCCCTTGAGATATAGAAGAGTCTTGAGAGTGTTCATCTCTCATACTCATCTTCTTGTTGCTCTGATCAACATCCGGGTTCGTGGGAAGCAATGTGATTCATCTCCGCACCCACGAGAGAGACTTCTGTAGATGGGACTTGATTTGGGAGGTCACTTACTTTAGAGACTCACGCTTCAAGAGGTAATCCTGATTTGTTCATTATATTCATTATGAATATCATAAAATATTTATGAAATTATTTCCTTATACTTTATAATTTCTGAAAGCACAAATTGGTGTGATATATTTTCTAGTTCATACGATGAGATAACATTGTTTTAGCAAAATGTTTACTATGTATTCTGCATTTCTGTGATGTATAGTAAATAAATTTTTTATTTACTTCCTTTAGTACAAATCGTGATCTCGAGAATCACACCGAATTATTGGATAGGTCGACCACGTGGAATCGATGTTGGCATCTGGGGAGTCCGGACTAAGCCATCCACGGGTCGCCATCTTAGAGGTCAAAGAGAAGATTGATAATGGAGGAACGATACGGAGGTCAACGAGAAATAAAAGGAGTGCAAAATAGTATAATGACTCAAAAAGTGAGCAGGGCTCAAATGAGAATAAAAGAAGAAAAATGAAAGTCAAAATTTGCACAAGTGTGCAGGACTTTGATCTTGGACCTTAATCTAATCAAACAAACACCAGACAAGTTTTGAATTCACCAACATAACCCAAGTGAAGCTGTGAGAGTTCGACTATTTTTATCTTTTCAATTTTATGGTTTTATTGCATACAAGTCTTTTAACAAGTCCTTAAGAACTCTAGCCCTATAGGTGCGTTTGTACTGTCAGGAAAGTTCCCCGTACTTTTTCCACCTCCTATGTAACATGTGATCTGTGTGCTTGGAAGTCTTTGATCTCGTGCCTGGGGGGATACCTAACCAAAGAATAGAGAAAGGAAGCCAATAAGTGAAACCACTACTTCCCTCACATGTGAGGTACTCTGATGCAAACCAATGAGATAGACACACCCGTGAGAGCGTAGCCTAGGCTCAGTACTTCAGACCAAGTCACTGTTCCACTCAAGATGGGAACACTGGTGTTGACAAGTCCCTACTCGATCATGTACGATAGAAGCACCAATACTTCATTGTGTCAGGTGATAATCAAGGCGCCACATATCAGTATTTGAGCTCTATCCTTAGGGGGTTGTGCCTTGCTCAGTCTGGAGTGTATCTAAAAGAAAGGAGGCTTTATGAAGCCAAAACAAGGATATCCATTACCGATTTTAATTAAGGTCAAAGTTTGTTTAGCAATCCCCTAGTTTTAGATTATTTTAGGGTTTTCATTTTTTGGGTATTTTTCAAAGCAATCCGCCTAAGTATTTTTTTAAGTCCTAAATGTGATATAAAATAGAGGGAGAGAATAGAAAAGCAATGCAAGTGGACATGAAAGTGGAAATCTCACTCTCATGTCAAATAATGCAAGCAAAGTAAGAAGACTCATAGTGCTTCCCAGTGCTCTTCATGTGGGATGCAAGGCAGAATTGAATATTTACACTATATGGAAATATGTAGGCGATGAAAACGTCCTAGACAAAACATGCTATTATCAGGAAGAACAAGATGCAAACTACTTAAGAATGGATCCTAAGTGTCCAGTCTTGGGGACTCCTTGATGCCTGCCACAACGTATCCTACAAGTGTTGTATGGAGTCCCTCATGGCACGTGGTTCCAAATTCAAGTAATTTGCATTTAATTTTTGACTAAGTCCAAATGTATGTCACTACAGTTACATGCTTCTATTAAATGTTTGGACCTAGCTACCAAGTCAAACAAGTCTAAATCTAGGGACTTCAATCACATAAAACAAATGAAACAAAGGATGAAAGGTCAAAACACATGAAACAAAATAAAATAAAGCAAGAAAACAAAAAAATCATGACGAGGCCATGATGAATATGTAATTCATCACTCTTAAAGTTGAAAATAGAGTCTTGTTCCTGAGTATTTAGCTGCATATTTCCCTTTATCTTGCATAATTAGCATACATACATGCATACATAATACATACATTTTAGCATCCATCTTTGCATTAAATAAGAAACCTATTTCACTTGTAAAATATTCATTAATATTCAACTAATTATCTGTATTTTATACCACTTCCAAAAAGCAATAAAACTGACCCTATACTGTGTATATTACTAGTTAATAATACAAGGAAGAGGGGCACGGTTTTTATCTTGTTAAAATACCCAATAAAAATCCCAAACCTAGTTGGAGACCTCAGACCTTAGAATGCAAATATCTACCTCATACAACCTCCGATCTAGGTCTACTCACCTTCAGATTAATACATATTCAAAGACCTTTAATTTGAGACCAATTTCATTTAAATCGGAGCTCGTATGCAAAACTTTGATTTTTGGGCCCCTTTGTGTACTATATGTATGTATATTTGTACCCTTGTATTTTTGTATCTTATTTGACCTCATCTCCATTTTTGGTCAACATGAAAGTTGTGGATCTCATCGAGATCTACAACTTTAATGTTTTGAATTTTTCCAAATTTGGTCTCCTTCTCTCTCTAATTCACCATTATCTTTCAACCATTCATAGCAGGCCACGTGGCGCCCTCTGATTGCGCCACGTGACCCGCTCCATTACGCGCCATGTGCCCTCCATTCCCTGCCGTCCGATCCCGTCCCCTCTCACCTGATATGGGCCCTCCATATTTGCAGCTCTCCTCAGCCACCCGATCAAACCCATATCAAATCAGGGCCATCCCTTTGCGCCTCACCCTCAGCTCGACACATGTTGCGCTTAGAGCCCTCCGATCCTTGCCAGAAGCCCTTCATCCTGGCCACTCATCTTATGCGACATCTGGACCCTTCGATCAAAGCCCAGATTTCATCTTAGCCCTCCGTCTCTGCCTGATTACTAGCGCGCCACGTGTTGTCTCATGGACCACACGATCAGATCCTTAAGACTTCATCCCAACCGTCCCTCTCAGCCTTCACTTACGCCCTCCACGTGGCACCATCGTAACCCTTCGATCAGATGCCCTGACCTCATCACAGCCGCACACCAGCGCTTTACCCTCTGCCCGCCACGTGGTGCGACCTGCACCCTTGATCTCATTGCCTCTGATCTAATCTCAGCCGCCCCATCGTGCCCTTCTCCTAACGTTGGATCGCTCGATCCAACGGTCCAAACTTTGCCTTCTACCTCCGCAAGGCCCGCACCCCACGTCGTCCATCTTGCGCGTGAGCCACCCCCTTTCTATTTTGGGAACCACTCCGGCCATCCTCTCCGACCGCTAACACCTCCACCTTGTAGCCCACTCTACCCTCATCCTCGTCGACCTCCATGATCACCATAACCCTCTCCCACGTCGTCCCACGACCTCCACCAACATTGCCCTCCATCACATGTCACCGCCACTTCCACCTATAAATAACCCATCTCCGTCAACCTTGGACCCCATCCGTCATTACGTAGAGAAACCCCGATCTCCTACCTTCCTATTGGTGACAACGATTAGAAGAGACGTTGAGCGAAGACCGAGCTTCTTCTCCGACGAGATCCACGGCCAACCCCACCGTGTTGCATCCCATCTCGTGAGATGCACGAGCTCAGGAACCCCTACTGGCTTTAGAGCAATAGCCAGGAGCTCAGATCCGAGCTCTATTCCCCAGGTAGCACCCTCCATCTTCCCTCCGATCTTCTTCTTCAATTTCTTTCTTTTTCTTGTAATTTATTCGCCTCCTACGATCGACTTCACCTTTGCCTGACCATCCTCCGAGCTCCGCCTCGGAGCTGGCACCCTTGTGTGCTATTCCATTTGCCTTGACTACGCACCGCACTTCATTCCGACGAGAGCTCCGCCACCTTAGCGGAGGGTCACCACCTGACCATCTTCACGCCCCTCCAGGCCTCCCATCACGCTCCCGTTCATCTCATGAAAACTTCGTATGCCTCGGCTATCAAGCTAACCATGCAGGAACACTCTAGCTCATTGACCGGAACGTCGTCGGAGCTCAGCTCGAGCTTCGCCACTACTGGTGCTCAGACCGCCCCAGCCTCAGCCAACACCACCGGACACTCCGCCACGCCTCCACGACCTTTCTGAGCTGCTTCGAAGATGCCGATGAGCTTCACCGACCTCAGACGGAGGAGGCAGAGCTAGGAGGTCTTCGCCGGAGCACAACCACCTCCGCCGTAGGAGGCGGCAAACCGTTTGAGCATGAAGCCCAGTAGCCGTCCGATCCCTTGATCGGACGGTTCTTAGCAGTCCACGTCGCCATCAGCCCGCAGCCGTTGGATCAGGAGGATCCCATGCTCCGTATCACGCCACGTCGCCTCTTCCTTGAGCTTCAGATGTCATTGGATCGATCTTGATCCAATGGTCCCCAACGCGCCACGTCTCTAGCCATCAGCTGTCGTTGGATCCTCACTCGATCCAACGGTCCAACGAGCACCACGTCGCCTCCTCTGAGCCTCCTCCCCGACCATTAGGCTCGGAGCCCCCGAAGCTTGGCCCGAGCCACGTTCGAGCCTGCAACGCCCCTGAGCCGACCTCCGAGCCTCCGACGTCTCCCGAGCCTGGGACCTCACGTGTTTCTCACATGCAGTCTGGGCATTTTGCATTGAGGCCCCTGGAGGTTTTAAAAATTACATTTTAGTCCCTACCAGGAGCAACACGTGAGACACACGCGTTTTATGGGCATTTTGCATACATGTCCCCCGTATTCTAGGTAATTGCATTTAAGTCCCTGTCAGCATGTTTAATTTTGAGTAATCTATTTTCTGTATTTGTAACTTGGTCCCTATCTTTGTACACATATTTAGGTACTCATTTGGCATTATTTTTCAAGTCTAAAAATTGCATTGTTTAGCTTAACTTGTTTTCTTTTGTATGTGACACTTGTCTTATTTTTGTGATATCACTAGATTTGTATTATAATTAAATTGGTGAAAATTTTCATATTTTGCCCATTTGTGCCTTTTAATTTGTATTAAATTCTCTGTTGCTCCAAAAATCATCAAAACATCACATTAGACTTTGGATAATTTAGTTTACATTGTGCCCAAAATTCTTTGCATTTGCACGCATACCGAGGCCTGAATAAATTAAATTTTGATTTCCTTAATTAATTTTTAATAGGTCCAATTCACATAGAATTTTAGGTTTATTAATTTTCCTGGATTCTTCATACTGAGATCTATCTAGGATAATTTTTATATCTAGAAATAATGTGATTTGGTATTCATTAAGATTAATTTTGTAAAAATCAGCTTGCATTCATTTTTAATTCACAATAATTTCATATAGTGTCAGAAAAATCCAAAAAATTAGTATAGCTTAATTTCATTGCATTTCAGATTATGGCCGAGTTTCATATTTTTTGGACTTAATTTGACTATATTTCTGATATAACTTGTAAACTAGCCTGAAAATTGCATTGTCTTTTGTTTTAATTGCATTAAAATTGTTGAAAAAAAACCAAAAAGAATCTTCTGAAAATCCGACCTCTGAAATTCGCTTAAAATTCACCTAAGGAGACAACTGCCTCCCTGAGTTCGACCTTGGGCTTGCCCTAGTAAAATAAATTTGCCGCTCATAATTAACTTGATAGTAATTAAAAGTGGTTTTTGATTAGTCCGTATTACTTGACTACAACGAACGACACGACACTGATTTGATCATTAATTTGTTTGAATTAAAAGGGTAGTACACGGTTTCTAGCCCCCATGTGAACAGACACCCGGTAATGGACATCCTTAGGTGTGAAGTGTCCAAGTCCAAAATATTGCAAATTATTTTACAAAAATAAAATAGAAGACACTCTCCTCAAAAAAAATAAAAATGGCTAAGAGTCTACTCGTCCTTTCTCCTACTTTCTACTGGTCGGCTCACGAGAAGAAGCGTTGAACTCCTTGTGGCCTGGTTGCACCACCTCCTAGGAAGCGACCATCGCCACGTGGTCCCTCACAAGAAAGTTGAATAGAGACATGTGGCCAAAACAGATCAAATAATTATTAAGAATAAATGAATACAAAATAACGAGAAAATAATGTGCAAGGTGATATACACAAAGCTACGCTATCCGTTACTCCCCGACAATGGTGCCATTTCTTTAACCACTATAATCAAGGGGGCAATCTTGTGGCCCACTCAAGATGGGAGCACAAAGTTGTTATGATGGCAGCTCGTTAAGATCAAGTGATTAAAACAACAATCAACCCATGCAATATAAGAATCAAACAATGTAAGTAAGTGTAAATCAAAATTTATTATAACCCTACAAAACAAGTATGTATAATAACAAACAGGTAGGGTGTCGAATTTAGGGAGACGAGTGATGACCAACTAATGCAACTCAAGTTAAGGAATATCTACGGTCATTGTGAACCGAATCGTAAGGCACGATCAATAAGAAAAATCAGACCACCAATCAAAATCAAACACGAAAATCAAGGCAAGCGGTCTTGCTATTTATTTAACCTGGTATAGCCACCATGGTCAAACACAAGGAGAACGAGAAAGTCCTACGAAGTAGTTGAGAAATCCAAAAAGAAATAAAAATATTTTTGGTGGTTTTTATTTTTTTTATATTTTCTTTCAAGGAAAAGAACAAGAAAATGAAAGCAAACACAACATAACAATTTATATTAAGGTCTAAAAAGCTAAAAAATTCAAAATAAAATCATTTTTGTGTTTTTTTTAAATATTCAAGTGTTTTTGGGTATTTTATGGGTTTTTTCGATTCTTATAAAATTTTTTAAAAATAAAAGAAAAGCAAAACTAACAACCAATGTATAGACTGGATAGCAAGGTAATTTTAAAATATTTAAAATGCCCCTAAATTCCTGACAACAATTTTATGAGAAAATAAAAAATAAAACCTAACTACAAATCTTGAAAAGATAGTTTTTTTTTATTTTTATGGAATTTTTAATGATTTTTATAAGGTTTTTCGTCTTTTGTGATTTTTAGGTGTTTTATAAAAGATAATAAAATGAAAATGCTATAGAAATTAAAACACAATAAAAAAGGCACACATGAATTGTTTTTGAATTTTTAAAGGTATTTTTATATTTTTATGGGTTTTATGAATTAGACTGAAGCAATTTTTGGGTTTTTTTAGAAAATAACAAATAAACTCAAAATACATCACAAAAATTAACAAAAATATTACACAGTGGCATGAGCTACTGGTAATTATTTGGGAATGTTTGGAGTAGTTTTGATATTTATTTATTTAAAAACCAAACATACAGGATGTAGGGACCTAAATGCAATTATTTTAAGTTTTTGGATTGAACATTAACATGCATAAAAAGACTGGGGTCAATTTTGTAATTTTTCCAATTAATTCAAGCACATGCGTTAAATCCATGTTCGCAGGGGCATAAATGTAATTTCAGAAAATATTTCATTCAAACATTAACATCTAACAAGCTCAGGACTAAACTGCAAATACACCAAAGTTCACGTGACGAAACACATATCTCCAGACAGGGAGGACTAAATAGCAAATACCAAAAACTATAGGGACTGGAATGCAAATAGGTTCAACAACAACTTTATTTCATAGACTAAAACATAAAAAAAACAACTGCAGGGGAAAAAGGGAAATATACCCTTGCAACACGTGAGGCACGTGTAGAGGGGGCACGTGGCGGCCATTGGAGAAGGCATGGACGTGCGGCTCTGATGGATGTCAGGTATCAAATCTGGCAGCCAGGGCCTGTCGGGGATGTAGAAGGCGCGTGGCGTTAGATCTGACATCCAACGGCTTGACTCCTCTGCGGTGGCTGCGGTCCGGATGAGATCTGGCAGTGCGGAGCTGATCCAAAGGCGATGGATGAACTTGGACGAACAGCTCTTGGGTGAACTTCACCGGAGCGAAGGAAGAGATCCTTAGCTCCGATGGTCGATCAGGAAGCGTCGGATGGATCGTGGAAGGCTTTAGCGTCGACTGGACTGCTCAAATGAAGACTCCACTGGCCGGATGGGCGTGACGACGAAGGTGGCATGGAGGGACTCCATCGAGCCTCAGATAGGTGGAATGAGGACTCCTAAACGTACGTAAACCCGTGCAAAGGGTATCTGGGACTCGGGGCGATGCTCCGGTCCTAGTTATTGGAACCAAAAGTGAAAGAAGCGACGGGGGGCGATCTTCGATCTCCGGCGAAGGCGACGAAGGAGATCCATAACCTAATCTCGACTTGATGGATGATGATCAAGGTGATCAGGGTACGGAGCAAGATGTAGGATGAGTGTGCAGTGTGATCGGAGTGGCTGGGAGTGGATGATGGAGCTCCAACCAGCTGGTCGGAGCAAATGAAGGGGCGGCGGTGCTGAGAGTAAAGATCTGATCGAATGGACACAAACGAAGGATAAAAGGTTCACCTGAAGGTCTGAATCGACTCCTGAGCTCCAGGAGAGGGTGGTCGTCGTGGTGATTGCCTCGACCGAGCTGCGAAAGGGAGGGGAGGCTACTCACGATGAAACTCCAACCACGATGTTCGAGCTACGACTTTGCTGCACAAAAACGATCGCCGAGTGGCGTTCCAAGCAGCCGTCACTCATTTGGAGGTGGCTAGGGTATCAAATGGGAGCGAGGCACGAGCTGCTGTCCTGGGGAAAAGGATGAGATGTTAAATAGCATTCCTAGGAGGCTGAAAAGAATAGGTGAGGGCACACGAACTGAGAAAGATCCGTGCTTCCCTAGGGATCCACGAGGGTCTTGGATCCATGGGGAAGATGCGGGCAAAAAATCAGGGCAAAAGGTTGCACGACCCGCCCGAGGAAATTGGGAGAAAGAGGTCCGACCACACAGTCGGGTCAGGTCAAGCCCTGGAAGAGGGGGTTTACCCGGGTCAATATTCCAACGTGGCCCAATCAAGAGCAGCGGGGAAGGAGACAAAAATCACTATAGGACAAAATAACAAGGAAAATAAAAGATAAATAAATTAAAAATAGTAAATGAATTTAAATTAAAAAATAAATAAAATGAAAAATGTTTATTATTTTCCAAGGAATTAATCTGTTATTTTTATTTATTTTTTTGAAAGATAAATTACCCTATACACAGTATATTGTATTATATACAAGTATAATATGCCAATGTATTTTGTACAATTATTTCTAATGTATTATTTTTACAAAAATAACCCAATTTTCTATTTTTTTTATTTTCAATATAATATTTGGAGTACAAAAAAATTTTAGTTTAATTTTTTATATTTATTTACAGGTATCTAATAAATAAAGAAGGAAATTTATATACGTGTATTATGTACAAGGTAGAGAGAATTTTATTTTCTTATTATTTTATTTTTATAATTTTTATTTTTTAAGAAATTTATACAAGGAGGTAAAAAGAATATTTTATTTTTATTTTGATAAAAAATAATTATTTATTTACACACATGATATGTACAATATAGAGTAGGCCCTATCTCTCTCTACTTTTTTTATTTGGCGATCATGACAATGCTTGGCCCTCTTCTGTGTTTCGGATCACTTTGTATTTATTCTAAATACCTCCTTCCTTTTTCTTTTTTTATTCTTTAATTTTTTCACAAATACATGCTAATTATGTATTATTAAAAAATACACGCATATTGCTAATTTATTGTATTTACACCTATTTACATGATGCTTTGCCAAGATAATTAGCTAAAATAAAAGAATAAAGAGTGATGATCATGGATTCATCACCCCCTATACTTTACCTTTGCTAGTCCCTTAGCAAACACTTATTTGAAAAAGAGTGTGAAAAAAGAAAGAAAAGAAAAACAAGGAGAATCAAGGTTGAGTATTAAACTTGTCTTCATTAAATTGGAGTATGGAGCTTGACGGATCCGGAAATGCTGCTTTTAAGAATGTGTTTTTATCGTGTTGTGCGTTGTAGGCGGCAATCGGAAACGGTCAAAAAATACCACAAATAAGTTATTCAATTTTTCGTCTCGTGGTTTTATGTTTATTTTACTTGGGCAAGTCCCAAGGTTGATCACAAGGAGGCAAAGGAACAACCTAGAATTAAGTCTATCAAAGTTCGTGTTCGGTTTTCGAGGCGGTCTTTTTTTTGGAATTTTTAATGCGATAAAGGATGCACAATGCAACTTTGGCCTTATTTTAGGGACTAAAATGTAAATTACATTCAAATGATTTCCGAAAAATACGAAACTTGGCCACAATGTAAATTATGATGAAATGGATGCACTGTAATTTTTTTTGAATTTTTGGATGCAATATGAATTTTTTATGGATTTTTAAATGCAAACAAAATGATTTTTAATATTTAATTTTAATAAATATCAAACCTACTTATTTTCGAGAATCAAAATTATCTGAGATCTATCACTATGTGACGGATTGCAGAAAAATCCTAAACCTTGAAAATGTGGGGTTTAATACCTACTAAAAATTAAATACTAAAATGTGCTAAATGATTTTTACAGGACAAAATATGCTTGCAAATGCAAATCTTTTTGGGCACAATGTTAAGAATAATTAACTCTACAATGTGTGATTTTTCGGGGATTTTTAGAGCAACGGTTAACCAATTATGAATTTCAGAGCAGAAAACGGGTAAAATATGCCAATTTTCACAAAACAAATATTTATTAATTAACCATCAATCACAAAATTACCCACAAGATGTCAAACAGTAGAGAATTAATTAACGAACATCATGCTATTTTTAGATTAATTAAAGAATGTAAAGAAAAGGTCTAAAATCACAGGGGAACACAGGGGTACAGACACAATATAAATAAATAAATAAACATGCAGAGGGGGACTTGTTTGTAATTACCTATACCCCGGAGGGTATTTCTGCAAAATTCCCAGCAGGTCACGTGCCCCGCACGTGACCCTAGATCGGCGGGCCTGAAGCGCAAATAGTGGAACCTCCAGGGGACTGCGTGCAATTTGCCCCGAGGAACGTGAGAGGCACGTGTCCTGGGGTTGCTGCTGACGTCGTGCTGGCGTCCCCCCGCACGCGCCTCGCACGTGGGGGGTCTCGGGACTCGCACCCGGCTGCTGGCGGTGTGGAGGCGGAGGGCCGGCCGATGCGGAAAAGCAGCCGGTGCGACTGGAGGGTCCCTGAGCAAGGAGAGGCGGAGGAGACCCTCAAGTTTCGCGCCTGGTCTGTGCTGAGCAGAGGCTGGTCCAAGGCGCTGGCGATCTGGCGAGGTGGCAGAGGGTGCTCGGCCTCTCCTGGCGGATGTCGATGAAGGCGCAACTGGAGGAGATGAAGAGCTCCTGGACGGTGGCTGTGAAGACGAAGGGCGGCGTTGTTGACGATGAACGAAGCGGCGTGGCTGGAGAGGGAGCAGTTGATGTCGTTGGCGACGTAGATGAAGGTAGCTGTCGTAGTTGGTCAGAGAAGAAGGTCGTTGTCGAGGCGGAGATGGCGATGAAGATGTTGTCGGAGACGTGGGCTCGACGGAGGACCGGAGCGATGGCAGCTCGCGCGAGGGCGGTGCACGACAAGGCGTCGCCGCCTTGGATCTCGCCGCAATGGCGACCCACCAGCGCTGTCACCGCCAGGAGGAAGGCCAAGGGGTGATCGGCGGATCAGAACGAGGTGCGGCGGACGAGCTCTTTAAATAGGGCGAGGGGTTTCTCGCTGGATGTGGCAGGAGGGGGGGGGGCGCGGGATTCGATTGGCGGTGGAGAGATTCGGGGGCGGCGGAGATATTCGCGGAGGGGCGGAGATCTGTGACGGCCGGAGAAGATCGGAGAGGGCCGCGATTTGCGGGGCGGCGGCGGCTGATTAGGAAAGGAGGGGGGCGGAGGAGGACGACGCACATGCGCCGTCCGATCTCGCGTGATCGGATGGCGCCTGTTGCGCCACGTGGTGAAGAGAGGGGGCCCCGGTGGGGGCACGTGCGGAGCACGTGCCTGGGGAGGCACGTGCGACGCACGTGCGTCCCCTTTTTTTTATTTTTTTTTATTTTTTTTATTAAAAACGATTTATAAAAAGGCTAAAAATGGCTGACACGTGGCGGCACCAGGTGCGCCACGTGTCAGCACCAGAAAATTCAGAAAATAATTATCTTGTAAAATCGAAAATAAATAGTAAATGGCCTCGGATCGAAAAACTTTCTTCACGAAAATTGCTCGTCTCGATGAGATCTACAACTTTCATGAAGACATCAAAACCAAAATCGATCATTTGCAAAAAGTGAATTTTTGGGGTATCCTATGTACATAGAATACCTTGATTTTTGGGTTTTATAATTTTTTTGTCATTTTTAAACAAGATAAAAATCCGGAAAAATATGGAAAAATCAAAGATAAATAAAAGACACTTAATTCCATTTTTTTTTGGATTTTTATTGATTAAGAAAATATATACATAAAATACAAGATCAAAACCGCGAAAATGTACAATGTACAAAAGAGGCCCAAAACCCAACTTTCGCATATGAGCTCTGATTCACTTGAACTTGGTCTTGTTTTGAAGGTAATTGAATGCACATTAGTTCAAAAGTGAGTAGGATTCAATCGGATACTGGATGTGGGAGATATGTGGCTTTTAGTCCGAAAATCCTGAAATTAGGGTTTGGGTTTTTGATCCACTTATTTGGGTTAGTTATTTTTTTGTATTTTTCCTTTATTCTTGTTAATGATATGTACACAGTGGAAGTGGTTTTTAGTCATTCGGAGTTAGCATGAATGTGTTAAAAATCCGGGAAGTTAGGCTTATTTACAAGTCATTTTGGCTTGGGTTTTTGGCTTCTTATTTTGTGCAGATTTTTGTGCTAAAATGCAATTCTTATGGAAACATGCATGAATGCTAATTATGCAAAATAGATGCCAGAATGCAGTTGATTTTTAGGGATTTGAGCTTAATAAATGAGTTTTAGAGTGATGAATACGAGATTCATCATCCCCCTATACTTAAACCATGCTCGTCCCTGAGCATCAAAAAGAAATGCCATGAGGTGAAATGAGATTGGGTTCCATACTAAGACCATGAGCTGAAGGTGAAAGTGAACCTAAACTCAACCTTTGGATTATTTGTGTGTCGGAACTTCTGTGAGACTTAGAATTTTAAAATCAACAGCCCTCAAGTTCTACACATCATTGCTACAGTTTCGGCTCAGAAGTCATCTTAGATCAATCATCTTCCCAAAGTATACTCTTTGAACATTGAATAACCGACTCTTGTGTGTGAAATATTTTAGCTCTTCCCACCCAGAATGCTGGACTACTGCACAAGCCTCCTTTCCAATAACTCGTCCTCGGGGAGTCAGGTATTTCCTTCTAAGGTCTGTCGCGTTGTGTTCACAATCGAATTGGGGGGAGAAGATAGAAGAATGAGAAAAGAACTGGAGGGTGGCCAGTGTAGTCACCTCTCCTTGTGAAGATGGCCAGTGTAGCCGAGTCTCCACCAAGATCTGCAGGTTTCTGGAAGCTTGGACCTTTTTGGTCAGATTTTATTTGGTAGTTGCTTCTTTGTATTTGGAATTTTTGGTGGTTCTGCTTGGATCTTGTTGTGCCCCTACGGATATAGAATCTTTTGTTTCCATACATTTTTTGGGGTCTTAGAAAAATTGTGCCCAGCCGTCCATCCCTTTTCCGAAGCTTTATTTCAACCCGTACTCCGGTCTTTAGATTTCCACGCTACCAGAAAAGAAACTCACACAGTCTTCCAACATCCCGTCTGAGTTGAGCTAAGTGCATAGTGCGAGAGTACAAATTAATTCCTTATTCCAGAGTTGTACCCAGAATGAAGAGACCAGGTTAGACACTAAGAGTCAAACGCTGTACATTGTCATGTGGAACTCAAAGAATTAAGTCAAAGACCTGAAGACTCTAAAATCTTATTTCTCGGTGAAGTTCCTCTGAAAATTAGGTGGATTAAGGTTAAGTCCAGACCACTCTCGGTTTCGGCTCATAACTTGGTTCAGAACCCAAAGACTTTTCACATATGCAAATGCGATGCTTGATGAAATGCGAGTGTGTGAAATGCAGACACAAAATTTTTTTTTTCTATTTGTGATTCTTTTCTCTCTTTTTTTTTGAATGAATGAATGAATAAGAAGCCATTTTTCAAAAATTTTGGGCAAAGTCAGTGTTAGTGAAAAAAACTTTTTTTTTTGAAAAATTACCCACCCCGTAAATACATATAGACTTACGCACAAGTACGAGGTATGGCTAAAATATATACAAAGTATATATACAGACCCCCTATACTTAGTGAGTGCTGCGTCCTCAGAGCACAAGAAGCGTAAAGAAGACATAGCTCGGGCTAAGCGTAAGGGAGTGAAAAAATAAAAAGAAAAATGAAGCGGTCTGGATATGTGAATGAAGAGAGTATATACAGGTGGATGTTGGTTCCCCCTATACTTAGGCTCTGGTCAGCCTAAGTATGGAAGAAGGGTGGATATGGAGCGATTAGGAGTCAGGAGAAGAATGGTATATACAGATGGCATCGGTCCCCCCCTGTACTTAGGTCTTGGCCTAAGTAGAGGAAGAAGCTGTACAAGGAGACCGATGTGGTCGGGAGGGAGGGTGGGTAGCCGATGATTAAGGTGGTTTACGGCTGATCTTCTTGTGAGCCTACGGTGGGAGATCGTAATGATGAGTCGGAGGTGAGGCATATGATTCCCAACTATTATCAGTGTCATCCTCAGAAATATCATGATGGATAGTAGATGAAATATTTGAGTCAGATGAAAAGTAACCATCATTAGAGTTATCCTCAGAGGAATAGTATTTGAAAGTGGACACACTCCATATGTTCATGTCTTTTTGTTTCTTCAATTGTTTCCTCAAAATTCATTCCTTTTTAAGATCAATCAGTTTGTCCTCCGATGAATATTCAGATGCTCCAGTCTCAGTCAGTTCATAAGAAATAATTCCAGTGTACTTGTGAAAGGTAGGAGCATCAGCTTTGGATGAGTAATAATTAGGAACGGGAGTTGTCCAACGAGAATCAAATTTTGGATCCTTACGAAGATATGGCTTTAGAGATGTCGAACAGACTTCACTCATGTAGACTACCTTTTCCGGACCTGATGAGGGATCATCAACCGATTCCTCTTCCGAAAGATCAAAGGTGACTTTCTTTTTCTTGTTTCGTGAAGATGTCGGTTCACTTGAGTACCCAGATGAATAGCCATTAAAATTCTTCTCCTTGGTCGGTGTTCGGGCTACGTGTTCGTTCTTTGTTTCCTGAATGTTGGTGCACTCTTGATTTGGGAGGATTTGGTCAAGATAATCAGAGTATGTTGCTCCAGGGTGCGACCATGCAAATGTCTCAGGATCGTAGTAGAAGGATTTGTCTATTTTGAAATCTGCGGGAATTGAGATATCGGGGAGAGTCTCTAAACCAATAGTCTCATTAACAAACGCAATCTCAGGTGTAGCAGCGGGGTAGGGCTCTTCTACCGTTTCATGGTTGCGGTTGTTGGGGACTTTGTGGGTTACCTCAGAAAATCGTGCTTCCTCAAAGACTGTATCAGATCGTAGTGATTCCAATGCCGTAAAATTTATTTCCCGAGTCTCACAATCGATACTCGCCTTGGCCAATGCCAAGAATGGTTTTCCGAGAATGATTGGAGACTGGGTAAATTCTCCTTGATGCTCAATATCAATGATCGTGAATTCTACCTTGAGCGGAGCACCTTGGAATTTCATGATGACAGAAATGGTTCCTCTCGGCCTTTTTATTGATCGGTCGGCCAATTGAACAATCTCTCGTATCTTCCGAATTGGCCCGAGTTTGAGTTCGTGAAATACAGAAGTCGGGAGGATATTGATCGGTGAATCGTTATCAATACGAGCATGTGTGAAAATTGTGTCTTTGATTTTGCAGTCAAATCTGGGCAACCGCTTCACTATGCGGCTCTTGGTTTTTCTCCTCAACACCAAGGAGGAGGCCATTGACAAGATATGTCTTTCAGTTTTTGTTCTAATCCTTCCTGACTTTTTAATGATTAATCTGTCCATTAGAAATTTCTTGAGGTCAGGGAAGTGTTCAATGGCCTTTATAATGGGAAGTTCAAAAATCAAGTATTTTTCTAGTGCTTCCCGTAACGCAGGATCCAAATTCCTCAGATCTTCTTCAGATTCAATTTTTATGAGATTTTCTTGATTTTCAAATTTTTTTGTATTTTCTGTGTGGTGTGGCGATGTGGTGTCGTCCTTAGATGAGAAGGGGCCTTGATATTCAAAGTTTGGGTCAGAGGCATAGTCATTCCTAGGGGTATAATGAGCAGAAGTTTTGATATTAGAGTCATCCCTAGGTCTTTGAATATCCTCAAAATTTTCATCATGGAATCCAATCATTTCCTCATTTAGTTTTACACCCGATCCACCATAGAATAAGATTACTCGATCGGCAAATTTTTGAAATCTATCCTCCATCAATTCAAATCTCGTTTTTATCCTCGAAACATTATCCTCACAATTTTGTTCATGATCAACCACAGGAGCATTCGGATTTTGTTCAATAATTTCGTCTTCCATTTTTCTGTATATGCGGAGAGGAGAATTTCTTGGAATATCCATTATATGATCATTTCTTGAAAATTTCTCCTCAAAATTTATGGAAGGAGGCTGCTCATTTGGTACAGGCATGTGTGTTTGGTCTGAGTATAGTTCAGTCCTTTGATCATGATTGGTAAGATCTTGATATTGTGGAGTCAGCATACAGGGTTTATATGTGTCTAGGAGTTCAGTCCAGTCCTCTGTATGAGTGTCATGTCTGTTATGGTCAATCCAACGATGATGATCATTAAGCGCATGTCTTTCCATCTGGGTTTGGTTTCTCTGCCAATCATGGGATTTAAAGAGATTTTGATCTTGAAATGTTTTATTGGCGAATGAGTGAGAATAAGACGGTTCAATCCAAGATGGTGTGGTTGGATGATTTAAGAAAGGATTTAATGAGGACGAAGTCATCTGCGGTTGAAAGCTTCCCGCAAATGTTGGAGGTTTAAACGAAGAGGAAGTAGTGGATTTGGGCCAAACCGACATAGATTTGTTTTCATAGTGGTGTTCGGTCATTTTTGAAGGAGCTGAGAGAAATGATGGGTTGGATCTGAAATTTGGAAAAATTTCCATGATGAGATTAAAATCAAGAGATGATTGTATGGGACAGAAAATTTTATCAACTGTGCGGCTATTGATCTTTGATATCGGTTCACACACACCAATACAAACACAAATCAAACCCCGGGTTCACCAACTCACACAATGAAGGTCGTAAGAGATCGACCAATTTTCTTGTCAATTTTAAATTGGTGAGAATTCAAGTCTTGCAAGCCGTTTAACGAGCTGTTAGGTTTGGAGCTGGGCTCTATCCTAGTGTGCGTCTCTCTCCTCGCTGCAAGATAAATCAAACAATGTCGGGGTTGCTCTCCCGCAGAAATTCTTGATTTTATGGGTTATTTGAGATCAGATATATTTAGCAGTCCCGATTTTAATGAGGTGATCACTGAGAAATTAGATGAGCACAAATACACGTCTACCGTCCAGTCCCAATTTCCTTTAAAGTTATGTTATAAACCAAGAAGGAGAAATTCGAGAAAAGCCGATGCACGCGGAAAACTATGATGAATGCTCAGTTAGAAGACTTACAGTGAATCCTCGCAATCTCCATGTGGGATGCTAGACAGAATTTAAAAATTATTCTAAATGAAATGCAAGCCGATGGAAAAAAACCGCACCTAAGCAGAAAGTTCTATTAGCGGGAAGAATTGATTTAAATTTGGCTAAGTTTGAACGATCTATGTGCGTCTCAATTTAAAGTGCAGTGTGGCTTAAGATCCTACAAGCACAAGCAAAAATATAAATGCTCTGAGAGCCGTAAGTGCAGGTCTATCCTAATCGCCACTCAAGTCGGACCCCACCCTCACCGGAGAGTGAAACAGGCCACGACACACCACAGAATAAAGTTTAGAGGTCTTTCTACACACGCGAGAGTCCAAACGGACACCGCTGTAAAATTGCAGAAATTAAAAGTTCAGAAATTAAAAACTTAGACTCTACTCTCTCTCACGACTCGACTCGATCTTAAATTAATTGCGGTTTTTGGTGAAGTTGCGTCGGTTATTGAAAACCGCTCCACGTACAAGGTACCTCGCAAAAAAAAATAAGAGAGAAAATGTAAGAGAGTGACTCAAAAAATAATATGAAAAATAAATGATGAAAATAAATTGCAGAAAAAAAAATGGAATTTACAATGAAAAATTCGGGGGTCAGACTACCCGAATGAGGAAAACCGAACAAAAATTTTCAGACAAAAATCTAAGCCGTTTGCCTCCCCGGCAACGGCGCCATCTGGCGAGGTGGCAGAGGGTGCTCGGCCTCTCCTGGCGGATGTCGATGAAGGCGCAGCTGGAGGAGATGAAGAGCTCCTGGACGGTGGCTGTGAAGATGAAGGGCGGCGTTGTTGACGATGAACGGAGCGGCGTGGCTGGAGAGGGAGCAGTTGATGTCGTTGGCGACGTAGATGAAGGTAGCTGTCGTAGTTGGTCGGAGAAGAAGGTCGTTGTCGAGGCGGAGATGGCGATGAAGATGTTGTCGGAGACGTGGGCTCGACGGAGGACCGGAGCGATGGCAGCTCGCGCGAGGGCGGTGCACGGCAAGGCGTCGCCGCCTTGGATCTCGCCGCAATGGCGACCCACCAGCGCTGTCACCGCCGGGAGGAAGGCCAAGGGGTGATCGGCGGATCAGAACGAGGTGCGGCGGAGGAGCTCTTTAAATAGGGCGAGGGGTTTCTCGTCGGATATGGCAGGAGGGGGGGGGGCGCGGGATTCGATTGGCGGTGGAGAGATTCAGGGGCGGCGGAGATATTCGCGGAGGGGCGGAGATCTATGACGGCCGGAGAAGATCGGAGAGGGCCGCGATTTGCGGGGCGGCGGCGGCTGATTAGGAAAGGAGGGGGGCGGAGGAGGACGACGCACATGCGCCGTCCGATCTCGCGTGATCGGATGGCGCCTGTTGCGCCACGTGGTGAAGAGAGGGGGCCCCGGTGGGGGCACGTGCGGAGCACGTGCCTGGGGAGGCACGTGCGACGCACGTGCGTCCCCTTTTTTTTTATTTTTAAAAAAATTTTTTTTTTATTAAAAACGATTTATAAAAAGGCTAAAAATGGCTGACACGTGGCGGCACCAGGTGCTGCCACGTGTCAGCACCAGAAAATTCAGAAAATAATTATCTTGTAAAATCGAAAATAAATAGTAAATGGCCTCGGATCGAAAAACTTTCTTCACGAAAATTGCTCGTCTCGATGAGATCTACAACTGTCATGAAGACATCAAAACCAAAATCGATCATTTGCAAAAAGTGAATTTTTGGGGTATCCTATGTACATAGAATACCTTGATTTTTGGGTTTTATAATTTTTTTGTCATTTTTAAACAAGATAAAAATCCGGAAAAATATGGAAAAATCAAAGATAAATAAAAGACACTTAATTCCAATTTTTTTTTGGATTTTTATTGATTAAGAAAATATATACATAAAATACAAGATCAAAACCGCGAAAATGTACAATGTACAAAAGAGGCCCAAAACCCAACTTTCGCATATGAGCTCCGATTCACTTGAACTTGGTCTTGTTTTGAAGGTAATTGAATGCACATTAGTTCAAAAGTGAGTAGGATTCAATCGGACACTGGATGTGGGAGATATGTGGCTTTTAGTCCGAAAATCCTGAAATTAGGGTTTGGGTTTTTGATCCACTTATTTGGGTTAGTTATTTTTTTGTATTTTTCCTTTATTCTTGTTAATGATATGTACACAGTGGAAGTAGTTTTTAGTCATTCGGAGTTAGCATGAATGTGTTAAAAATCCGGGAAGTTAGGCTTATTTACAAGTCATTTTGGCTTGGGTTTTTGGCTTCTTATTTTGTGCAGATTTTTGTGCGAAAATGCAATTCTTATGGAAACATGCATGAATGCTAATTATGCAAAATAGATGCCAGAATGCAGTTGATTTTTAGGGATTTGAGCTTAATAAATGAGTTTTAGAGTGATGAATACGAGATTCATCAGAGCTCAGTCAGACCTTTGGATTATTAGTTTGTCGGAACCTTATTTGGACCTAGGTTTAAGACTCAACATCCTCTTAGTTCCACCAATCTATGGTCAAGACTCCTTAATAATCCAGATCAGAACAAGTCTACATACACAAACTCTAATGACCTTGAATCTTTTCTTGTAATGTGTAAGTGGTATGTAGCTCCCCACCTCAGAAATGGCAAAGTAACAACCCCCTCAACATGGTAACTCTAATTCCCTAGTCTGGTAGCTCTTTCGTCGAGGATGAGGTATTCCGTTCTAAGTTCAAGTTCAACCGGCTCAAGAAGAGGAGGAAGAAGAGAATGGACCATGACCAGTGTAGTCATGTATCCGTGGGAGCCCAACCAGTGTAGCTAAGTCTCCCGTTGCAAGCTTCATGAGATGAGAATGGGTAACATAAGCTTTGCTTTATTTGGCTATATACTCTCCGGTGGGTATTTCATTTCTATCAGACCCACCTCATTTTTTGGAGGTTTTCTTTCTTTTGCACATTTTTTTGATGTGCATATATACAAAATATCTATATGGTGCAACATATATACATAAGGAGTTTTTCCTCTTGAGCGAGCAGACTATCCCTCTTTTGAAGTATTATTGCAACCCAATACTCCTATCTTTAGACCTCAACACCGCCAGACCAAGTTGATATGCGCTTCGTTCACTAAATGAATACGAGAGGTTCTGCATAAAAGTACTACCCTCGTATGCTACCCAAGCCAAAGGAAACTGCCTCCTCACCACCTCATCCGTAGAGAGCTATGTGTAAGGTGTTGGTGTAAGTAAAGCCATTGTCTGTGGGAGTCATGTGTGCGTTGTTAAATGTTCTACTTAGGCTCATCAAGATGACATGTGATCATAGCCTAGTGGACTCAAAGAATTAAGTCACCAATGGACCTGAAGAGTCTCAATCCTAAGCCCTATAAGGTTCCTCTTAGAATTAGGTGGATTAATGTCTTAACCATGCTCCATTTTCCAATTTAATTCCAGGATAGTTTAAATGTCAATCTATGATTCAAAAGAATGTACAAGTATATACAAAAAAAATTATGCAAAGTTTTGAAAATGTGCAAAATTTTTGAAAAATGTTTGAATGAATGCATGGATGCAGAAGTTTTGTAAACTGTTCACATACATTTACACAAGGATTTTTGTAAACTTTTGTTTTCCAAATATTTTACAAACATTTTATACTATATACATAATTTTGATACCAAAATATTTACAAAAGTTTTACAAGCAAAACATTTTTACAAACCTTTGTACAAAACTTTTTTTTATAAATAGCTATGTATGTTTAAGAAAGAATTTTATGTACAAGAAAAATTTTAAATTTTTTACAATTTTTAGATAAAATATTTTAGCCATTTTATTTATTAATACGCTCACACAAAGTATGAGTTATGGCTAAAGTATATATGAAATATATACAACACCCGATATACTTAGCTCTAACGATGTCCTCAGAGTGGAACACGAGCGATGAAGAAGACATAACTCGTACTTAGTATAGGAAAGTGAAAAGGAATACTATACTACAACGACGAATCAAAGAATAGAATGAAGAGGGATCGTTGTTCCCCCCTATACTTGGGATCAAGTAATCCTAAGTCTAGAAGACTATACATAAAGCAAAAACCAAGTAATAGAATGTACATGGCCTACCTCCCCTATACTTATGGTAAAATATCCCTAAGTATAGGCAACAAAACAGAGGTAAAAAGAATCAAAAGAATAATCAAGAGTCTGACACCCCCTATACTTAGGGTAAAGTGCACCCTAAGTATAGCATAATCACAAGATGGAGATGGGGTGTTGGACTAATGAATAAGATGATATGGACATCTGGATCTATACAAGGCAAAAGACAGTGATAATCAGGCATGAGATGCAATAGATGTGAGTCAAAGACCATATCTCATGCAAAATGAATCGGGGAGATGTCAACGACCAGCGGCTCATGATCTGGATATGGTTTGAGCCGCTGCCCGTTAACACGAAAGGTAGACTCAGATGACATCTCAGATATGTCAATACTTCCATTGTCATGTACCTTTCGGATCGCGTATGGTCCCTTCCACTTACTCTGCAATTTCTCTGGAAATAATCTAAGCCTGGCATCAAACAACCATACTCTCTGATCTGGCTCAAACTGCTTATGGATAATATGAGTATCATGCCATATCTTCACTTGCTCCTTGTAGTGTAGGCTGCTAGAAAAGGTTGTGTCTCTAAGCTCTTCCAGGGTTGCCAATTCTGTCTTCCTTTGATCTCCTACACTCGTTGGATCCAATAATATATCTGTGATAGCCCAAAGTGACTTGTGCCTAATCTCACCAGGTAGATGACAGGGCTTACCATAAACGAGGCGAAAGGGAGATGTACCCAAATGAGTCTTGAAGGAAGTCCAATATGCCCACAGGACCGAGTCCAAAAGCTGTGACCAATCCTTTCGGTCTGAGTGGACTACATTATGCAATATCGTCTTGATCTCCCTATTAGACACTTTAGCAAGACCATTGGTCTGAGGATGATATGGAGTGGCAACTCGATGGTCTATGCTGAACTCGCTAGCAAGGGCCTTTACCTTGTCGTTGATGAAATGAAACCCCTCGTCAGATATCATAGGAACCCCGAACCGTGAAATGATATTATTCCTCAAAAATTTGCAAACAGTCCTAGTATCTGCAGTTCGGGTGGGGATGGCCTCAACCCAACGACTAACATAATCCACAGCCAACATAATGTACTCGAATCCCTAACTCTTAAGGAATGGACCCATGAAATCGATGCCCCATGCGTCAAAAACCTCACAGAAGTGAATGGGTTGCATCAGCATCATATCATGCTGTCCACAAGTGCCCATCCTCTGACAGTCGGTACGTCTCTTCACAAATTCATCAGAATCCTTGAAGAGGGTAGGCCACCATAGGCCGGATTGGAGCCTTTTCGTTGCCGTTCTCCTCCTAGAGTGATGTCCCACTGCCTCAAGCTTGTGGCAGTATGTGAGGACGCTATGGTGCTCCTCCTGAGGAATGCACCAATGCCAGACACTATCCCCTCCTTCATGATAAAGGATGGGATCCTCCCCATGGTAGAACTTAGCCATCGCAAGGAAGGTCTCAAGTCGCTGCCTGAGCCAACCTTGTGGAACTTTCTTGTCAACAAGATAGTTCACAATGTCGGTGTACCATGGGAGCGAGGCGATAGCAAGGTTCACCTCATCTGGGAAGTCTCAGAGATGGGATCAGTCTGCTTAGATTCCTCAAGATGCTCTAATCAGGAGAGATGATTCGCCACCACGTTCTTGACTACATGCTTACCCATAATCTCAATATCAAACTCCTGCAGTAGAAGGATCGATCTAGTCAATCTTGCTTTGCATCCTTCTTTGCCATGAGGTACCTGATGGTGGTATGATCAGTAAAGATAGTCACTTTGGATCCAATGATGTACAATCTGAACTTGTCCATGGCAAAAACTACGGCTAGCATCTCCTTCTTAGTGACAGTGTAGTTTCGCATTCACGACATCCAATGTACGACTAGTGTAGTGAATGGCAAAAGGCACTCCTTCCCTCCTTTGTCCCAGCACGGCCCCTACGGCAAAATCATAGGCATCCGTCATGATCTCGAATGGGAGAGACCAATCAGGCGGCTAAAGGACAAGAGCCTCAACAACTAGACTCTTGAGAGTCTCAAATGACGTAAGACACTTATCATCTACAATGAACTCGGTGTATTTGGTCAGCAAATCAGTCAACGGTTGGGCAATCCTGCTGAAATCGTGAATGAATCATCTTGAGTTTCCTGATGATATCCACCTTGGCCGGATCAACCTCCATGCCCCTGTTGGAGATGATATGACCAAGCACCATCCCTTGAGTCACCATGAAGTGACTCTTCTTCCAAGATAAAACAAGATGGACCTCGATGCATCGCTGAAGGACGCAGTCTAGGCAGTCAAGACAAGCATCAAACCCATCACCATAGACTGAGAAGTCATCCATGAAGACCTCTAAGTAATCACCCACATGTCCGAGAAGATGGACAACATGTACCTTTGGAATGTCGCCGGGGCATTAAATAGACCAAAGGGCATCCGTATGAAAGCATATGTCCCAAATGGACAGGTGAATGTAGTCTTGTCCTGGTCTTCGGGTGCAATGGCCACCTAGTTGTAGCTGGAGTACCCGTCAAGGAAGCAGTAATGACTCTTCCCAGCTAGCCTCTCTATAATCTGATCAAAAAAAGGCAGCAGGAAATGATCCTTCTTGGTGGTCTGGTTCAATCATCTGTAGTCCACACAGACCCTCCAAGAAGTGGGTACTTGGGTAGCTATCTCCTCTCCAGACTCACTCACAACTGTAGTGATGCCCGTCTTCTTGGGCACCACATGTAATGGACTAACCCACTTTAAGTCGGAGATGGGGTAGATAAAATTGACGCTCCACCATTTCGATATTTCCTTCATGGTAACCTATCGAATGTTCTATTTCAGCCATTGCTGGAACTCACGCGATGGCCTAGCGTCCTCTTTGAGGTAGATATGGTGGGAGCACATGGCCGGACTTATCCCCTGGATATCAGCTACGCTCCATCCTATCGCCTTGCGGTTCTTTTCAAGAACCTCCATCAAACGAGATCCTTTCTTTCCGGTCAAATCCGCTGAGATAATGACAGGGTGCATCTCATGCTCGCCCGCAAGGAATCTATACTTTAGCGACTGCAGCAAGGGCTTCAGCTCTGGGTAACTGGGAGCTGGAAAATCTGGCCTCTGAAAAGTCTGAGTGAAGGTGACTATATCTGTGTGGGAGAACTCTCGGTGATCATGAAAATCTGGTGTAGACTGCTTGGTTGGTGTATCTGTACTCTGTATCGGATCAGTCTCCACCCTAGATGCTGTCTCTGTAGGAATCAAATATGGTATCAACTCATCAAACTCGTCCCAATCTATGTTTGATTCCGAGGGATTTGAATTTGAATCACATGAAATATAAACTGCCTCACTATCCGGAACGTGGTCTGCAGCCTCGAATGTGTCCTCTGCCAAGAGTGTGCTCTCCAAGATCTCCTCTACTAAAATGTGTGGATCTATAGTATACGAATGTGAGAGGATGGCTCGTGAAATGGGATCAGACCAAGCGGCTTCATCATCTGTAATAAAAAAATCGCACTCCTGGTGGACGTCTCATTCTGCCTATGTCATCTACTTTTAATCGCTGAGCTGCTCTAAGAAGGCTGAATCTCGTTCTCTGGTCTCGTCAATCATCTCTATTTGTATACTCTTGCCCTCGACGCGAAAGTACACCTTCCCTCTATCATGATCGGACACTGCCTCAACTGTGGCCAAGAATGGATGCCCTAGGATGATGGGGGTATCGGTCACAGATTCAGGGATCTCCATGTCCAACAAAACAAAGTCCACAGGGAATATTAGGCCCTGAAATGTGACGACTACGTCCTTCAACAACCCCTTCGGCCTCTTGACAGATCTATCAGCAAACTGAAAGACTGCCCTGCTCTGTCGAAGAGGGCCAAATTTGAATCGGTCGAGTAAGGTTGCCGGAAGTAGGTTGATGGAAGAGTCACTGTCTAATAAGTACGATCGAATCTCTGCTCATGGATATGACATCTGACATAGGGAGCTCCTACATCTGGCCTCTTGGCTGGCAGACGATTCTGAATGGCGAAGCAAGTGGCGCGAGTGAGCACATGGATCTTTGCTTGATGGTTCCTCTTCTTCCTGCGAATGGTGGTCTTCTCTCTCAGGTTTCTCTAGAAGAGAGGGATGTGCTCAAGTGCCTCCTGTAGAGTCAGTTGAATCTGAAATCTGTCTATCATCTGCTGAGTGAACTCTGAACTGCTGGGATTTTTTTGGATTTTCTTTTTTATTCCACTTAGCCAAGCGGAGTGCTTGAGGGAACGGGATGGCTGGGCCCTCCTCAGGTAGAGGGCTAGGAACGGGTCCCTGCTGTTGAGATGAAACAAAATCCATAAAAACATCACTAGGCATTACATATGGACTCAAAAATAAAGAACCCTTTCGTTTATTAATATTTTTGGAGTTTTCTATATAGTCCCGAGATACATATACTGAAGGAAATGCAACAGGAACAGAAGGGGTGGCCTCAGTACCGCCCACGACATCTGGAATCGCGGCATCAACACCGCTCTCTAGCTCAGCATCTCAATGGCTGGTGGCATCAACACCACCTCCTGCAATTGGTGAAGTGACGACGTCAGTATCGTCGCTAGATCTACATCCTTAGTGTCATTAGCACCACAGTCATCATCAACATGTGCAACATCAACACCACTCTCCTCCTTGTTTAGTGCTCCTGCATCCTCGTGGTGTCGTCGCTCATATGAGGCACCACCGGCTGGCATCTTACTACTCCTAAGTGTAACAAAGTCAGCATAAAATGTATAACAATAATATCACCCAATGAGTCACTAGGAGTGGTAACCTCTGTAAACTATACCTGATCATACTTCCTCTTTAGGTTGTTCGGATTCGGCTCAATCTGAGCTGGTATGGCGGCCTTGCCCTTGTTGATCTCCCTCATCTCATGACGGAACACGTCCATCTCCCACCTAAAAGTGGTCTGCTGATCGGATATGAGGTGGGCTAAGTCGTCTAGTGCTGGGTTCTCATAGGCTGGCCCATGAGAACCGTACGAGTTGCCTCTCTGGAAGTGAGGCTGCTGTTGGGAAGGATGAGGGGGATACTGCTAAGAGTACTGCTGAGGCTTCTGCTGGTGCTGCCTCCACAGTTGTCCCTACTGGTAGGGACGAGGAACCTGCTGGTAATGCGGCTGCTGCTGTGGGAACTGGAGCTGCTGCTACTGCTGACTGTACTGCCCACCCTGAACTGGATGTTGCTGCTGAGCTGAGGCACCTCCGGTCGACCATCAGAATCAGGGATGGTCTCTGCAGATCCCGGGCTGTGGTTGGTTGTACCAAATCTTGTTGACTTCCATCAACAGCTCCTGCTCAAACGGGGGTGAAGGAAGGACTGCCAGGGGCTGCTCCTGCTTGTACACCACCATCTGAGTGTCCTGAGATGGTGGTGGCTGGAAGTAGTGGTGCTGCAGCTGCTGGAACGTCTCCACCCGAATGTGGTGAACCTGTCTGTAGTGGGCGTAGGGCTGGGTCGAGCTGCTACTGCTGGGGTCAACCCGTGACATGAGACGAGCCTGAGAAGCCGTCTGTGCCTCCTGGATACACATGATCTGGGTCTTCAGGTCACTCACCGTCTGTGCCATCTGATCTATCTCTAACATGCCATGGCACTTCTTCTTCTCAATGATCTCGATGCGTCAAGCTTCTCGTATATAATGCCCATATCAGCAGCCGACGACTTTGCCTATGTTGCGGCTGTTGACGATGTGGAAGGACCTGCATCGACCCGTGTTATCCTCTGATAGGACTTGGCCTGTAGTGGGGGCTTCCCCTGAGTGTAAAGATGGGTATGGGACATGACTGTGTAGTTTTTTGCCATCTTCTCGTAGATAGCCCAGACCTGATCCTCATCCTTGGCAAAATAGGATCCCCCACATGATGCGTTCATGAGCCCCTGCAGCTCCGGTGTCAGCCCACAAAAGAAGCTCTGCACTAGGTTGGGCTTGGATATATCATGATGTGGACACCGGTCGATGAGCTCTCTGAAGAGGTCCCATGCCTCATGAAACTGCTCATTGGAAACCATGGAGAAGTTGTTGATGAGGGCTCTCGCTGCATTCGTCCGGCCGAGTGGATAGTACTTATTCAAGTACTCATTTCGGAGCTATTCCCACAACATCACGTAACTCCCCAAATGCTTCAACCAATAGGCTGCTCTATCGATGAGGGAGAACGGAAAGGCCATCAACTTGATAGCTGAATGGCATCCTACGGAAGGCATATGTCCCACATGGATAGGTGAAGGTAGTTTTTTCTTGGTCTTCTGGAGTGATAGCAACCTGATTGTACCGAAAGTATCCATCCAATTAACAAAAATACTCCTACACGGCCAATCTCTCAACGTTTTGGTCGATGAAGGGAAGCATGAAATGATCCTTCTTGGTCACTAAGTTCAAGCATTTGTAATAAACATAGATGTGCTATGATGTAGGAACTCTGGTAGTGATCTCCTCTCCTTTGTCATTCTTCAAGATGGTGATCCCTGAGTTTTTTTGCACGACATGTAAGGGTCTCTCCCACGTTGAATTGGAGATAGGATGAATGAACCCTGCATCACACCATTTCATGATCTCGTTCATAACAACCTCTGGACATTTGAATTTAGTCTTCGCTAAAATTCACGGGATGGATTGCTGTCTTCTTCCAGGTAAATGTGATGGGAGCATAGTGAAGGAATAATCCCTCGAAGATCGGAAATCTTGCAGTCGATTGCCTTGTAGTTTCTTTCTAGAACCTCAAGCAGATGAGATTCATGTTCCCAAGTCAGTTGAGAGTTGATGATGATCGGAAATATATTTGATTCACCCGCAAGGAAGGCATACTTCATATTTGCTGGAAGCTGCTTGAGCTATGGTGGAGTCTGAATTCTCTCAATGGTAACCTCTGGAACTGCACAAGGAATTGGTGGTATCAAATATGTAAACTGTATATGGTCCACCTCTGACGGTCCATGCTCTGAATCTATAGATGCACAAAAAATCTCGATGATAGAATCTTGTTCAAAGAAGTCTTCAATGATTTGGTTTGCCTTTGCTAGGGTTAGGTGTCCATCAATAAATTCTTCAGGAACATCAACAAGAATCTCATCTTCCAAGACAAAGGAAAGTCGACTATGTTATCCACTCCTTCTTCGACAGATTGGAATTTGTGGGTCTCAATGACGTCCATGAAACGATTTGTGTCTCTGATTTCTGCAAGAAAATCACAGTCTTTTGTCTTCTCTGTAGGCATACTCTCATCTGATACAGATTCTAAAGCTTTCGGTACTTGGAGGTGGGGACCTTATCGTTGTTCGAGCGAAAGGTTATCTGTCCATTGTTGTAGTTCCCCACTGATTCAACTGTTCGGAGGAATGGTTGTCCAAGTATAATAGTGGTGTGCAGAAGAGGAGCTGAGGTGTCCATGTCAAGCATAATGAAGTCCACAAGGAACTGCATTCCCCTAATGGTGACAATGGCATCCTCCAAAACTCCTCGTGACCACTTGATGACGTATCTGTGAACTACAGAATCATTCTTGTGGACTTGAGCAATCCCAACCCAAATCCCTAAAGTAGTGAGTCAGGCATCAGATTTATTGATGACACCACTATCAAGGAGAGTTCGATCGAACTCCTGATCAAACATCGTGCATCGAATAAGAGGTGCTCCCATGTCTTTCTTCTTGCACAGGAGATTACTGATTGCATTGATTATCGATGCCATTAGTGCTTCACATTTCTTTGTCTGGCATGGCACGTCTGTCTCTTCGAAGTACATGCCTCTTTAAGTCCCTTCTTAACGTTTTGTATGTACTTTATGGCATGTAGTAAGGGCATCTCAAAAACAAGATTCTGAATAATTTATACAACACCAGGATCTTAAAAAGTTGTTTTCATTTTTTTGGATTTTTCTAGAGCATCTGGAAAAGGAATATGTACAGAATCATAATTCACAGAAATATTATTCTTATGTACAGAACCAAAATCTATGCCCACATCAGGCCGAATATTTGGATGACAAAGTGAAGTCTTCGTCAGTCTGAAATGGTGTGCATCCTAAAATAGCAGACATGACTCCATTGGCTGGCTTCGGGTCGGCTGCAAGTGTTGTCCTCTCCGTCACTGGCTGGCTGGTGCTATGGCTGGTTCTATCCACTTTTTCTAGTTTTGATTTTTTTCATTTTTTGCATATTTTCAGGTTCTTCTCCTTCTTCTTCCTGACTTGACCCTGCTGCTAGTGTGGCTGATGTAGAAAAGGATAATGACTCACCCATTGATAAACGAGGAAATTAAGCTGAAGTCGTGTCATTCCACAAGGTGGAAGGATAGTCGCTGATGTGACCTCAGTTAAAATCTCTGTTTAATCAACAATTTACCCACAACAAGAGAGAATCAAGCAATTAAAATAAAAAAATGTGGAGTTAAAATTTATTATAACTCTACAACAATGTGTATAGCGTGTAAGTATGTGTAGAGGTCGAACATAAGGAGCAAACGGGAGGAGGAGGCAAAAAGATGCTCAGAAATTTGTCTTTTATCTTTGGTCCATGTTATTGTTATGTGGGTTTTTAATTTTATAAATTTTTTATTTTATTTTTGTTTTATATTTTATATTTGATTTTTTTAATTTTTTAATTTTTATGTTTTCTTTTTATTTATTTAATTCTTTTAATATTGCTTTTTCTTTATATATAAAGAAAATAACTTATATAAGGCTTATATATACAATATATGGTAGTACTTTTATAAATATGAATAAATATAGATAAAATTCAGAAAATGAATTGTTTTGGGGGTTTTTTCATTTTTTCTAATGTTTTTGTATTTTTTTGGAATTTCTACTATTTTTTTATGTATTTTTAAAGTAAAAATATCCCAAATAAGGGATTAAATATATACCTGAAATTGAATTGGATTTTAAAAATAGTAAATAAATTCCAAAATTATCCAAACCAATTTTAATATATAAATATTTATATAAATAAAATTATAAAAAAGGAAAAATATATTTTTGGATTTTTGAAGATTTTTTTTAGATTTTTATAAAGGATTTTGGCGTTTTCTATTTTTATGCTTTTTATTTTTCCATTTTTAGAGACTTTTGGTCTGTAATTAAAATAGGTTGAAACATACTTTATATATTGGGATTTTTAGAGACATTTTTATATTTTTTTTGTATTTTATAAAATAAATAAGGAATAAGTAGGCTCCATTATATTTTTAATAAATATATTAAATGCAAAAAATGCAAATGGAGCGGAGGACCCGATGATGTACAAATGACCGAATGGATTCAGATACCTGTTGTCCATTCACATTTTGATTTGAAGCCTCAACTCCTAACTCTACTTCCCACCTTCCATGAGAACATAAATGGAGAACCATACATTCATCTCCAACAATTTGGACACATCTATGGAACCATGCACTACCCTAACATCCTATTAGGCACAGTCAAAATGACTGCATTCTTGTTCAGCCTTCAGGTCAAGGCTCTACATTGGATTAATCATTTAGGGAAGGTGGTCACCACCTGGGAGGAACTCAAATCAGCTTTTTTCCACAAGTTCCACCCCTCTAGTGGTTGAATCAGATGCGAGCCCATATTGAGAATCTCACCCAAGCCACCCACGAATCTATTCATGAGTCTTGGGAGGGGTTCACTGATTTGCAAGAGAAGTGTCCACATCATATCCCGCAGACCAGTCTGGTCCAACAATTCTTTGGTGGACTCACTGTAGAAAGTCAGAAGCTCATTGATGCCTCTTGTGACATCTCACACATCAACAAAGACGAGAATGTGGTATGGTAGATATTTGAAGAAATGAGTGAGGGAGAAGCTGCCCTATCCTATTCCCATGTATATCAGAGACATCCACAAGTTCATCAGAAGCAGTACACATGGCATCCTCACATGAGCAGGACTAGGATGAGAGCTCAAATTTGAGATTTATTGGGAGCCACCTGTCTAAGGTGGATATAATTGAAAAGCGATCACATGATCTTGAGAAGTTCATTGTTATCGAACATAGGACTCTTCACTTGGACAAACTTAATCATATTACCAAGGAGCTAGAGCTATTGGTAAGTACATTCAACTACCGCACTTCTGTGTCTGCATCAGTCGCAACTATCGTTGAGATGAAGGAACTAGCATAGCCACAAACTCCTCATCACAGTCAACCCCTGCCAGTAGTTCAACACATTTATTACGTGCGAGCCCCGGAACAATCATCGCCCCAATAACCATAACAATAGTTGGTTGTATACCAACTAGAACTCCCGACTCTTTCATATCCATTCTTCCCTCCACCACCTCTCATTCAGGATCCATGCTCCCCCCACCACCTCTCATTCAAGAAGTGAATGGAGTTTAGTCCAATGACGTGCAACTGGCCCATCCAGATTATGTGTGTTTTTTAATTTTTATTAATTAGCTATATTATTAAAAATACATAGGTACGAGTTATGGATAAATAATATACAAGGTATATATGACCCCCATACTTAGCTTGAGCTATGTCAGCATAGATCATAGAGAAAAGAAGACAAAACTCGTACTAAGTATAGGAAAATCTATACTACAACGACTGAATAAAGAATAGGAAGTCGATCATCCCCACATACTTAGGATCAAATAATCATAAGTATAACAGACTGTACACAAGGCAGGGAGGGTCGAGGGTAGGAATAAACAAATCAACGGCTCGGTCTTATTAGCGAGAGGAAATAACTTGTGGAGCGGGCGAAGATCTCTGACGAAGGCGGCAGAGGTTGAGATCTGATTTCTAGATCAAGTCTCGATCTGGGTGAGCGAAGGTGTGCAGGTCATAGGGAAGCGAGCATGGAAGAAGTGGGGGTGGTTTGGTGAGGCGAAGAACGGTCGGGCACAGGGGGAATCTTTCGCTAGAGCGGAGCTCCAGCGAACTACAAATCCGACTAATTAAGTTAAACCTACGGGTTACCCACTAAACTACTTGCATAATCAAAAAACACGAATCAAAATTTAATTAAAGTAATAAAAATACGCAGCTCTTACCTGCCGGTGAAGGCAAGGAGCAGAGGTCGCCGGTGACGGCGGCCTTGGGCACAACCTCCTCCTCCACGAACTTCCCAACCTCTTGGGATGCACCAGCTGTCACTTAGAGACCTTCTTGGCCAGAGGCGATGGCTATAAGACTCGGGGATTGACCAAAATTGAATGGAGGAGAAGAGGTCTTTATTATGAACATTATGGGCACCCTTATTTGACCGGGGAAATGGGAGATGTGCAAGCTATGTACAAGAGTTTCAAGAGGCTGGTGTGGATCTACAATGGTCAGAGAGCAAATCTTATGAAGGGATTGTTGTCAACGGAGCGAAGGGTCAATCGGATAAATGGCGCGAAATCGGGGATTTGGACACTTCTTATGCTCAGATGCTTGGATGGGACAGTTGACAGAGGTCAACTGTCAAAGCCCTGTCGTTGGTCCAGCTCAGCCTAATACGGACAAAACAAGCTCGAAAATTAGAGATTTATTAATTAACCCTAATGAATGATTTTATTAATTTTTGAGTATAAAATAAAAATGTTTATTATTTTGTGTAATATTTTATTATGATTTTTTTATTTTTTGGTGTATTTTATTAGTAGTTTATTTTAATAGTGTATTTATAAGTATATTTACCTATATTTTGTACATTTTTATTTTTATTTCGTACATTTTATTTTATTATTTTATTCTTTTATTTTGTATATTTAAAACTTATTTTTATGAGTATAAATATATTTTTGTTATATTTTTATGATATTATTTGTACACTTAAATAGATAGATATGTATATTTTATAGGTATATTTATAGGTATTTTACCTATGTTTTATATACATCTTTTTATTTTAATGTATTTTAATGAGTTTTATTGTGGTTTTATATTTTTAATAGAATATGGATAATATTTACAATATTACAAAAATATAAAGAATAAAGAATAAAAGAATGAAATCCACTTTTTTATATACAAGTAATAACATAGGTATTTTGCCTATGATTACTCATAGAATTATTTTATTTTATTTTTTTATTTTTGGTTCTATTTTGGTTTTAATATGTACATGCGCTATAAATCATAATTACAAAAATATAAAAATATGAATTTGTAATGAATAATGAATAAATTGAATATTTTAATCGGTATAATATACAATGAGGGTCAAAAACCTAACTTTCACACAGTAACACCAAAAAAATATAAAACCACCACCACTAAACAACTTGTGAAAAGTTATATACAATTAGAATGATTTTGATATGTTCTGAGTTTTTATTTGAAAGATATGGGTTTGGGAACTTGGATTTTTGGCTTTTTATTTTGTGTATAAAATGAACACTGTATGTTATTTTTGTACAAACTCAATTTTGTATTTTTATTCACATTATTATCTAAAACTTTTACGTAAAAAAATTCTTCATTTAATGAGCAAATAATAAAGAATAAAATAGGTGTAAAAATGCATAAATAAAGAATAGGAGAATTGGTTTTTTTGCTATTCTTGGCCCTTATCTCCCCTTACTTTATTCCTTGTCGACCAACTCAATTCTTGACTTGGTCTCAGGGTTCAGGGTCATAAAATATCTTTGATATTTTATTCCTTTTCTTTTCTTCTCTTTATTTTATAAGTTTGACATAAAAAACTTATTTTATATATAAATAATGGAATAAATAATGAATGCTATTATGCACGAATAAATGCTATTTACATGCATTATCTAGGGTTTTTAGGCTAAAATGATATAATAAAGTTGATGAAATAGAGATTCGTCACCCCCTATACTTGCCTTTGCTAGTCCCTAGCAAACACTTATTCAATAAGTATGAAAAGAATAAAGAAGAAAAGAAAAAGAGAGAATAAATGGAATTGATTTCAATAATTAAACTTGTCACCATAAAATCAAAGTTTGGAGCTTAGGTTAGACCTTGAAGTGAAAATGTGTGTGGAACCTGGTTGGGAACCAAATTTAAGACACAAAAACTTTCGAGAGTCATAGAACTCGGTTCAAACCACCTCAATAGCCTGGTCAGAACTAGCCTACATCATACGCAAACCCTTATGACTATGAACCTAACTTGTACAGTGTAAGTGATAGTGGCTCTCCCCAACTGAAATGACAAAGGAACTGACTTCTCCTGAATGACAACCCAATGATTCTCCAATCCAGCACTCTATCCTCGAGAAGTGAGGTATTCCCTTATAAGTTCAAGTGGCATCCAACTCAAGAGGAGGAGGTGAAGAATAGAATGGATGGTAGCCAGTGTAGCTACCTATCCCGGGATGCATGACCAGTGTAGTCAAGTCATCAAGCTGCAGGCTCACATGGTATAACTTCGATGCTCAAGCTTGCTTATTGACTATACAACATATATACATACTCTGGCAGACATTTTATTTTCTTTTCAGGCCTGTCCGCTTTTTTGGATTTTTTCAACATACTATATATATTAGCATTTACATAAGGAGTTTTCCCTCTTGAGCTATAAGATTATCCCTCTTTTGAAGCTTTATTGCAACCCACACTCTCCTGTCATTCGACTTCATGGCAACTGGACCAGGTTGGGATGCACTTTCCTCCCTAGACGCGGACGAATGTTTCCACTCATGTGCGTCTCAGACCGGCAAATGCAACCCCCTTACCACTCTAGCTGAGTTGAGCCATGTGAAAGGTGCAAGTGTTCAAGTTAGGTCACGGTCGACAAGAGTCGTGAGTGCATCTCGAAAAGTTCTAGTTAGTCAGTTGAGGTGACTTGAACCCATCCCTGAGTCTCAAAGAATAAAGTCCTAATGGACCTGAAGTACCTTAAACCTAGTTCCCATAAGATTCAATGCATTTAGGTGTAGTAAGGTCCAACTAAGCTCCAATCTTCAACTTTATTGGACTAGTTCAATCATCAAGCTCAATCAAAGAATATGAATGCTATGCAAATGATATGTACAATGCAGAAAGAATAATGCAATTTTTTAAAGAATGAAAAGAATTTTTACACAAAGAATTTTGTAAAAAGAATTTTGGCATTCAATGTATAAAATATGTACAACTATTTAAATAGGCGTGCTTCTTTTATTTATTCACAAGAGTTAAAAATTTAAAGAATTTACAGGTTCACAAAATGTTATTTTTACAGACATTTTTGAATAATTGGTAAAGAATTCTACTTATATATATATATATTATTCCTATTTAATGATGCATTTATTCCTCAAATTTATTTGAAGACATAATTGAACACTATAGTGCAAAATAATTTTTGCAAACATTTACAAACATTTGACAACCATTTTGCAAAGATTTTTCACACAACATATATACATTTTTCAAAAAATCTTTACAACCATTTTCAAAAATAATTTGTAAATAGGTTTTCAAAGCTTTTATTTCACAAAAAGAAAAGAATGTTTACAAATCAAAATATTTTTACAAAGGTTGAAAAACATTTCACAAAAAGTTTTCCAATCGGGTCAAGCCATTTTTCAAATCATTTTGCAAAAATAATTTTATCCTAATTTATTAATCAGTATATACAAAAAGGATTTGAAGAATGAATGTCATTATTAGTTGATTATTAATGAATGTATATATAATATATTTAGCCCTATTTATTAAGGGGTTTTTACACCCATAACCCTGAATAATTCTGCAATTACAATCATAATCCCACATAATTGTGAATTACATCCAGAACCCTCAATAGTCACTCAGTCTCACACCTATAACCCTTCGTTAGTTTTTCTGTTAACTCAACCATATCATTGGGTTAATTTAACCCATGATCTTCTAAATGCTTTTAGAAAAATAAAAAAAAGAAATTAGTGGCATCTGTAGACAGGAGCATGAGGGAGAGGCAGGGCTTGTGCGGCGGAAGGGACTTCGAAGCAAGCATAACGGACCACAAGGAGGGGCACTTCCAAAAAGGGGCGAGGCTTGCAGTTCCAGGCAGGAGGTGTCAGTGGTGAGGGGACGATGCCACAGGGAGATGGGGGTGAGAGGTCGGGGCCGACCTACGCAGAAGGAGGCAGGCTGGGGTTAGGCTTGGTGTTTAGCAGGGGTTGGGGCGCAAGCTTGAAGGGAGGGTGGGGGGTGACGCAGGCTCGAAGGGGTTGGAGGTCAGGTCTCGACGGGAGGGTGTGTGGTGGAGGGGCAACGCAGGCTCCGCAGGGGGGAAGGCTCGGAGGGATGGGGGATGTGGCGGGGGTGACTAAGGCTCGAGGGGGGGGGGGGATTTGGGGACTCGACGGGAGGGTGTGGGGTGGAGGGGCGACGCAGGCTCCGTGGGGTGGCGGGCTCCACAGGGGGGGGACTCAAAGACATGGGTGGTGGCGGGCTTCATGGGAGTGGGGGTCAACTGGAGGGGTCAGGGCTCGATGGGAGGGTGTGGGGAGGGTAGAGGGGGAGACTCAGGCTCGAGGGGCGGGTTGGGGACTCGACGGGAGGGTGTGGGGTGGAGGGGCAATGTAGGCTCCACAGAGGTGGTGGCGGGCTCCACGGGGGGGGGGGGGGGGGGGGGTCAAAGATGGGGGTGGTGGCGGGCTTCACGGGAGGGAGGGGACAACTGGAGTGGTCAGGGCTCGACGGGAGGGTGTGGGGTGGGGAGGGTGGCGGGGGCGACTCGGGCTCGAGGGGCGGGTGGGGGACTCGACGGGAGGGGGCGTAGGCGCAAAGGGAGGTGGGGAGGGGCTCGATGGCCATAGGCTCAAAGGGAGGGAGAGGCAGGCCCAACGTGGGGTGGGGGGGGTCAAAAGGGAGGGGGCATGCTCGAAGGGGGCTTGACGTGGCCTAGGCTGGGGGGAGAGGGAGGGGGGGTGCTTCCTTGGCTGCAGGAAGAGGGATAGGAGTCGGTCCGGCCTGGGCTGGAGGTTGGCTGCAGGAGGAGGAAGAGGAGTTGACAGCAGCGGGGGGTTGGCGAGGAGGAGGTGGTGGTTGGTTGGGAGGAGGAGGTGGTCGACGGAGAGGGGGTGGTTCTGGAAGAGGAGGTAGGGGGAGGAGGAGGGGGGAGTGTACTCATTTGTAAATAACAAAATTTAAAGGGTAAAAAATGTAAAATGTTTGATGGATACCGTAATAGTTAACAGAATATTGGATTGAAGTTAACTTGGGGGTTATGGGTGTAAGAGTTAAGACTATTGAGGGTTCTAATTGTAATTGACGATTATGCAAGGTTATGATTTTAATTGCAAAATTACGCAGTGTTATGGCTGTAAAAATCCCATTTACTAATAATAAAGTATGAGTTATAGCTAAAGTATATACATAGTATATACGACCCTCCTATACTTAGCATGAGATATGTCCTCATAGATCGAAGAGAAAAAGAGAAGACATAACTCGTATTGAGTATAGAAAAGCCTATACTACAACGAATGGATACGAAATGAAAGAATGAAGAGATAAATGGAACAGAAGTTGACCGTCCCCCGTACACTTAGGATCAAATAATCCTCAGTATAGCTGACTGTACACAAAGCATGGAGGGTCAAGGGTGGGAGTAAATGGATCACAGCTCGGTCTGTCTCCCCCCTATACTTAGGGTGAGATATTCCTAAGTATAGAAGAGCAAATCAACAAGAGAGGAGACAGTGGAGGGGATCAAAGAATGAAAGAATCCGGGATGCACACCCCCTATACTTAGGAAAAAATACGTCCTAAGTATAGAAGGCTGACAAAAAGGGGCGACACCTTTTCTGTAGAAAATGAAAAATGAAAAGGAAAAGAAGAAAAGAAGAAAAGAAGAAAAGAAGAAAAGATATATATATAGATATATGGCAAGATTGTGGAGAATATACGCATCACTCCCCCTATACTTAGGGTGAAAGATCCCTAAGTATAAGCAACGACATGAGTGATGAAATAGAATGGAGAAACAACAACACAGGGTGTACCCCCCATACTCAGGACAAGGTATGTCCTAAGTATAGACATAAAGATAGGGCACATGATCTGGGGTACACATGACATACGGGAGACATAATGAATGTAAGACAAAACACATATATACAATAAGGTAGACTGGTGAAGTCCAAGATGGTATCTGACAAGTGAATATTGTACTCTCGTCATCGTCTCCCTATGAGAACGAAGATGCAATCATACAGTGAGAAGACACCTGGGTATACAATCAAGTGGGTGTCGGCTAACGGGAAAAAGAGTTCGAAAACTAAGCAAGTATCCGGTAGCGAAAGGAGAGCATCAGCTTTAGGATCATCATGAGGGAACAGAACCGATACCGTAAGACATGGAGGGTGAAGGAATAGTACAAATCCCTCCAAGTCAATCGAAATCTCAAAGAGATATGAACGGTAAAGAACTTGAGACTTTCCCAATGCAGCGACGTGATATCCGGCGGTCACAAAGTCAAAAAGGATCAGGGACACATCGAACACCGCAAGACATGGCTCAACGCTGCGAGGGTCATCAAGGTGAGCAGACTCAGATGAGTCAAAGATCTTAGAAAATTCAGCTCCGTGCTCCTACAGACATGAGACACAACCAGGGAGGAGATTGAGTACACAAATCAGAAGTCTCGACTTCATGCTCCACCAGTTAGGAGACACCAGAAGTGAAGACGAGTACCTAGAAAATGGTGTATCCCTGATGAATCTCGGAATTCATCACTCTAAGTCTCATTAATTAAGCTCAAGTCCCTCAAAATCAACTGCATTTCTGCATTTATTTTGCATAATTAGCATTCAGGCATGATTTCATAAGAATTGCATTTTAGCATTAATTTCTGCATAAAATAAGAAGCCAAAAATCCAAGCCAAAAAATGACCTGTAAATAGCCTAACTTCCCCTTTTTTTAACTCCTTCATGCTAACACCACGTGACACAAAATCACCTCCACTGTGTGCACATCACTAACAAGAATAAATAAAAAATACAAAAAAATCACTAACCCTGTTAAGTGGACCAAAAACCCAAACCCTAGTTTCAGGATTTTCGGACTAAAAGCCCCATATCTTCCCCATCCAGTGTCCGATTGATCCTACTCACTTTAGAACTAATGTACATTCAATTACCTTCAAAACAAGACCAAGTTCAAGTGAATCAGAGCTCGTATGTGAAAGTTGGGTTTTGGGCCTCTTTTGTATATTGTATATTTTCGCGGCTTTTGACCTTGTTTTTTATGCATATATTTTCTTTATCATTAAAAATATCCAAAAAAATAGAATTAAGTGTCTTTTATTCATATTTAATTTTTCTATATTTTTCCGGATTTTTATCGTGTTTAAAAATGATAAAAAATTAGAAAACCCAAAAATCAAGGTATTATATGCACATGGGATACCCCAAAAATTCACTTTTTACATTTGACCGAATTTGGCTTTAATGTCTTCATGAAAGTTGTAGATCTCGTCGAGACGAGCATTTTTCGTGAAGAAACTTTTTCGATCCGAGGTCATTTGATATTTCTTTTCGATTTTACAAAAGATTTTTTCTCTGAATTTTCTGGTGCTGACACGTGGCAGCCCCAGAGGCCGCCACGTGTCATTAATTTTTGGCCTTTTTAAATATCGTTTTTCCTTAAAATAAATAAAAAAATAAAAAAAATAAAAAAATAATAATAAAAAGAAGCACGTGCGTCGCACGTGCCATCCCAGGCACGTGCTCCGCACGTGCCCAACCTCCCCCCACGCTAGCGCCACGTGGCCTATCCTGGGCCGTTCGATCTCGGCCGATCGAATGGCCGGGAACCCATCTTCCCCAACTGCCCGCCTCCGAAAACTCCGCTGCTCCTCCTCAACTCCCGCGACCGCAAGCGCCCACACCGACCCTCCGTTATCCCCGCAACCACCGCACCGTCTTCCCCGATTCCTCCGCCGACAACTCCTCCTTTATCCTCGCACACCCGACGACCTCGCCAGCCGCCAAACCGCCTCCCTCTCCTATAAAACACCCTCGCCGACCACCAGAGCAACCGATCCGCCGATGGAGCTTCGAGGTCCGGGGTGACAGCCCGGGCTTCTTCGACTTCGATGAGATCCGGCCGCCGCCATCACGGCCGTTGTAGCAGCGACGCCTTCGCCCATACTGCCCTTGCTCCGACCTCGGTCGTGGAGCCAGCAACATCGACAACCAACGACGCTCCACCGACTCCACCTTCGTCCTCAGCGCCACCAACTTCGACTCCAGCAGAGCATCTTCTCCGGCCGCAACTCCGTCAACGCCAGCACCGCCGCACCTGGGCTGATCCTCAGCCGCCTCGCCGCCCTCTTGGCCGTGTGTTGGCCAAAGGAAGGCCGACGATACGACGCCCAGTCCGCCTCGTCCAGTTCTCCTCAGCCACCTCGCCATCGGGCTCGCGGCCCGAGACCCCCCACATGCGAGGCATGTGCGGGGGGACGTCATCCATCGTCAGCCCCCCCGGTCACGTGCCCCGCACGTGACGCGGGGGTAAATTGCATCAGACCCCCCGAAAACCTCCATATTCGCGCAAGAGTCCCCGCCTCCAGAGGGCACGTGCCTTGCACGTGCCTGTCTTGGAAAATTTGCAGCATTCTCCCTTGTAGTTTAGGTAATTAATCTTAGGTCCCCCCTACAGTTTTATATTATTTTTATCTTATTTATTTATTGCAGAAAGACCCCTGTGTTCTCCCTTATTTTTAGATATATTTAGTACATTATTTTATTAATCCAAAAATTGCATAATGTTCCTCACATGACTCTCTACATTTTGACATATCGTGGATATTTTTATGGTCAGTGGTTAATTAATAAATAATTATTTTGTAGAAATTGGTATAGTTTGCCCAATCTGTGCTCTGAAATTCATAGTTAATTAACCGTGATTCTAAAAATTCTCCAAAAATCAAATATCGTAGAGTTTACTTTGATTAACATTGTGCCCAAAAATCTTTGCATTTGCATGCATAAATTGCTCTGTAAAAATCATTTTGCATATTTCATTGTTTAATTTTTAATAGGTATTAGACCCCACATTTTTGAGGTTTAGGATTTTTTTTGAGATCCACCACCTAGTGATAGATCTTAGATAATTTTATTTCTTGAAAATAAGTAGGTTTAATATTTATTATAATTAAATATTGAAAATCATTCTGTTTGCATTTAAAAATCCATAAAAAAATTCATATTGCATCCAAAAATTCCAAAAAAATTAAAGTGCACTTATTTCATCATATTTTACATCTCGGCCAAGTTTCGTATTTTTTGGACATCATTTGAATGTAATTCACATTTTAGTCCATAAAGAAGGCCGGATTTGCATATTGCACTCTCTATTGCATTGAAAATTCCAAAAAAAGACCGCCTTGAAAACCGAACTCAAAATTGGATAGACACAACTCTAGGTTGTTCCTTTGCCTCCTTGTGATCGACCTTGGGACTTGCCCAAGTAAAATAAACATAAAAACCACTTGATTGAAATTGAATAAAATTTGTGGTTATTTCTTTACTGTTTCCGATCGCCGCCTACAACGAATGACATTTCATCATTTTACGCACGAACATTAAAAACAACTCCTTAACGTGGCTTTTACGGACTCGTCAGATGGCGCCGTTGCCGGGGAGGCAAACGGCTTAGTTTTTTGTTTTGAAAATTTTTGTTCGGTTTTCCGAATTCGGGTAGTCTGACCCCCGAATTTTTCACTGTAAATCCCATTTTATATCTTGTATTTATTTTTCAGCAATTATTTCATTTATTTTATTTTATTTTCTGAGTCACTCTCTTACATTCTCTCTATTATTTTTCTTGCGAGGTACCCGATGCACGTGGAGCGGTTTTTCAAGGAACCGACGCATCATCACCGACACCCGAAGAAACCGCAATTAAATTAAGATCGAGTCGAGTTGTGAGAGAGAGTAGAGTCTAGGTTTTTAATTTCTGCACTTTTAATTTCTGCTCATTTATAGCGGTGTTCGTTTGGACTCTCGCGTGTGTAAAAATACCTTGAACTCTATTTGTGGTGTGTCGTGGCCTGTTTCACTCTCCGGAGAGGGTGGGGCCCGACTGGAGTGGCGATTAGGATAGACCTACACATACGGCTCTCAGAACAATTTTATTTTTTGATTGTGCTCGTAGGATCTTAAGCCACACTGCACTTTAACTGAGACGCACATTAGATCGTTCAACATAGCCAAATTCAACTCAATTCTTCACGCTAATAGAACTTTCTGCTTAGGTGCGGATTTCATCGGCTTGCACGCATTTAGTATAAATTTTTCAATTCTGTATTGCATCCCACATGGAGATTGCGAGGAGGCACTGTAAGTCTTCTAACTGAGCATTCATCATAGTTTTCCACGTGCATCGGCTTTTCCCGAAATCCTCTCTCTTTTTTTATCACATAAATCTAAAGGAAATTGGGACTGTACGGTAGACGTGTATTTGTGTGCTCATTTAATTTCTTCAGTAATCGCCTAATAAAAATTGGGACTGCTAAATATAGCCGATCTTAAAAATCCATAAATTCAAGAATTTCTACAGGAGAGCAACCCCGACATTGTTTGATTTTATCTTGCAGCGAGGAGAGAGACGCACACTAGGATAGAGCCCAGCTCCAAACCTAACAGCTCGTTTAAACGGCTTGCAAGATTGAATTTATCACCAACTAAAATTGAAAAGATAATAGCCGAACTCTTACGGCTTCATTGTGTGAGTTGGTGAACCCGGGGTTTGAATTGTGTTTGCATTGGTGTGCGTGAACCGATTTCAAGATCAATAGCCGCACATTCGATAAAAATTATCTTTGACTATCTCGTGCAATCATCTCTTCCCTATCTTGATTTAAACCTCATAATGGAACTCTTGTCCAAAAACTCTCACAGATCCAACTCCCCATTCCTCTCAAAAATGACCGAACACCCATCAGAGCTATACTATGAAAATGAATTTGTTTCGGTTAGGCCCAAATCAACTCAATCCCCTTCTTTCAATAATCCTCCAACATTTGCGGGAGGCTTTCACCCGCAGATAAATTCGGCCTCCTCATTAAATTTCTATTCGAACCACCCAACCGCAAATGACCACCTACCATCTTGGACTGAATCGCCTTATTCTCAGTTTCTCGCCAAAAAAACTTTTCAAGATCAAGATCCCTTCAAATCTCATGACTGGCAGAGAAACCAAATTCAGATGGATAGACATGCACTGAATAATCATCGACATTGGATTGACCATGACAGACCCCTCGTCAGACATGATACTCATACAAAGGACTGGACTGACCGCTTAGAAACAAATAAACCCTGTATGTTGACTCCACAATATCAAGGTCTGACCAATCAACGACACATGTCTGAACCATATGAGCAGCCTCCTTCCATTATTTTTGAGGAGAAATTTTCAGAAAATAATGATCATATTTCGGATATTCCAAGAAGCTCTCCTCTCAGCACAAAGGGAAAAATGGAAGATGAAATTATCGAACATACACCTACTGCTCCCATAATTAATCATGAACCAAATCCTGAGGAGGATATTTCGAGGATAAATAAGAAATTCAATTCAATAGAGGAGAGATTTCAAAAATTTACCGATCGATTCATCGCATTCTATGGTGGCTCGGACAGTAAAATGAATGAGGAAATAACTGGATCTGAGATTGAAAATTCTGAGGATATTCAGAGACCTATGGATAATTCTGAAAATGATTATGTTGCTGACCCTCACCCTGAAGACCAGAGCCCCTCTTCGTCTGAGGAACACACCACACCCCCACACCACCCAGAAAATACCAAAAAAATGGAAATATTTGAAAACCACAAAAAAATTGAAAATTCAAAAAAATTCATAAAAATGAAAACTAAAGATGATCTGCGAAATTTGGATCCGACTATACGGGAAGCACTGGAAAAACACTTGATGTTTGAACTTCCCTTTATACAGGCCATTGAACACTTCCCCGACCTTAAAAGATTTATAACAGATAAATTAATGAACAAAAAGTCGGGCAGGATACAAACAAAGACTGAAAGACATATCTTGTCAATGGCCTCCTCCTTGGTGTTGAGGAGAAAAACCAAGAGCCGCATAGTGAAGCGGTTGCCCAAATTTGACTGCGAAATCAAAAACACAATCTTCACCCATGCTCGGATTGATGACGATTCACCGATTAATATCCTCCCGACCTCTGTCTTTCACGAACTCCAACTCGGACCGATTCAGAAGATACGAGAGATTGTTCAATTGGCAGACCGATCTATAAAGCGGCCGAGAGGAATCATTTCTGTCATCATGAAATTCCAAGGTGCTCCGCTCAAAGTAGAATTCACGATCATTGATATTGAGCATCAAGGAGAATTCACCCAATCTCCAATCATTCTCGGAAAGCCATTCTTGGCATTGGCCAAGGCAAGTATTGATTGTGAGACTCGGGAAATCAATTTCACAGCATTGGAAGCACTTAAATCTGACCCTATCTTTGAGGAACCACGATCTTCTGAGGCAACCCACGAAGTCCCCGACAACCGTAACCATGAAGCGGTAGAAGAGCCCTACCCCGCAGCCACACCTGAGATAGCGGTTGTTGATGAGACTATTGGTTTAGAAAATCTCCCCCCTGCTCCATTCCCAGCCGCTCTCACCATGGAGAATCATGTATATGAATCATATGATCCGGAGACTTATGCATGGGCACACCCTGGGTCAACCTACTCTGACTACATGGATTACATCAACTCGACACAGGAATGCGCCAACATCAAATCAATTGAAAAAGAACATGCAGAGACTCTCCCCAATATTTCAATTCCCGCGGATCTCAAAATAGACAAATCTTTCTACTACGATCCTGAGACATATGTATGGTCACACCCTGGAGCAACATTCTCTGAATATCATGACCAAATAATCCCAAATCGAGAGTGCTCAAACATTCGGGAGACTGAGAGCAAGCACGCAGACCAAACACTGACCAAGGAAAATTCTAATGTCTATTCATCTGAATATTCGAGTGAACCGACACCTTCACGACGAAATAAAAAGAGAGCCACCTTTGACCTTTCGGAAGAGGAATCAACTGATGATCCCTCATCAGGTCCGGAAAAGATGGTCTACATGAGTGAAGTCTGATTGGCAGCCCTAAAGCCATATCTTCGCAAGGATCCAAAATTTAATTCTCGTTGGACAACTCCCGTTCCTAACTACTACTCATCCAAAGCTGATGCTCCTGCATTCTTCAAGTACACTGGAATTCTTTCGTATGAGCTGACTGAGACCGGTGCTTCTGAGTATTCATCCGAGGACAAACTGATTGACCCCAAGAAGGAACGAATTCTGAGAAAACAATTGAAGAAACAAAAAGATCAGAATACTTGGAGTATGCCCACTTTCAAATACTACTCCTCTGAGCATAACTCTGATGATGGATATCTTTCATCTGACTCAAACACTTCATCTATTATCCATCATGATTTTTCTGAGGATGACACTGATTGTAGTGGGGAATCATATGCCTCATCGCCGACTCATCACTACGATCTCCCACCACAGGCTCACAAAAAGATCAGCCGAAAACCGCCTTAATCATCGGCTACCCACCCTCCCTCCCGACCACATCGGTCTCCTTGTATAGCTTCTTCTTCTACTCAGGCCAAGGCCTAAGTATAGGGGGGACCGATGCCATCTGTATATATCATTCTTCTCCTAACTTCCGATCACTCCATTTCCACCCCTCTTCCATAATTAGGCTGATCAGAGCCTAAGTATAGGGGGAACCGACATCCACCTGTATATACTCTCTTCATTCACATATCCCGACCGCTTCGTTTTTCTTTTCATTTTTTTTACTCCCTTACGCTTAGCCCGAGCTGTGTCTTCTTTACGCTTCTTGTGCTTTGAGGACACAGCACTCGCTAAGTATAGGGGGGTCTGTATATATACTTTGTATATATTTTACCCATATCTCATACTTTCACGTAAGTCTATATGTATTTACGGGGTGGGTACTAACTTGAAAAAAAAAACAAAAAAAAAGAGTTTTGCTACTAACACTGACTTGCCCAAAATTTTTGAAAAAAAAAGAGGCTTCTTATTCCATTTTCTGCATAAAAAATGTCCCTTGCAAAAAAAAATCAAAAAAAAATCATCATTACAAAAAAATTTGTGTCTGCATTGCACACACCTGCATTTCACCCAACATCACATGCATTTGCATATGTGAAAAGTCATTGGGTTCTGAACCAAGTTATGAGTAGAAATCGAGAGTGGTCTGGACTTGACCTTAATCCACCTAATTTTCAGAGGAACTTCACCGAGAAATAGGATTTTAAGAGCTTCAGGTCTTTTTGACTTAATTCCTTAAGTTCCACATGACAATGTACAACGTTTAACTCTTAGTGTCTAACCTGGTCTCTTCATTCTGGGTACAACTCTGGAATAGGGAATTAATTCGCACTCTCGCACTATGCACTTAGCTCAACCTAGACGGGATGTTGGAAGACTGTGTGAGTCTCTTTTCTGGTAGCGTGGAAATCTAAAGACCGGAGTACGGGTTGAAATAAAGCTTCGGAAAAGGGATGGACGGCTGGGCACAATTTTTTCTAAGACCCCAAAAAATGTACGGAACAAAAAGATTCTATATCCGTAGGGGCACAACAAGATCCAAGCAGAACCACCAAAATTCCAAATACATAGAAGCATTCTACCAAATAAAAATCCGACCAAAAAGGTCCAAGCTTCAAAAACCTGCAGATCTTGGTGGAGACTCGGCTACACTGGCCATCTTCACAAGGAGAGGTGACTACACTGGCCACCCTCCAGTTCTTTTCTCTTTTCTTCTATCTTCTCTCTCATTCGATTGTGAACACAGCACGACAGACCTTAGAAGGAAATACCTGACTCCCCGAGGACGAGTTACTGGAGAGGAGAGGAGCATGGTAGTCCGGTATTCTGGATGGGAAGAGCTAAAACCCTTCACACACTTGAGTCGGTTATTCAATGTTCATAGGGTATACTTTGGGAAGAGGATCGATCGAAGATGACTTCTGAGTCGAAACTGTGACAATGATGTGTAGAACTTGAGGGCTGTTGATTTTAAAATTCTAAGTCTCACAGAAGTTCCGCCACATTATTAATCCAAAGGTCGAGTTTAGTTTCACTTCCACCTTCAGCTCATGGTCATGGTATGGAACCCAGTCTCATTTCACTTCATGGCATTTCTTTTTGATGCTCAGGGACGAGCATGGTTTAAGTATAGGGGGATGATGAATCTCGGATTCATCACTCTAAGTCTCATTAATTAAGCTCAAGTCCCTAAAAATCAACTGCATTTCTGCATTTATTTCGCATAATTAGCATTCAGGCATGATTTCATAAGAATTGCATTTTAGCATTAATTTCTGCATAAAGTAAGAAGCCAAAAATCCAAGCCAAAAATGACCGGTAAATAGCCTAACTTCCCCTATTTTTAACTCCTTCATGCTAACACCGCGTGACACAAAATCACCTCCACTGTGTGCACATCACTAACAAGAATAAACAAAAAATACAAAAAAATCACTAACCCTGTTAAGTGGACCAAAACCCAAACCCTAGTTTCAGGATTTTCGGACTAAAAGCCCCATATCTTCCTCATACAGTGTCCGATTTGATCCTACTCACTTTTGAACTAATGTACATTCAATTACCTTGAAAACAAGACCAAGTTCAAGTGAATCGGAGCTCGTATGTGAAAGTTGGGTTTTGGGCCTCTTTTGTATATTGTATATTTTCGCGGCTTTTGACCTTGTATTTTATGCATATATTTTCTTTATCATTAAAAAAATCCAAAAAAATAGAATTAAGTGTCTTTTATTCATCTTTAATTTTTCTATATTTTTTCGGATTTTTATCGTGTTTAAAAATGACAAAAAAATTAGAAAACCCAAAAATCAAGGTATTCTATGCACATGGGATACCCCAAAAATTCACTTTTTACATTTGACCGAATTTGGCTTTAATGTCTTCATGAAAGTTGTAGATCTCGTCGAGATGAGCATTTTTCGTGCAGAAACATTTTTGATCCGAGGTCATTTGATATTTCTTTTCAATTTTACAAAAGATTTTTTCTTTGAATTTTCTAGTGCTGACACGTGGCAGCCCCAGAGGCTGCCACGTGTCATTGATTTTTGGCCTTTTTAAATATCGTTTTTCCTTAAAAAAATATAAAAAAATAAATAAAAAATAAAAAAAATAATAAAAAGAAGCACGTGCGTCGCGCGTGCCATCCCAGGCACGTGCTCCGCACGTGCCCAACCTCCCCCCACGCTAGCGCCACGTGGCCTATCCTGGGCCGTTCGATCTCGGCCGATCGAATGGTCGGGAACCCATCTTCCCCAACTGCCCGCCTCCGAAAACTCCGCCGCTCCTCCTCAACTCCCGCGACCGCAAGCGCCCGCACCGGCCCCCCTTTATCCCCGCAACCACCACACCATCTTCCCCGATTCCTCCGCCGACTCCTCCTCCTTTATCCTCGCACACCCGACGACCTCGCCAGCCGCCAAACCGCCTCCCTCGCCTATAAAACACCCTCGCCGACCACCAGAGCAGCCGATCCGCCGATGGAGCTTCGAGGTCCGGGTTGACAGCCCAGGCTTCATCGACTCCGACGAGATCCGGCCACCGCCATCACAGCCGTTGCAGCGACGACGCCTTCGCCCATACTGCCCTTGCTCTGACCTCGGTCGTGGAGCCAGCGACATCGACAACCAACAACACTCCACCGACTCCACCTTCGTCCTCAGCGCCACCAACTTCGACTCCAGTAGAGCATCTTCTCCGGCCGCAACTCCGTCAACGCCAGCACCACCGCACCGGGGCTGATCCTCAGCCGCCTCACCACCCTCTTGGCCGTGTGTCGGCCAGAGGACGGCCGACGATACGACGCCCAGTCCGCCTCGTCCGGTTCTCCTCAGCCGCCTCGCCGCCGGGCTCGCGGCCCGAGACCCCCCACGTGCGAGGCACGTGCGGGGGGACGTCATCCATCGTCAGCCCCTCGGTCACATGCCCCGCACGTGACGCGGGGGTAAATTGCATCAGACCCCCCGAAGACCTCCATATTCGCGCAAGAGTCCCCGCCTCCAGAGGGCACGTGCCTTGCACATGCCTGTCTGGAAAATTTGCAGCATTCCCCCTTGTAGTTAAGGTAATTAATCTTAGGTCCCCCCTGCAGTTTTATATTATTTTTATCTTATTTATTTATTGCAGAAAGACCCCTGTGTTCTCCCTTATTTTTAGATATATTCAGTACATTATTTTATTAATCCAAAAATTGCATAATGTTCTTCACATGACTCTCTACATTTTGACATATCGTGGATATTTTTATGGTCAGTGGTTAATTAATAAATAATTATTTTGTAGAAATTGGTATAGTTTGCCCAATCTGTGCTCTGAAATTCATAGTTAATTAACCGTGACTCTAAAAATTCCCCAAAAATCAAATATCGTAGAGTTTACTTTGATTAACATTGTGCCCAAAAATCTTTGCATTTGCATGCATAAATTGCTCTGTAAAAATCATTTTGCATATTTCATTGTTTAAATTTTAATAGGTATTAGACCCCATATTTTTGAGGTTTAGGATTTTTCTAAGATCCATCACCAAGTGATAGATCTTAGATAATTTTATTACTTGAAAATAAGTAGGTTTAATATTTATTATAATTAAATATTGGAAATCATTCTGTTTGCATTTAAAAATCCATAAAAAAATCATATTGCATACAAAAATTCCAAAAAAATTACAATGCACTTATTTCATCATATTTTACATCTCGGCCAAGTTTCGTATTTTTCGGACATCATTTGAATGTAATTCACATTTTAGTCCATAAAGTAGGCCGGATTTGCATATTGCACTCTCTATTGCATTGAAAATTCCAAAAAAAGACCGCCTTGAAAACCGAACTCAAAATTGGATAGACACAACTCTAAGTTGTTCCTTTGCCTCCTTGTGATCGACCTTGGGACTTGCCCAAGTAAAATAAACATAAAAACCACTTGATTGAAATTGAATAAAATTTGTGGTTATTTCTTGACTGTTTCCGATCGCCGCCTACAACGAACGGCATTTCATCATTTTACGCACGAACATTAAAAACAACTCCTTAACGCGGCTTTTACGGACTCGTCAATCCCCCCCGCAGATAACCCTCGAGGATTGTTACACACTAGACAATGAATAATCAGACAGAGATCACCCTTGCGAGGGTCATCAAGGTGAGCAGACTCCTAAGGGGTTAGATCCATCAGACGGATCATCAGGAGCGGTCTCAGTAGACGACATGTCGGCTACCAGCAAAAGGGACCGACAAATCATAAAAATGTGACAGCGTCCCGCAGACAACCCTCAGGGAACATGCAGCCAACTATGCAAAGAATAATCAGTGACAGAAGGCTCATCCTTGTGAGGATCGTCAAGGAGAGTGGACTCAAAGGAGTCCAGTCAAGTAGGTTCCAAGGATCCGACAGATCGGATACACAACAAGGCAGTGGGACTAAAAGATATAATAGACATCTCGGTTCCGTGCTCCAACAGATAGGAGACACAATCAACAAGGGGAGCCGAGCGTAAAGAAAGTATTGCACCCTCCCATAGATGGTCCTCAGGGAGTGATGTAAACTAAGCAAAGAATAACCAGATCATATCTCAGCCTTACGAGGGTCATCAAGGAGAGAGGTCTTGAAGGAGCTGGATCCATCAGACGGATGCTCATACACGGTCTCAGTAAGAGACAACTCGGCTACCGGAAGAAGAGACCGTCAGAGATAGAATTTGTCATAGTCTCTCGCAGATAACCCTCGGAGAGTAAAATGAACCATACATGGAATAATCATAAGTGTGAAACTCATCCTTACGAGGACTGTCAAGGATAAGGGTCAGTGAAATTGGTCTCGTGTACCGATAGATTGGGTACACAATCAGACATGGAGACCAAGCAGACAAATTAGACGACTCGGTTCCATGCTCTAACAGATAGGCAACACAAATAGTGAGGGAACCGAGCGTAGAGAATGTGTTGCATCCTCCTGCAGATAGTCCTCGGGGAGGGATGCAAACTTGGCCAATCAAATCAAGGGATTACTGGCATCATATCTTAGGTCCTCAAAATCAAGCAATCAATCTTCAGGAGGGCATAAGATCATTTGAGGAATAAAAGTCAATCAGGTCAATCAAGATGCGTCCCTCAAGTCAATCAAGTCAGCTGAGATGGAACAAAATATAAGCAGAAATCCTCTAAGTGCCACAGGTGGATGAAAGAGTCAGGTGATCGAGGAGGGATTAATCAAGGAGGTGACCTATGGGTTCTGATCATACGGGTTCCGATCCTGTCATTCTGAAGTCCAAATCAGATAGTCAATAAAATATCTAAATCAATATAGAAGGAACCTCAAAATAGATCGATCAGTCATAACTCATGAAATCATCATAAAATCATCACACTATATCACATCCTCTATCCGGTGTGCGAGATCAAAAATCCGCAATAACCAGTCACACCTAGTAATTGTGCATCATGAAAGTCCTCAATGAGCTCCTATGCACACATCGGAAGTCATATCCACCAAAGTTAGCCCATCAATCTCAGCATCCTTAAAATGGGCCGACTTACTCAAATAATCAATGGAAGTCATAATCCTCGACGCGTTTATATCCGTAAGCACAACAATCCCGGATAAGAGAAGAGATGATACATGGGATATGGGGAGGAGGGGTGGGTGAGAAGATATCAGAACAAAGACAAAATTGTGTGTTCCACACAAGGAGGGAATACATCCAAAATTGTAGTTCAAGGAGAGGGTCTTCTCGAACCGGACTAGATATGGGTGATACGAGTACAGACAAAAATTGCAAAATCCGGCGAAGATGATGAAGCTCAAGATCCAATATGACGACTCGAATGCAAATGAGGATATGTATGTATAAGAGAGGTAGAAGGACTCACTGATGAAAATATACACACACACACAGGACTGAAGACTCTAAAAATGAATGAAACACAGGTGGACTCAAAGTCAATCATTACACAAAGCAAACCCCCAGTTCACCTACTCTACACAGTAAAGACCGAGATGTGGTCTTTTTTTCTTGTCGATTTTAGAGTTAGGTGATCATCACCAAGTTGTACATACCGAAGATAGGCTTGGGATTTGGGCCCTAATCGTTAGCGTGTACGTGAGAAGAAAATGCACATACAAGGAGGGGGTTGCTCTCCCCAAGATAAGGAATCCATTACGATTTATTTTATAGTTCATGTAGAGTTAGCAGCCTCGATTTTATTTTTGTTATCACTTTTTTTGGTTTATTTTCAATGCACGTGCCTAATGGTTCTCCAATTCTATTTGACATCCTAGGTGAGCAAAATCACAATCCAATTCGATAAAAATCGAAGAAGCTATGCGAGCTTTAGGGGAAGCTCGCTACGCGAAGGTTATGGTTTCCGTGGATCTCGCCTGTGAGGTTGCTATCGCTCAACTCATCTCCTTCTGCTGTCACCTGGAGGTTAAAGGGGCTCGACCTCTCTTCTCTTGAAATGGCAGAGAGAGTGGCAAGGCAGAGGCACATCCTCTTTATGGGTGGTTGTGGATCATCGAGGAAGATGGGGAGAGGTGGTCATGCAGACTACTGTTGGCCGCAAGACACGGGCTGCAGGCGTGGGAAGCGGTTGGCGAGGGAGATGGAGTCATAAGGCGGTTAAGTCTGAGAGATATGGAGGTGGGGAGAGAGCGCATGGGAGGTGGAGCGGGGAGGTCAGGGTAGTGGTTGCATGCAAGTCAGAAATCGATGATGCATGCAAAGTCAGAAGACTTACTGTGCTTCCCAGCTCTCTCCATGCGGGATGCATAACAGAATTGAAAACCTATGCTAGATACAAATGTAAGCCGATGAAATCACCCTAGATACAGAAATTGCTATTACCGTGAAGAACCACATGCTAAGTACCTAGAGATGAGATCCAAAAGTCGGATCTCTGAAGTGCATCGGTGTCCGCCACAACAGATCTTGCAAGCATTGTATAGCACTTCTTTTGGCGCTCGATCTCAAATCCAAATAAATAACAATTATTATTTGACTAAGTTCAAGCATGGGTCTATAGGTACATGCAAATATATTAGGGGCTTTGGACCTTAATCTATCGAGAAATCAACTCCTAAGCTAGGGTTCATTCACACAAAATAAATCAAAATCGGGAAACAAATAAAAATAAAGCGAGAGGAATGTGAGAAAACAGACGAGGCCCTCAAAGGAACAATCCCTCGGGCACTGGACCTCATGAAGTAGAAGAGTCTGAGAGATCTGAATTATTACAATAAAATGTTCTTAAGAAAAATGCGTAATAAAATGAACTGAAGCCATAAGCTGTCTCAAAAATTCCTCCAAGTTTGGATTGGTTGCTCTCTCATGCCGGCTCAAGCAGAAAGTCGGCTCCACCTTGCTTGGGTGCCTAGGTCCTCATAAGATGTCCTTCGTCATGCCGCGGTCGCTCACAACAAATTCAAACATGAAGGAGTGTCAGACAATTCACAATCATATCAATAAGAATAAATAATTGAAAGAGATAAATACGTGTAAAAATAAATGAATGAACAAGAGATGATAGACACAATGAAATAATCTCCAACTACGCGACTTTGCTCCCCGGCAACAATGCCATTTAATAAACAAGGAAATTAAGCCGAAATCGTGTAAACTCACAAGGCAGAAGGACAATCGCTGATGTGACCTCAGACAAAATCTCTGTTTAATCAACAATTAACCCACAACAAGAAAGAAACAATTAAAATATAAAATGTGGAGTTAAAATTTATTATAACTCTGCAACAACGAGTATAGCGTGTAAGTATGTATAGAGGTCGAACACAGGGAGCAAATGGGAGGAGGAGGCAAAAAGGTGCTTAGAAATTTGTCTTTTATCTTTGGTCCATGTTATTGTTTTTGTGGGTTTTTAATTTTATATTTTTTATTTTTATTTCTATTTTATATTTTTATAAATTTTTTTAATTTTCCAATTTTATTTTGTCTTTTTAGTTATTTAATTTCTTTAATATTGCTTTTTCTTTTATATAAACAAAAAAGCTTATATAAAACTTATATATATAATATATGGTAGTATTTTTATAAATATTAATAAATACAAATAAAATTCAGAAAATAAATTGTTTTTAGGTTTTTTATATTTTTTCTAATGTTTTTGTAATTTTTATGGAATTTTTACTGATTTTTATGTATTTTTAAAGTAAAAAATATCCCAAATAAGGGATTAAATGTATACTCGAAATTGAATGGGATTTCAAAAATAGTAAATAAATTCCAAAATTATCCAAATCATTTTTGATATATAAATATTTATATAAATAAAATTATAAAATAGAAAAATCTGTTTTTTTTTATTTTTGAAGAATATTTTAGATTTTTATAAAGGATTTTGGGGTTTTCTATTTTTAGGCCTTTTGTTTTTCTATTTTTAGTGATTTTTGGTCTGTAATTAGAATAGGTCAAAATATACTATATATATTTGGAATTTTTAGAGACATTTTTATATTTTTTTGGTATCTTATAAAATAAATAAGGAATAAGTAGGCTCTATTATATTTTTAATAATTAGACTAAATGCAAAAAATGCCAAATAAAAATAATGGCATGAATATACATGGCATGAAACATTTAAACCTATTTTTGTGGATTTTAGGAGCAGATTAGCTATATTTAGTAAATAGAGAAAACATACAAAGTTCTATGACCTAGCAGGGGCATTTTTGCAAATAAAATAAATGACAGGGGCACAGGTGCAAATTTGCCAACGTAATAATTTTTAAAGACCGTTTCATAATTACTAAACCCGCCAGGGCTTACATGCAAAATGCCCAGCACGTGGGACTACACGTGACGCAACCTGGGAAGGACCAAAACACAATTATACTAAAATCCAGGGTCCTTCCAGCAATTGCACAAAAATATACAACGTTATTCATATTTTATTGGACTAAATATAAATACAAAAAGGTACAAGGGTGTGCATGCAATTTCACCATCTCACGTGGGACGCCATGCGAGGTGACGTGGACTGGACCCAGATGCAATTACAAGAAGTTCGGGGTCCGTTTGCAAAATGTCCAATTTTATTTACAACCTAACTTTTATTTACAGAATTAAATAGTAAAATACAAAAAATGCAAGGTTAAATATGCAGTTACCTCAATATAAGGCGCGGATCGTACGTCGGGAGGTATTTCACTTGACACATGGTGATGCCCGGTTGCACGATGACGCTTCACGGATGCACGATGGAGATTAGATCAGCGAGGCTAATCTGACGGTGAAGACGTTGTGTGATCCGATGGCCGGAGTTCAAACAGGAGCAGGGGATTCGATCCGATGGCTCTGAAGGTGCTCGGAAGAACAGGGAAGAACCCCGTTCCTCCTGAGCTTCAATCCGGTGTAGCGTGAGCGTTCGACCATCCGGGTGGCTTGCAATGGGTGCAAAATGTTACTGGGGCTCCTCCACATTTCATGGCATCACTAGGAGGTTCACTGGAGCTCGGACGACGACTAGCAAGCCCGATGAAGTTTGGAGCTTCAGAAACCTCACTTCATGCAAGAATCGACTTCGTTTGGAGTCTTTTGGCTCACCAGACCTGCAAAGACGTTACACGCAAGAGAAGAAAGGGTCTGGGGGTCTTATTGGTGAGAGGATATGGCTGGTGGAGCGGGTGAAGATCTCCGGTGAAGTTGGCAAAGGTGGAGATCTGATTTCCATATTTGGTCTCGATCTAGGTGAGCGAAGGCGTGCGGGGCGTAGAGAAGCGAGCGGGGAAGAAGTGGGCGTGGTTTGGTGAAGCAAAGAACGGTCGGGCACAGGGGGAATCGTTCGCTCCGGTGAACTACAAATCCGGCTAATTAAGCTAAACCTACTGGATACCCACTAAACTACTTACACAATCGAAAAAGCTCGATCAAAATCTAATTAAAATAATAAAAATGCACAGCTCTTACTTGCTGGTGAAGGCAGGTAGCAGAGGTCGCCGCCAACGATGACCTTGGGCGCAACCTCCTCCTCCGCGAGTTTCCCGACCTGCAGGGATGCACCAGCTGTCACATGGAGACCTTCTAGGCCGGAGGTGATGGCTCTAGGACTCGGGGATTGACCAAAAATGAATGGAGGAGAAGAGGTCTTTATTTATGAACATATGTGCATCCTTATTTGATCGGGGAAATGGGAGATGTACAAGCTATGTAAAGAGTTTCAAGAGGCTGGCGTGGATCTACAATGGTCAGAGAGCAAATCTTATGAAGGGATTATTGTCAATGGAGCGACGGATCAAGCGGAAAAATGGCACGAAATCGGGGATTCGGAAACTTCTGACGCCCAAACGCTTGGATGGGATAGTTGACCAAAGGTCAACTGCCAATGCTCTGTCATTGGTCCAACTCAGCCTAATACGGACAAAACAGGCTGGCCAATTAGAGATTTATTAATTAACCCTAATGAATGATTTCATTAATTTTTGAGTATAAAACAAAAAATGTTTATTATTTTATGTAATATTTTATTATGAGTTTTATTTATTTTTTGGTATATTTTATGTTAGTTTATTTTTAATAGTGTATTTATAGATATATTTGCCTATATTTTGTAAATTTTTATTTTTATTTTGTACATTTTATTTTATTATTTTGTTCTTTTTTTATATATTTAAAAATTATGTTTATAAGTATAAATATATATTTGTTATATTTTTATGATATTATTTGTACACTTAAATAAATAGATATGTATATTTTATAGGTATATTTATAACTATTTTACCTATGTTTTATATACATCTTTTTATTTTAATGTATTTTAATGAGTTTTATTTTTGTTTTGTATTTTTAATAGAATATAGATAATATTTACAATATTTCAAAAGTATAAAGAATAAAGAATAAAATAATGAAATCCACTTTTATTTATACACAAGTAATAACATATGTATTTTGCCTATGTTTACTCATAGACTTATTTTATTTTATTTTATTCTTTTTAGTTTCATTTTGGTTTTAGTATGTGCATGTGTTATAAATAATAACTATAAAATTATAAAAATATGAATTTTTAGTGAATAATGAATAAATTGAATGTTTCAGTATAATATACAATGAGGGTCAAAAACCTAACTTTCATACAGTAACTCCAAAAAATAAAAAAACCTCCACCATTAAATAGCTTGTGAAATGATATACACAATTATAGCTGATTTTGATATGATTTGAGTTTTTATTTGAAAGATATGGGTCTGGGAAGTTGAGTTTTTGGCCTTTTATTTTGTGTATAAAATGAACACTGTTTGTTATTTTTTTACAAACTCAACTTTATATTTTTATTCACATTATTATCTACAATTTTTATATACAAAGTTTCTTCATTTGATGAACAAATAATAAAGAATAAAATCGATGTAAAAATGCATAAATAGACTAGAAGAATAGGCTTTTTATGGTATTCTTGGCCGTTATCTTCCCCTACTTTATTCCTTGTCAACCAACTCAATTCTTGACTTGGTCTTGGGGTTCAGGGTCATAAAATATCTTCGATATTTTATTCTTTTTCTTTTCTTCTGATATTTTATTCTTTTTCTTTTCTTCTCTTTATTCTATAAGTTTGGCATTAAAAACCTTATTTTATATACAAATAATACAATAAATAATGAATGCTATTATGCACAAATAAATGCTATTTACATGTATTACCTACAATTTTTAAGGCCAAAATGATAGAATAAAGGTTATGAAATGGAGATTCATCACCCGTGGAAGCTTTATTGTTATCCTTCATTGTTGCAGATGGTTGCAATGTCCTAATGCTCTTAAGGGTAACAACATTAGATAATAAAGCATCATGCACATCTAACTCTTTGTGTTTGACTAGAACATCACAAGCTACATGCTCATGCCTTTTGAATTTGTTCGGGTTTGCCTCCACCTGTGCTGGAATTGAGGTCTTAGCAGCGGTGGGGTCATCAATCTTCTGACTCATCTTGACAAGCTGATCCAAGCAGTCGAGGGCGGTGTGAGGCTCTTGACAAGCTGATCCAAGCAGTCGAGGGCAGTGTTCACTGGAGGGGCCTCTGAAGGTTCACCGTGATGACAACGTTGTGGCTGTGAATAGTGTTGAGGTTGTTGATAGGAATGCTGAGGATGAAATTGAAAAGAAGATTAGTATTGCTGGTGATGAGGAGTAGGATGTTGATATGATATAACCGCGTACTACTGGTTTTGCCGATATTGCTGGAACTGCGGTTGTTGGAATTTATTCTGTCTCCAGCCCTGCTGATACGAATGAGACTACTTGTGGTGATGTTGATTGTTACCATGGACAAACCTCCCTCCTTGTTATTGAGAATGGATGGGAGTTTGCATATTGGTCCCACTGAGGTCCGCCTTTGTATATACTGATTAATAAATCTTTTCAAAATATTTTGCAAAATGTTTGAAAAATGGTTGGAAAATCTCTTTGAAAAATCCTTTGAAAACTGTTTGAAAAATATTTTGTAAATTATTTTCAACCTTTATAAAATTTTTTTGTTTGTAAACATTCCTTTCTTTTGTTTGAATAAATGTTTTGAAAATATATCTGCCGATGGTTTGGAAAATGGTTGCAAAAATAGTTTGAACAACCTATACTGTTCGAAAAATCTTTGCAAAATGGTTTTTAAATTTTGTAAAATATTTGCAAAAACTATTTGTCAAATTATTTTTCAAAATAAAGTTTTCAAAATGATTGAGAAAATATTTTCAAAGTGTTTTGAGAACCTTGTACATAGTTCAAGCAAAAATAAATTCTTTACAAACTTTGTACATCTAACTTGTAAATACCTTGTGTAAATTCTTTTACCTAACTTCTTCTAAAAAAGCAAATGCACACCCGTGTAAATATATGCACATATTTATTTACCAAATCTCTTTTTATTTTGAAAAATCACTAAAAACTTGTGAAATCTAAAATGCATAACAATTTGCAAATCTTTTTCAAAAACCCATAAAAGTTCAAAATCAGAAATGGCATGATAAAAATATCTTTTACATTGTCCACAACATCTGCATTTCTCGGATTGATAATAACAATTGAAAAAGTCAAAATAAAATCCGAAGATTAGAGCTTGGTTGGACCTTAATCCACTTAATCACAGGAACCCAAAGGGAACCGGAAGTGAGGCACTTTAGGTCTGCTAGACTTAATTAATGTTCTTGTTGTTCTTCCCCAATTCTCCTATGTCGCGACGACACCTCCATCTCCCCTTTATCCCGACGATCCGCTGAGTACTTTGGCCTCCTGCAGGGTTAGGAGGGAGACTCCTTCTCCCTCCGAGCTCGCCTGCGGGAGAGATCCTCCGAAGGTGGTTGTTGATTGTGGTTAAGCGTCGATGAAGGTGATGGTGTGGCAATGCCTGTCGACTGGCAGAGGATCCTCTTGATCCAAACTTTCTTCGTAAATTTCTAGCTCCAGCCAAGTAATTGATACTCCATATTAAAGATAGACCTGCAATCAAAAGGTTTCTGCTCGACTCATGATTGAATCGGCCAAAGGAATAAAGTATTTGCAGATGATAATTTGTTTCAAGAATAGAATAAAAGTGTAAAATTGAGGAAGAAAGGAGATGATTATAAGAGAAGGCAGTTCAAATAAGGAGAATCAATTGATTGGGCGTATAATCACAATTATTAAAGAACCTAATTATGTTCTTAATGATGCTAATCAAGGCACAAAATTCGATAAATAAAATCGCAAATATGGAAGAATACCTGTGGTTGGAGGTGTATGACCTCTGCTAGTCTTCGCTCGACGGGGCGGCCTTCCCGAAGCTCCACGCGACGCGGTGGCGGCCATACAAGGTGACGGAGCCTTGGAACTGCTCCTCCAGTCGACCTTCTTCCACGCTCGGGCTTTAGATGGAGTTGTCACCTCCAAATCACGGGGGAAAAAAGGCTAGGAAGTGAGGTGGACGACCATGTTGGTTTCTGGGAATTGTAAATTCAGGAGAGTTAGTTCTGAATGGCCATTTTGAAGTCTTTTTATAGAAGATTCGAAGAAGTATTAGGATGGATCTGAGGGTAGGCGAGTAGGATAGTAGTTAGGAGAAGGCAATAGAGAGTTTGGATTGATTACAGAGGTTAGGATGGATGCAAGAAAATTTGTTGAAAGTCGATAGGTTATAACAGAAGCTGCAACAACTTCTTGGAGAAGAAGACACCAGGTGTTGACACGTGTCAGCACCTGGTTGGCCAAATGATAAAATAAAATATAAATTATGTAATAAATAGTAAATCATGTTATTTTAAATAGGTATAAAAATGAAAAATATAGATAATTAAATTATCTAAATTATGATATAATTACTTTTTATAAATAATAAATATTATACAACATAATTATTATAGTAATAAATAGGTATAAATAATACTTAATATATAGGTTTTGGATTTTTAATTTAATAAATAAATATTTACATATTAGTTTTATATTTTTTTAATTATTAGAATAATAAACAAGGTCTTTGTGAATTATTGTGGATTTTAATAAATTAGTTTAGATATATTAATAAATACGGATATAAGTTATGTAGTTCAGTTTCATCTTTAAATTAGGCATTTGGGTTTAATTAAAATAATAAATAAGCTCAAACAATTCTGAAATAAATAATGGTTAAACTATAAGATCATGAAAATAATTAAAATTATAAAATTAATAAAATTATAAATAGTGTGTTCTAAATAAAATAAATAGCCCATAATCCTCGTTGTCATTAGGTCCCAAAACTGACTTTTTGCAAACGGACTCCAATTTTAACTCCATTAATTAGAGAACATTATTTTATGAACTTTAAAGGTGAGTAGAGTAAAATTGGAGTTCGTATGAGAAAATTATGATTTTTGAAAGTTGAGAATTTGTCAATTTGAAAGTTGGATTTTTATATTTTTGTATACATTTTTAGAAATAATAAGGAAAAGAGTTTGGTGAAAAATAGTACATATGAATTAATTAAAAATTATTGAAGATTTGATATTTATTTGATAAATAGTGAAGAATGTGTGGAGTGTATATTTAATTATTTTTATGATTTTCTTTCCTTATCTCCCCCTACTTGTTTGTTTGTCGACCAATCCATGTTGACTTGGTCTCGGGGGTTAGGTTATATAAATATATCTTGCAGCTATATTTATATTGTACATGTATACATATTTACAATCTGCCTTCTTTTCTTTTCTTTATTTACATGTTTTTGATGCATAAAAGTGCATTTTTATTCATGAATTAGGTTTTGATAAAAGATGGAAATTAATGGATATTTACATGTATTTGTTAAGTGCTTTAAGACAAAATGCGATAGAAATGTTAATGAATCATGGATTCATCACTTACTATATAAAATATTGTAATTAATGCAAAAATAAAAGAATAAAGAAAGAAAAGAAAAAAGAAATGAGACACAATAGGTGTTGAATGACCCTAAACCCCGAGACCCAGTCATCATGATGGCTTGGTCGATAAGGAATAAAGTAGGGGGAGACAAGGCAGATAAATTGTACAAAAAATACATAAAAACTCTAGTTTTTCATTCATCTATAAATAATTTTTGAGACATATTTTATTCTTTATTAGTTATACTTCAAAGCAATAAATTGTGTACATGAATATTGTAGACAAAAATGTAAAGAAAAATATAAAATTTAGTTTATAGAAAAATAATGCATAATGTGCCCGTGACACACTGAATGAAAAGACAAATTAAAAACTTCACAGACATCTTCTCCATAGTGCATCAAAATGAACTAAAAGCACCATTAATTGTATATAACATTTAATAAGCTATTTGATGAAGGAGGTTTCATTTAATTTGGATCTAGGATAAAAAATTTAGGTTTTGGGCCCATATTGTGCATATACCTAAATATTACATAATTCACTTAAATACACAGATGAACTATACATGTATATACCTATAATGTATGTATACATAATTAATGAAATATACATATCTACTCAGAAAAATATAATAAAAATACTTAAATATGAATAAAAGTAAAGAAAAAATATATAAAATAATTGTATAAAATAATAAAATATAAATGCAAAAAATAAAATACCTAAGTACATGTATTTATATCTGTGATTTACATGTAAATATTAACTTATAATAAAAAGCCTCACAAAAATAAATAAAAGTACGTAAAAGTTCTACATTAAATTACAAACATTTTTTATGTTCTAATAACCCTTTTTGCTTAACCATTTGACCGAGGACGTAACCCTAGGGCCAAGGAGTCATTTCGTTCACATTTGGATGAGTGAAGGCCCATATGGAACCACAAAGAACACCTGGAGTAGCTCTAGGTGGCTTGGAGCCATCTTATCTACTTGGTCATTCTCGTCACCGTCGTAGGGCACCATTGCACGCGGAGGAAGCCCAACCAGCTACCAGCCCTTTCGGAGTAGCGATCCACCGCAGGAGTGAGAAGTTCCAGCGAATCAAAAGTCACTGGCCACTAGTTCATCCCAAGTTCTTCCATATCCCTTTTGGGCCATCTGATATCAGGTGAGGCCCAGACCTAATCTGGGCTCTAGAGCGAAGTGTTGCGTCCCAGGAGCGTTGGATCTGCCATGTGTCCACATAATGGCGGTTGGATCGAACTCTTTAGTGTCATATTTACAAAGTCCCCCCTCTGCATTATTGTTATTTGTAAACGTTCTTGTAATTATTTAATTAAGTATAAAACTTTTATGACATTTTCCTTATATGTCCTCGGTACTCTTTGATATTGCATATCAGTCCAATGTCGGGTCACCTCAAGTGGCCCCCCACTTGAGGTGAAATTTTACAGGAATGACCCTCCGACTATTGTATTTAATTTTTAGTCTATAAAAATCAAGTTTTAGTTCCAATCTTTTGTGATATTTTGCACTTGTGCTCCTAAGCTTTATTTTATTTGTAAATATACCCCTACTAACTTGTATTAATTTTATTTTCGCATTTCTTTTCATTAAAAATGGCTGCTTTGTTCCAAAAAATCTCAAAAATAGTGTATGTGCACGATTAGCGTCTGATTCATGCTCTATTTTTTATTTGTCATTTTGCATGCATTTAATATTTATTAAAAATCATTTAGATCTATTTTATTATTTTTTCACTTAAAATATAAAAAATTATAAAATATTTTCTAAAAATTCCAAAAAATTAGCTATTGTTTATTATTTTATTTTATACTTCAGACTAAAAATCACAAAAAATATCAAAAGAAAAGCCTAAAAATAAAAAAACCTCCTCTAACAATAAGAAAATTACAAAATATTTTTGAAAAATCCAAAAATATTAGTTTATGTTCTATATTTTTATCTATATTAATACCTATCTAGTAAAATTGAGTTTGAAAAATTTTGAGATCATTTCCTATTTTTAAATTTCAAATCAATTCTGACTAATTAAAACAATCCTTGTTTGGCTATTTTTCTAATTTTAAAATACAAAAAATGCAAAAGTCCAAAAAAATTCATAAATTAGAAAAACATTTGAAAAAATAAAAAGATTTTGTTTTGTTATTTTTGTAGGTTTTTTATCTATATTCATATATAAAATATCCTATATATCCTATATATACCTATATATCGTTATATATATTATATATTATTATTAATTACTATAAATACCTTATAAATATTTAAAACCCCTTTAAAAATAAAAAAGGAATGTTCTCTTTGCTTATTTTCTGAATTTTGCATATTTATTATATATATTATACTATATAGTTATTATAATATATATAGTCCTTATTATTCCTTTTATATGCATATCATATATTATTAAATTATTAAATTGAATAGAAATAAAATTAGAAAATAAAAATTTAAAAAATAAATTAAAATAATTATATTTTTTTAAAAATCATTTTATTTCATTAAAAACCCATATACATAGTGATTGATTTTGTGCACACTTGTAGATACACTTGCATTGTTTATTTATTTAAATACTATGTGCTACGTATCATCCCCCTGTGTTAGACACCATACCTACGTGTCACTATACATACTTGTTTTGTAGGGTTATAAGAAAATTTTGATTTACACTTACTTAACATTGCTTGATTCATATGTTTTGTGGGTTGATTGTTGTTTTAATCACTTGATCTTGGCGAGCTATCATCACAGCGACTTCGTGGTCCTGACTTGTGTGGACCACAAGACTGCTCCCCTAATTATAGTGGTTAAACATCATCCTAGTATATCACATGTAATTCTCATCATCCTTTTGACTTGGTTGCTCTTGGTGTGATTCCGAAAAAATATGGGAATGCCCATAGAAATAATATCTCTTTGTTCTTCTTCGCTTCTTGCCGTTCATCTTTGGTGTACAAAGATTATTCAGCTGTCTTCTGAGGTCAAGCATATAGTCTAGGGCCTTATCTAATGGAAGCTTGGAGATGATGTCCTTAATGAGTTCTTCCCTATCCTCAATTTCAATTATTTTTTGGGAGTCTTCATTTTTTTCATTTTTGATTTTTTTGGTAAATAGCCCTAAAAATAAGGTTCTCAAACAAGGATGAGACTCAGGAGAGGGATAATGGATATACTTAACTGGAATGAAGGGTGTGAAGTTAGCAAAAGGAGGGAGGATTAAAGGATTCCAACTGTACAATGTGTGTGGTGTCAACAATGTTCTCATGGTTCTCGTATATTGATTCGCTAGGTTTATTCTCTTCTCTTTCTTGGCTAGCAACATAAGAGTCAAACTTGTGAGATATGTATTCAAGCATGGAGGTATAAGACTCGTCTCCTATCCAGATGTCATCCGAGTGGCATTATAAAGAGGATACTTCATGTACACGTTCTATTATAATAGACACCTTTGATTGTGGGTCAACATACTCATCATACTTAGCTTTAAGCATGCCAACATTTTTCGAGTATTGATTGTCCATGTGGCATACACCGGATGAAGCCTTGTATGGTGATGATAGAGAACATGGATACTGTAGTACGCAATCTTAGGTCCATTCCCCTATAGATCATGGCTCCATGTTGAATGGATAACTGGAAGGCTAGTTTGTATAGACTTGATCATTCAAGTTCATCAAGTTGGAGGGGGGATTCGGTATATGGGCCTCTCCTTTCGATCTAAGGTGTTGAATGTATATTATCCTTGGGACATGTTCCAAGCTATGGGTATGAAGGTGTGACCACTCCCAATAGTCTCATATGAACAAAACAGAGCATGTTGGGAGATAGTTGTCTACCAGTGGTGTATACAGTTACTCGCCTTTGGATCGGTATATATTGGTGACTGGTGAGATCTTAGGTGCTGGCACAAGAGGGAGAAGGGTAATGAGTGAAGGAGGATGGGTACTTCGATGAAGCCAAGAAGTTGGTCAAGGTTCCAACTTTGACTTGTGAGTAAAGAATAAATGATATAGAGCGATGGACACTTGGGTTAGCTGAGGAGGAATGAACAATGCAGGATATGAAGACGGTCTAAAGATGGCCGAGTGGGTTAGACCTACAAAGTGTGGGCACGATGACCAGTACCCTGACCTATTTGAAGAGGAGTATGAAAAAGGAAGTGAATCAAGCTTGAAAGTATGAAAAAGGAACTTGAATTCACCAAATTTACACGGTGAAAGCTACAAACGTTCGACCAACTATCTTTCAAAATTAAGTTGTGACTTTTTCAACTAGTTCTTTAGTAGGCACACAAAGTGAGCCTCCTACGGTAATCAGTGATCAAGTATACAGGTTCACAATCAAACATCTATCTAGGGTGCTAATCCAATTGAATGCCTTCAAATCCGCTGGCATTCTAATTCAATTCATTATAAAAGTTTTGAATTCGAACTCGAATTGAATTTTAAATGAATTTGTTAACTTAAATTCATATTCAATTTAGTTTGGGTTTCAAATATTCAAATTTGATTCATTTTATTTCGAATTTGATAATTGATGTTTTAGAGTTTATATCAGAAATATTATATGAAGAAAAATATAATATAAATATTTTATTGTATAATTCTAATTTTTTAAGATATGTTGAAAAAACTATATAATCAAGAAAAATATCAAAGCAATACAATACAGTAAATAAACGTACCAAATTTTTACAATTATTATGTATCTTTTACAATTTAAATCTACTCATTTTTCTAAGATAACGAAATATATAAATAAAACATAGTTATATGAGCCTAACAAAGAGATATAATATGAATGATGAAAAAGATGAACATGTTATAATTACCATTGCATGTTAAAGCAAGACAAGATCAAACTTTGATAGAAAGTTGATACAAATTAATATTATTATATGAAATAATATGAATAACAAAAAATAACATAGCAAGATAAAACCTCTTTATTAAGTGTGAGGATCTTCAATATCAAAAATTAAGCCATGAAAATGAAATATACATAAATTTTGATGTACAAGTGAACAACTTACATTATGGTGGGAATAACTTGCATATCACCTATGTCTTGTGATGATAAATGTCGTTCGAACAATGATAATCATCATGAATTATCATAGAAGGAAAATCAAAAGAACACAAAAGAAAAGGAGAGATATATAGATAATTTCAAACCATGATAAATGTTTTGGAGGAACTCGAAGTAGCAAAACAATAATTTCATGTGCAAGAAGAATGGCCACTATAATCTACCGTCGGTTTGTAGGATCTTTGATAGATAATGGAAAGCGGTTTGGAAAATACAATGTAAGGAATGTGGAAACATATAAATAATGTTCAAACGAGCAAGGCAAAAATGTACAACATATAATAGGATACATATTGCTTTAATTAGGTGAAAATAATATAGGTCCAAATCTGATCCCCAAGCCAACAACTGATGAGGTATCGTGGACTCATGCTACTCAACCCAATCTAGGATACTAAGAGAGGATCATGCAAATCATCCAAAAAACATGGAAAACAGACGTTATCACTTTCCTTTAAAATGGATGAATGAGCGAGGTGAAAATGTACAACATATTTTTTTTGAGATGATGAAAATGTACAACATATAACAAGATACATATTGCTATAACAAGGTGAAAATAATATAGGGTCGATATCATGTGGAATCCACATCAATGAGTGATTTCAACACTTCCCACATCCCAAGGATCAACTTTTATAGAAAGTTGATACAAATTAATATTATATATGAAATAATGGGAATAATAAAAATACCATAGCAAGATTAAGCCTCTTCATTAAGCGTGGGGATCTTCAATATCGAAAACTAAACCATGAAAATGAAATATACATAAGTTTTGATGTACAAATGAATAACTTACATTATGGTGGGAAGAACTTGCATAGCACTCATGTGATGATAAATGTCATCCTGATAATGATAATAATCATGGATTGCCATGCAAGAAAAATCAAAACATAAAAAAGCAGAGAGATATCTAGGTAATTTTCAAATCATGACAAATGTTTAGGGGGAACTCAAAGTAGCAAAACCATCATCTTCACATGCTAGGATAAAGGCCACTATAATATAATGTGGGGTTTTTCAGATCTTTGGTAGATAATTAAAAAGGGAAATGAAAAATACAGTGTAAGAGATATGGGGACATATAAATGAATGTGCGCGTGAGGAATTGGAATAATAATTTTAAACATTTGACCTTTCCTTGTATTCTTTATGCCTATCATTCTTTCCTTGTAAATTTTATGGCTAATATTTTTTACTCTTTTTTATATTAAATATGTAGTCCTTAACTAATGGGATTATACATGCATATATATATAGGGTTAAATGGGGCTGCCCCCAGGGAGTAGCCAACTTGGCTACTCCCACCCCTATTTTTCTCTCATTTTTTATTTCTTTGGAAAATAAAAATTTGTAAATTCATCATTATATCCCTATAACATTCTATTAAAATTTCTTCAGAAACAGAGACTCTTATGGCCTCCATCCAAACAGGGTCGATTTAAAAAATCCTGCGACCGTTAAAAAATTGACGTATGGATTGAGGGCTCAGGATTCTCTGTTTCTGACAAAATTTTAATAGAATGTTAGAGGGATATAGGGATGAATATACAATTTTTTTTCCAAAGAAATAAAAAAATGAGTGAAAAATAGGAGTGGGAGTAGCCAAGTTGGCTACTCCTAGGGGGCAACCCCATTTTACCCATATATATATATGCATACATATTAAATTATGTGTGGCTTAGAGTGCTTTGTTATCCTCCTAATGATTCAAAATTTCTGAATAGCATGCTAAGATTGATTATTGTACTTATACAAAGTAGGCTATATCTAAGCTACTATCACTAAGCTAAAATAAGAATTAATGATAAAAACTTAGATGTTTTGTATAACTGATGCATGAAGGACACACATCTCTGACTCATAATATATTTCAGAGTCAAAACACTTAAAATTAGTTATAAAGGGGAGAGGAAAGAGATCTGGTTCCAAAACAGGGGCCTAGTGTTGCATATGCACGTAACTCATTGACAAGTCATGTTGGTATAGCGTGGAAGTATTGAAAGCACAACTATGAAGTATGGACATGATAAATCATATTAATGGAGCCAAGATATGATTATAAGTTTAAAGTAACCATTTCATCATTGTAGTAAGTTGTCTTGAGAGTATCTTTAGATGCTTGCATATGTTATACTGATGACACGAGTTTTGCGAGGGTCTAAGATAATATCCTCACGACGTGAGAAGATAAAATGTCGCTGAGGCGGCCACTCACAAGACTACGTGGTCAATCAACAATTAACCCACACAATGTACAGAAAATCAATGCAAGCGGTGTAAATCAAAATTTATTATACCCTACAATAGATTGTATAGAGGACAAGCACAATAGGGGTCGAACACAAAAAAACAATGGAGGATAGATAATCAAAATTAGCTAAAAAATACAATGAATGATTTGGGTATTTTTAGGGAATTTTGAGTTTTTATGGGTTTTTAATTATGTAAAATTTTGGAGTTTTTGTATATATATATATTTGTTTTTCTTTTAATTTTATATTTTCTTCTATTTTTTATATTTTCTGATTTCCTTTTTCTTTTTAATATATAATATAAGAAAATAAATAACTATATATATAATATAGGATAATATAATTATAAATTTAACTAAAAATTGCCAAAAATTGTAGAATATTTTTTTGCGTTATATATATTTTTTTACTATTTTTATATTTTTGGGGAATTTTTGGTAATTTTTAAGTATCTTTAAGTCAAAGATATCCCAAAATAGGGATTGAATAAATAGGCCAAATTGATTTCAGATTTAAAAACGTGAAAGCCTCAAAATTTCACAAAATCAATTTTAACATATACCAATATGTATAAATAAAAATATAAAATAGAAATAAGTATTTTTGGATTTTTCTGAAGAGTTTTTATAATTTTTATAAGGATTTTGGAGATTTTTAATTTTTAATTATTTTCTTTTTCTTCTTTTAATGGTTTTTGGTATGTAGCTACAACCTACAGTGATTAATAAAGCTTATTTTTTGTAACTTTTAAATACTATTTTATAATTTTTGGAATTTTTAAGTCAAATATGGGAAAAATTGTGTTATTTTGATTTTTAATAAATACTTGAAGTGCTTAAAATGTAAATCTAAAAATATAGCGTCAAAGTGTATGTAAGTGGGCACTTAACCTTTTTTTTTTGATAATTTTTAGTGCAAAGATGATATTTATAAAAATTAAGGAGCAATCATATAAATTTACAAATGATATTTTAATTAAAAATAAAGGCAAGGTCTACAATGCAAATTACCTAAATTTTACAAATGATATTTCAAAATTAAATACTAAATCGAAATATAAAAAACCAGTGGGAGGGCAAATGCAAAATGCCCAGCTCACGTGGGACAACACGTGAGCTGAGCTGAACTGGACTAAAAAGTGAATAGATGAAAGCTTGAGGTCCCTTTAGCAATTTTTACAAAAAAGTTTTACACTATTGAACTAAGTTACATGACTTAATAAAAATGCAACAAAAGCAGGGGTATACAATGAAAATTACCCCCTAAAGACATGGATCGGATGGTCGCAGAAGCCTCACTTAGACATGCATCATGCTCTCCTTGCATGATGACGGTTCGGCTGGTGCGGCTAGGATTAGATCTCATAACGAGATCCGACAGTGGTGGCTTTGAGCATCGAACGGTGGCTGCTCGTCTGGGTTGTAATGCTTGATCGGATGATTCCGGAAGGTGGTGGAAGAACAGTCGATGAACTCGCCTCGGGCGAGCTTTGATTCGATGGTGGGTGTGACTCTGGCCACCTGGAAGACTCTTGACGGTCTTTCCTTGGTCCTACAGCTATTGCGAAACTCCCCGAGCCTCCAAGTAGGCCCAAAGCTCATGGATTGACTCTGGAAGATAGTGTCTTCGGCGAAGCTCCTGGGGCTGTTTCTTTAACAAAATCAACCCCTGAGATGATGTCTTTAGCTCCAAGAACCTACAAGGTTAGCTCAGGGATGAAAACACGAAGGATCTGAGGGGCTGATAGGGTAAAATGGGCGAAAGATGGCTGCGAGCGGGGTCCTTCTCTCAGGGTTTATAAATTAAGGACCCTATCTCCTGCTACTTTGTTCCTTATCAATCAGGTCAAGTCTTGACCTTATCTCAACGTTCAGATGAGCCTACATTTATTACATAAATACATCCTTTTTTATTTTTTTCTTTTTCTTTTCTTCTTTATACTTTTATTTTGGTGTGAAAGAATGACAAATATACAATATTCACAAATAGAGATTACATGATAAAAGATGATAATTAGTTAATATATACATGTGTTTTACCAAGAAATTTAGCTAAAATAAAAGAATAAATATGTTAATTCATGGATTCATCATCCCGTGAATAACGGAGAGGGAGGACTGATATATGGATCTATGCAAGATCGAGGTGGATGAAGGTGCGTGGTATGTAGAGGTGGAGGATACTTGAAGTGATCGAAAACGAGCGGCGGAGCTGAAGCTCCGACGAGAGTAAATTTTTGAATTTACGAAAAATGAATTGAAACCATATGAAATAGAAACCTATCCCACGCTACTATTAGGATAGGAATAAAATGGGAAAGAAAAGATGAGGTTCTACCTGACCTGGACCAGTCAGAGGTGAACTCACGGTGGAGGAGGTGGTGGAACCAGATCTACCTCGATTCAACACCGACGTGGCTCACTAGAGCTTTCTCGAGGGCCCTGCTGTCACCAAGAAGCTCAAGATGCTCGAAAGTTGGGTTCTGAATGGAGGAAGAGGGATAAAAGATCAATGGAAGTTGGAGGCGCCATCTTATAGAGGGACTTCTTCCTCGGGCAAATACGCATGATTCAGAAGCGCTTCGTCCAAGGAAAGATGTGGGCCTGAAAGATGGACAATAGGGGAACAAAAATCAAGAAGATCTCCACTCGAAATAGTGAAAGAGTCTATTGCGAAAAATCAAAGAAGATAGGGTCACAGCTGTTTTGACAAGCCTAGAACTCGAGTCAGAGAAGTTGACCTGAGTCAACAGGGGACGGGGCCACGTTACCTGCAAAAAGACAAGGCTAGAATGAAATTCAAAAATAATTCTAAATAAATTAGTAAACGATTTATTTCGGTTAAAACATTAAAAAATGTGCATTATTTTTTGTAGTATTTTAGTCCAATTTTTATTTATTTTTATGACTCAATTTATTATAAGTTACATTTTACAAGTATATTTGTAGGTGTATTGACCAATGTTTTGTATATTTTATTTTTACTCTGTATTTTATATTATAATATTTTATAATCTTAATTTATCTATTTATAACTTATTTAAATACACACATTCACATGTGTGTGTATATATATATTTGTTGTATTTTTTCTGATGTATTTTATACACTTAGATAAATAAAGGTCTATATTACATATGTATAAGTATAGGTAATTCATCTATGTATTTTTGTATGCTATTTTATTTTATTGTATTTTTTATGGTCGTATTGCATTCTAAATATGTACATAAGTTATGAATAATATTTACAAAATTATAAAAATATAAAGGTATAAAAATTATTAAGAATTAATAAATTGAATATTTTATTCAAGTATCTAGTACAATAGGGGTCCAAGACCTAACTTTCACATCATAACTCCAAATTAAATGAAACTACCTTCATTAAATATGTAATAAATAATTATATATAATTAACGCTTTTTGATGCATCCCGAGTTCATGTGGAGAAGATATGGTTCTGGGAAGTTTGAATTTTGGAATTTTATTCTGAGTATAAAATATACAATTTGTATAATTTTTTATGAAGTAAGTTTTGTATTTTTCTATGTATTTTTATCTACAACTTTCATGTACAAAGTTTTTTTTGAGGTATAAATAATAAAGAATAAAATGGGTCCCAAAAGAGGATTATTGGAGAAATAAAATTAAGGTTTTTGTGTTTTTGACCCTTATCTCTCCCTACTTTATTCGTTGTCGATCCAGTCATCATGATGCCTAGGTCTCGGAGTTTAGGGTCATAAAATACCTTTGGTATTTTATTTCCTTTTCTTTTCTTTACTCTTTTATTTTGGCATTAATCAACGTATTTTATACAATATTTGTACAATAAATAATGAATGTTAATTTTTGTAAAATAATGTTATTTACATGTACTTAGCTAGGGTTTAAAGGCCAAAATGAAAGAATAAAGGTGATGAAATGGAGATTCATCACCCCCTATACTTGGCTTTGCTAGTCCCTAGAAAACACTTATGCCTTTAAGTACAGAAAAAGAAAATAAGGAAAAGAAAAAAAAACATGGATTGATTTTAATTCTTAAACTTGTCTTCATAAAATCATAGTTTGGAGCTTAAGTCAGATCATTGGATTTTAGGTGCAGTAGGAACCTTATTCGGAAAAGGATCTGAAACATACAACCTTTGAGAGTCACAAAACTCAGCTCAAGACTCCTCAATAGCTGATGAATCTGTGATTCATCACTCTAAAAGTAGAAATGAGAGCTTCATTCCTAAGTAACTAGATGCATTTTCCCATTTATTCTGCATTATTATCATTCATGCACTTAGAATTTATATATGCATTTTAACCTGCATATTTGCATTAAATAAGATGACAAATTCCCTTATAAATATCATCTTTATTATTCTACATTTCCATTATTTTTATATATTTTTCTCTAAACCATAATTGAATAAAATCAACTCCATAGTGTACATATTACTAACACTAATAAATGAAAAATACCAAAAAAATACTAACTTGTAAAATTGACCAATAAAACCTAAACCCTAATTTGAGACTACAAACCTTAAAATATGAATATCTCTCTCATACAGTCTCGTATGACATCTACTCACTTCTAAATTAATTCACGTTCAATTACCTTCAAAACAAGACCAAATTCAAAAGAATCGGAGTTCATATGTGAAACTTGGGTTTTGTGCCCCTCATTGTATATTGTATATATGTCCCCTTTATCTTTTTTATTTTATCTTTTTATTTTATTTCTTATAAAAATCTAAAAAATATATGAAGTTGTAAATATCTATTTTTTAATTTTTTTTATGATTTTATTTTTATTTTTATCTTTTTTAAAAATGGCAAAAAAATTCGAAAATCACAAAAATACGGCATTTTATATGTATAAGATACAACCAAAAATACTTTTTGTACATATGATTTCTTTTGGTTTTTGATCCTTCACAAAATTTGTATACCTAGTCGAGACGAGCAAATTTTGTGTTGAACATATTTTGATTTGACCTATTTTGTTATTTCTTTTTTAGTTTTCTTTGGATTTAATTTTTGATTTTTCAGGGAGCAACACATGGTAGCTCCTGGAGCCGCCATGTGTCACCCCCTCTTACTTTATTATTTTCTTTTAATTTTATTTTATTTAATCATAACTATTTTATTTTCTTTCTTTTTTATTTTATTTTATTAATTTTATTTACAGATTTATTTTGTTTTATTTATTTACTTATTTACTTTTATTTTATTTATTTATTTATTTATTGATTTATTTATTTAGTTTATTAATATTTACTATTTTTTATTTTAAATTTATTTTTTCATTTTTCATTTTTTTATTTTTATTTTTATTGCTACGTGGCCACACCAAGGTGTGCCATGTGGCGACCCCTTTTCCCCCTCTACTTCATCCTACGCGTCTCTTCCCCGCAGGACATGCTCATGCATCCACGTACCTTGACTGTAGCATGCAACCACCAGCCACCAGAACTACCTCCCACGGTCGCACAACTGCCAGTGTATGCAACCGCCTTGACCCGCACCCTCATACTCTGCTTCTCCCTCTCCTCCTTACGTGCGACGCACAACCCATCTCCCCACGACACTACAACCACCTGCATCGCAACTGCACCACCTTCCCCTTGATCTACCATCCTCGCACAATCCGCAAACATCAGCCCTATCCCCAACGACCCATAAAGGGTCGACGACTACCCTTCCTGCACCGCATCCGCCAATACAGGGTCGTAAGCGAGCTCTGGAGCGAGCATCTTTGGTGACAATAAATGCCACTATCTGAGTGATGATCTCCTCACGTCCCGATGAGATCCCCGGCCTTCCAAGTCTTGCTGCAACCACATCTAGTTGCTACTCGAGCTCCTTGGTCGTCGCGAAGTTGAGCGAAGACCACGGTAGAGCCTTTGCTCCGGCCGCACCCCAGGCACATGATATAAATTCACATGTAATTTCCATTATTTTTTTTCCTTCCTTCCTTTGTTCTTTTCTTTCCTCTATTGATCTTCCTATCTTCTTCCCCAACCTCACCGATCATTGACAACCACTCTAGCTCCGCATTAGCCTTGGGCCAGCGCCACTCCACCTTCTTCTTCTTTCATCTGCCTTGCCTTAGCACTGCTACACCACGTTCGTCATTGAGAAGCACCATATCCCCTACACCGCCATCCGAACACCTTGTCCCCTTCTCGATTAACTCCCCTTTGGGCATCGTGAGCTGCCATGCGTAGTGTTTGCTGATCAACCGCGCTCGTCGCCTTCGACTTCCACCTGCGGTCGCTGCTCTCCTTCCTGCATCCTCCACCGTAGTTCATCGAGCCAGTCACCTCCGCTCTCCGCTTCCGCACCACCGCATTCCCTCCATGCCCATCAAAGCTCGCACCTCGATCGTGTGTCGACCGAGAGCGAGCGATTAAGGTGTCGCATTAGGGAAGATGATCTTCTACCATCTCTAACGGCCATAGAGCTCAACCCTCCATTGAACTATGAGTTGTGCTCTCCACCAGAGATCGGAACCCGCTCAAGCAGCCTCGCCTCAATTCCTTCTACTATGTCACCTCACCTCGCTCTGCCTATAGTCGACCACCCCGCTCAAGTGTCCTCCTTGCCACCGCCAGCCTCGGGCCGCACAATCCTTTTCATTATCATTATCCTTATCCCAAGTGAGGAGCACGTGTGGTGGGGAGTATTTGTGGTTGTGCCCATGCATTTCGAGCTTATCTTGTAACCGTCCTCCCCAGCCATGCACATGCCCCCTTGGAAAATTACATTGAAGCCATCCCTCTTGCATGTGCCCCTTGAGAAAATTGTACCGAAGCCACCCCTCTTTCTTTGCATTCATAGGGACATCCACGATAGTCAAGGCACGTGTCAAACACATGCCAAGTGAAGACTTTGCACTGACGTCCTTCGGAGTTCTTCAAATCACAAGAAGGTCCAGCCCTTGGTGACGTCATCTCCATGTGGGGGGGGGCACGTGGCACCTCTAGTCAATTTGCACAAGTCTCCCTTTAAAGTTTTGATAATTACATCCATCATATTTTCTTTTATTTTTAATTTATTCTGTATTGCATTTAGAACCTTGCCTTTTAGTTCTAAATCAAACCTTCATTTTGCGTCGTTTTATCATTTTGAAAATTACAACTTGTAGAATTACTTATGCTTATCATTGTGGATGTTTAATTATTTTTTGTGGTATGTGGTTGATTTAATATAATTAATCTAGTGGAAAATTGCATATTTTACCCACTGTGTGATTTGGAATTTATATTAAATTTATCTTTGGTTGAAATTTACCAAAAATTCATAGTATGTAGATTTAATTGTGTTCGAAATTGTTCCCAAATTTCATGAATTTGCATGCATATCGAGGTCATAATAAAACAAACAGTGATTAGATTAAATAATTTTTAATAGACTGTAAACTCAACATTTTTAGTATTTAGAATTTTCTTGGATAGATCCTCATTAGATACATCTGGGATAATTTTAGTTCCTTAAAATAGATAGGTTTTCTATTTGTTAAATTAATTTGCGAAAAATCACCCTATATGATTATTTAATTTGTAATTAATTCATATTACATCATAAAATTCCAAAAAAAGTTATAGAGCATTAATTTCATCATAGTTCACATTCTGGCCAAATTTTAGGATTTTTTGACTTGATTTGATCGTAAATTATATTTTAACCCCTAAACTTGACCTAATTTACATTGCATATATTAATTGCATAAAAAATATAAAAAATCCTCTTTGAAAATCTAAATTCTAGATCGCCTATTAATCAACAAAGGAGACCGTTGCCTCTCTGAGTTCGACCTTGAGCTTGCCCAAATAAAATATAAATTGACCGTTCGCTTTAATTGCTATAATTAACTAAGTGGTCATTTTGATAAATCCCGATTGCCCGAATACTACAACATTTTGGCACAATCAACATAGGGTAGTTTTGAGTTTTTCGAATGGTGTCGTTGCCGGGGAGGCACGACTTAGGTTGAATTTTATAAAATTTAGTTTTTAGGTTTTCCACCCTCGGGTAGTCTGACCCTGGGTTTTTCTTATAATTATTTTTTCTATTTCTTTTCCTGCATTTTTATTTATTTTGATTCTTTATTTTATTTTATTTCATTTTATGTATCTCTCTGACCACCATCTATTTTTGTACTATGGACTTGACATGACGGAGTGCCGGCTTAGGTTGTCGAGCATCTCAGTAGCATTGGATGTCGTCTTTTCTCGGAATAAACTGACTGAAGGATGCATTAAAATTAAGATCGAGTCGAGTAATGAGAGATTTGCGAGGAAGCATATTAAGTCTACTTACCTAGGCATACCATCATTGTTTTTCATGTGCATTGGCTTTTCTCGATTCCTCCTCTTGATTTTCTCACATAAGTATAAAAAGGAATTGGGACTAGATGGTAGACATGATTATTTGGCTCAATAAAAATTTCTAGTGATAACCATTTTTTAAATTTGGGACTATTAAACAAGGCCAACATAAATAAAAAGGATCAAAATCACAATTTTTTTCGGGAGGGCAACACTGTCATTGGACACAGGTACATACCTCGAAACAAGAGTGGTGAGGATGCAACCACTAAGGATTAGAGCCCAAATCCCTGGACTTGTGCCCTAAGCACTTGGACTGACTCTTGAGTCTTGTTATTGCTGCAAGCACTTGCCTCTGACCATTAGAAGAAGAAGTCTTGCATTAAGTTGTGTGTTCCGCCAGCTTGAACATGAACTACCTTAAAAGATTGCACCCTTGTGTAATGAATGAAAATATTGTTTTATCACCAATAATAAAATTGAAAGATAATTGGCTGGACCTTTGTGGCCATCACTATTTGAAGTTGGTGAAATTGGGGTTTGTATTGTTTTTGCATTGTGAGTGTTTTTATCAAAGATCAATCATCAAAGACCGTACACATGTGACTTCTCCATCTCTCTTGAATTGATTCTCGCGATCTCTCTCCGAACATCTTGACATCGAGAATGGAGGATTGGTGTGATGTTTGCTCAAACTTTGCGAGCCCCTCGCTGACGACCCCAAACCGACCATCCTCACGGGCTAGGTGCCACTCTTACCCCAAGCCCCCGTGGCTCCATGGAGTTACGATAAATAAGTCACTCTCTTTTTCTGAGGGTGGTTAGACCTAAACCATTCCTCCCTTCTCTCACCACATCAAGGGAGACCATTTTCTCGATGCTTCTATATCTAGTTCTTCCAACTTTATTAGTTCAAAACCTCTTCATTTTGAAGGTGAAGTAGATGAAAGGATGTTCAAGATGCCTCCTAAGAAAAACCCTGAGGAGGAGGAGCACAAAGATGACCCCATGCAGCAAGTCCTTGCCCGTTTAGCTAGAGTCGAGCACCAGAATGCAGACCTTATGGATAGGATGGGACATGTGATTGAGGCGGGTGGTATGGACCATCCTATGATGGATGCTTAAAATCCAGCAGAGAATGAAATGCACAGCTAGATAGTGCCAGAAATTCCACCTGATTGAAGCTCCATTTCCTTGGGTTGTTACCAAAGTTCAATGGGAATTCAACAGAAGAGCTATATGTGTTCCTAAGAGACTTTAAGTTGGTGTGTAACAACCTTAGTTATCCTAGGGTTGGACAAGATTATATCATGCCGAAGGCTACCCTGTTTGCTTAGATGATAAGGCTGCCCATTGGTTGAAGAATCTCGGGATTAGATGTACGACCTGGTTGCAATTCAAAGATTTATTCTTGAAGAGGTTCTAACCACCTAGTAGGACTAACCAGATGAGGACAATTATCGCTAGTTTCTCCCAAGTCCCCCACGAGCCATTCCATGAAGCCTGAGATAGATTCAATGATTTGACATAGAAATACCCCTACCATGGCATTACCAAGGTGATCTTAGTCCATATATTGTTCTATGGTTTAGTGAGTGTAGCTTGTGGAGGTAGCTATCTGAATAAGAACAAAGATGCCGTATGCAATATCTTAGAGCAAATTGCAGAAACATGCAAATCTCAAGCCACTAGGGCCTACCATGTGTCTGCCTCATGCATATCTCATGGACACCTAGGAGGATTGAATCTGACAGATGAACTCATCCCTAGTATGTGGATAATAGTTGATAAGCTTACCATGGTATAGCAGATTCGCAAGAGGGACACTGACCTTGAGGCACTTTTATGATTGACGAAGCAAGTGAAGAAATTATCTAAGAAGGTAGCTAGAATACTACTACCTACCTCTTCTATACCACCTGCACATGTACACCGAGTTCACCTCATAAAGGAGCAGGTACATGGGCCTTAGAGTAGCTGGGTTGAGGAGCAACAGTACACTCAACAGGAGCAACACGCACCCCCACAGGTGGATTCAGTCTACTAGGAGCCTTCGTAGGTGTTTGAGATAAATGGTTGTTGTACAACCATGAAACCATCGACAAACAGTCGGGGATAGGGTATGGTCAGTAACACCGACCCTCCCTAGCTTACCAAGACACCAGCTCTATCCCCACACTGTACTTTTTACAATCCAGACCAGGACAAGGATACCAACCTCAACAACACTAGTAGAAGCAACACACTTTCCACTCGGGTAAACAGGGTCCACCACCACCCTACACCTCATAGTCCCACCCACAACAGCAATACCGACAGGGCCTGCAGGGCCAATATAGGCAGCAGAACCACCCATCTCCAGTCAGCAGCAACATTATACCCCATTCATGAGAGATCTGGGATCCCTCATCTTGGCCATTCAGTCTTTGACAGACAAGGTTTGGTAAATGCAAAATGATTATCATGACATAAGGACATATCTCAACTGTATCTCACGCCACCCGAATCAACAGATGACACCAGGACTCCAATTCCCGCCAGGTTCATGCCAATCCCAATAGCCTGAATCAGGGTCAACAGTGACCACGAGATCAGCTATATTTTTAGATTATTCCTAATCTGAACATGAAATCCTTTCTTACGATAATGTGAATCATATGTCCCTTAGGAGCATACGGCCCGTGACCATACCTAATCGGGCACGAGAACATGAGGAGTATGCCTCCAACTAGGGCTGGCTATCGAGCCTAACGAGCCGAGCCGGGGCTGGGCTTGGGCTCGAGCTCGATCGAGCCCAGCTGAGCTCGCTTGGGCTCGAGCTCGGTTGGCTCGAGCCCTTATCGAGCCGGCTCGGGCTCGACAAGTCTTGAGCCGAGCCCTTTATCGAGCTCGAGCCTCTTATTGAGCCTGATCTGGGCTCAAGCCTATTCAGACTCGTTAAGGAAATATGTGTTTTTTTTGGTGAAAAAGTGTTTTGCTTGGGCATGAACCCGAGACCTCCTTTTTAAAGATCGTCCACCTTACCAGTAGACCACCATCCAAGTTGTATATAAAAGTTAAATTATAATATATATTGTAACATTCTGCTTGTCAATAAAAAAGAAAAAATACTAAATATCTAACTATAACCTAGATTAACATAGATAAAAGGTAGAAAATCCAAGTCTACAACATAGTCCACCCAACATTGTTATTACATAAACAACATAAACACATAATCCACCATTAACAATGTTGCAAAACTAATACAAATAAAAATAAAAATCATTGTAGTTTCACAAATAGAATATAAGTATATATATTCATTATCGAGCCCGTTATTGAGTTATCAAGCTGAGCAGGGCTCGACTCGGGCTTGGCTCGATAAGCTATCGAGCACAAAAATCTGGCTCGGGCTCGGCTTAATAGCTTAATAAGACAAGCTCATGAGCCCTTATCGAGCCGAGCCCAAGCCTGGCTCATCGAGCCGTGACTCAATAGCCAGCCCTACCTCCAAGTCTCTGCATGAGGAGAACTTGGAGGTAGAGGAGCATCATCACCACCACCAACACCATTACCTTCATCAGAATAAAAGGGATTTGAAATCCCTAAAATATCATAAAATCAAAAAAATAAAAGAACAAAAAGATGGAGAGGAGCACCAGCAGTGAATCAAGCAAGCCTGAAGAAGATCTTTCATCCCCATTTGAGGAAGATGCACCAAGAGCAGCAGATGAAGCACCACTTATTTCTTTTCATGAATTTCTTTCCTAGCAGAGTCAGAGTCCCAATCATGTATAGAACTCATTTTCCCATTTGAATGAAAATATTTCAGTTTCAGAATCTGAGTTATCTTCAATAATCCCTTTCCCCTTGCTCTTAAGGGTGGAAAGAAGAAATCAAAAAAATCCAATAAGATGACCCTGAGGTGGCTGAGTTTTGCAACAAGTATATCAAGGTCACAATCCCCTTTGATAAATATGTGGATTTGACACCTGCATTCCAGAAGTACCTTAAGGTGAGATGTACACCTACAAGGGTTAGCAGGAACACAAGAAGCCATGTTGAGAAGCATGTTCTGTCAGTAGCCACTACTTGGCCCATTAAGAATGTGTTTCCAAGGAAACAAAGGGACATGGGTGCCCATTATGTGGTGAGTCATGTTGATGATACTATGTTTTCATGCACTCTCCTGGATAATGGATCCTCAATTAACATGATGCCAACAACCCTCTATAAGAGGCTAAATCAAGGACCTCTTAGGAAATCCAGAGCTTTACTCCAGTTTGCTAACACATCCATTAAGAAGTCTAATGGAGAATTGAGGAACATTATCATCAATGTCGAGGGACGAGTTTACATGGTGGTCTTCACAGTCCTTGATATGAAGACACCTCAGAATTGGAGAGATTCCCATGTCATGCTTGGAAGGCCCTTCTTGCAGATACAAGGGGCTTTATTTGACTACAAGGTTTGGAAGATTCAGTTCCAAAGTCCAGGTGGAGATGAGGAACTAGAGATGAAGCAGACAAGGTGGCAGAGGCCAGATTCCGAATCCAGCATCGAGTACTCTCTTCAGAAGTAGATTGTGTTCATGTAGACATTGTTGGACCATGGAAACAGAACCCAGCCAGAACATATGAGTCTCTCTCCTCCGGAGAGAATCTTATACATGAGAGAGTTTGCAAAATCCTTTGGAATGAACAACGAGGCGCATATCGTACATAGAGTGCATCCCCCTACATCTTCAAAAGGCCCAGCTAGTCCTGTTAGTCCTTTCCTTTTTAGGACAATCAAAAGATGAGGATGATGAGTCAAATGTGGCTTTCGCCAATTGCTTGGATACTTTTGACGATCCAACTCCAGAGCAGAATCAGTTAGTGGCAAGTACTTCAGTGACAGATCAAGCCACTATCATCACATAGCTAGAGTTGATTGAGATAGATTTTCTTTATGACCACACTTTACCTTAGATCAAACCATTACCCACAACACTCAAATATGCCTTCCTTGCGGGACAAGAGAAGAAGTTTCCGGTCATCATCGGTTCACGATTAATTGAGGAGCAGGAATCTCGCTTGCTAGAGATCTTGAAGAAAAACTGCAAGGCAATAGGCTGGAGCATCTCCAATCTCCATGGGATAAATCCCGCTCTATGTTAGCATCATATCTACCTTGAGAAGGAAGCCAAACCCTCTCATGAATTCCAGTGTAAGCTGAATCCAAATTTACAAGGTCATGAAGAAAGGAATTGAGAAATTGTACGATGCAAGTTTTATTTATCCCATCTCTTATTCCAAGTGGGTGGAATCCATCCATGTTGCCTTGAAGACTTCTAGAATTGAGACGACCACAAATGAGGATAGGGAGGAGATCATGACACGAGTATCCATGTTGTGGCGTGTCTGTGTGGATTACATATGCTTGAATGCCACGACGAAGAAGGATCATTTTCCCCTACCATTTAATGATCAGATCTTAGAAAGATTAGCAAAAAAAAATTCTTTTGCTTCTTAGACGGGTTCTTGGGCTACAACCAAGTAGCTATTGCTCCTAAGGACCAAGAGAAAACCACGTTCACATGCCCCTTTAGTACATATGCTTTCAGCTGCATGCCCTTTGGGTTATGCAATGCTCCCGGTATGCTTCAAAGGTGCATTTTTGCTATTTATCGAGATGATCAGTGAATTCCTGGAAGTCTTCATGGATGACTTATCGATCCACTTTCCTTTGATTCCTATCTTGGACATTTGGAAAGAGTCCTCAAATGATGTTGTGACGTCAATCTGATGCTCTCCTGGGAGAAGAGCCACTTCATGGTGATGGAGGACATTGTGTTGGGGCATGTCATCTCCAAGAGAGGAATGGAGGTTGACCCTGTCAAGGTGGATGTGATCAGACGAGTCCAATCACTAACCAACGTGAAACAGTTGCGGTGTTTCCTCGGGCATGTTGGATTTTACAAGAGATTTATAAAGGATTTTTCAAAGATCTTTCGACTGCTAACTGATCTTTTAGGCAAAGACATGGAGTTTATTATCGACCACAAGTGTCTTGATGACTTTAAGCTACTTCAAGGGATGATCATGGACGCCTTGATGCGAGCCCCAGATTGGTCTCTTCCTTTTTTAGATCATGACAGATGCCTCAGATTTTGCTGTTGGGGTTGTGTTAGGATAGAGGAAGGATGGCATCCCGTTCACTTTACACTGCGCAATCGAAATGCTTGATCCTACTCAACGTAACAATACAGTTACGGAAAAAGACATGCTTGCAGCAGTGTTTGCCTTGGATAAGTTTAGATCTTATCTCATTGGATCCAAGGTTATTGTGTTCACAGACCATACAACACTACGGTACCTCATGGAAAAGAAAGATGCGAAGCTGCATCTTGTTAGGTGTATTTTACTTATTCAGGAGTTTGACTTGGACATCAGAGATAAACCTAGAAAGAAGAATGTAGTGGTTGATCACCTCTCCCATCTCGAGATTCTTGATGATCTCAATGATACACCTATTCAAGAATCCTTCACTGACAAGTCAGTTATTGACTCACTCCAATGGTATGCCAATATAGCAAACTATCATGTCTCCAACAAAGTTCTCGAAGATTGGCCCAAATGTAGCATAGTCTTCCACTATCTCCGGCAGCCACAAAGCCCAGCCAATCCATCGAGCAGCGAGCCACGCTCGCCCCCAGAGATCAGAGCCTACTTGAGCGACCTCGCCTTGACTCATTCTGTTCATCCGCCTCGACTGGCTCCGCTTGCAGTCGACCACTCCGCTTAAATGTCCACCTCACCACTGCCAGCCTCGGGCCACACGCCCCTTTTCATCGCCCTTATCCCCCCCCCCCCGTGCACGTGAGGAGCACATGTGGTGGGGAGTATTTGCGACCATGCCCCTGCACTTCGAGCTTATCCTGTTGTCGTCCTCCTAAGTTAGGGCAAGTGCAAGGCATGCACCCCCTTGCAAAATTGCGTCGAAGCCACCCCTCTTTCTTAGCATTCACAGGGACGTCCACGATAGTCAAGGCATGTGCCAAACACATGGCAAGTGGAGAGTTTGCACTGATGTCCCTCGAAGTTATTCAAATCACAAGAAGGTCCAGCCCTTGGTGACTCATCTCCACATGCAGGGCACGTGGTGCCTCTGGTCAATTTACAAAAGTCCCACTTTAAAGTTTCAATAATTGCATCCATCATATTTTCTTTTATTTTTAATTTATTTTGTATTGCATTTAGAACCTTGCGTTCTAGTTGTAATCTGAACCTTCATTTTGCATCATTTTATCATTTTGAGATAGAACTGTTCATGCTTAACATTTTGGATGTTTAATTTAATTTTTGTGGTATGTGGTTGATTTAATATAATTAATCTAGTGTAAAATTGCATATTTTTCCTACTACATGATCTGAAAATATTTAATTTATCGTTGCTCCAAAATTTACTAAACTTCACAATAGGTAGATTTATTGTGTTCTACATTATGCCTATTTCATGACATTTGCACACATATCGAGGTTGCAATAAAACAAATGATGATTAGAGTAATTAATTTTTAATAGACTATAAGCTCAACATTTTTAAGGTTTAGAATTTTTCATGTATAGATCCTCATTAGATAAATCTAGAATAATTTTAGTTCCTAAAAATAATTAGGTTTCTATTTATTAAAATTAATTTGCGAAAAATCAACATGCATGCATATTTAACTCGTAATTAATTCATATTACATCAGCAAATTCTAAAAATAATACAAAGCATTAATTTCATCATAGTTCACATTCTGGTCAAGTTTTAGGATTTTTGGACTTGATTTGATCGTAAATTGCATTTTAGACCCTAAACTTGACTGAATTTGCATTGCATTTATTAATTGTATAAAAAATATAAGAAAAGCCTCTTTAAAAACCTAAATTCTAGATTGCCTATTAATCAACTTAAGGAGATAGTTGCCTCCTTGAGTTCGGCCTTGGTCTTGCCCAAGTAAAATATAAATTAATTGCTCGCTTTAATTGTTATAATTAATTAAGTGGCCATTTTGATAAATCATGATTGGCCGAATACTACAACATTTCGTCACAATTAGCATAGGGTAATTTCAGGTTTTTCAAAGGTGTCGGTCAGAATAAGTCAACTCATACACAAACCCTTATGACTATGAATCTATCTTGGACAATGTGTGTGATATGTAGCTCTCCTCGATTGTAGCGGTAAAAGTCAATCTTCTCCAACATGGTGACCCTAATTCCCAATCCAACAACTCTTTCCTCGAGAAGCGGGATATTCACTTCTAAGTTCAAGTCCAACTGAATCAAGAAGAAGGGATGGAGAGAAGAATGGTAGCCAGTGTAACTACCAATACTAGGATGCTTGACTAGTGTAGACAAGTCATCTGGCTGCAGGGTCACAAATATCTGACTTTGATTATCAAGCTTGCTTATTTGACTATATACATGCTCCTAAGGGAATCGATTTTTCTTAGACTTTTTCCCTTCTTTCTTTTTGGAGCTTTTGATTTTTTCCATTTTTAAGTACGATATACAATAGCATTTACATAAGGACACTTTTCCCTCTTGAGCTAGTAAACTATCCCTCATTTGAAGCATTATTGCAACCCACAACTTCTATCTTTAGACCTCTTCACTACTGGATTGGGTTGGGGTACAATGGCCACAAATGTGTGACTTTCGATGTTTCTATTGGCTTTTATCTTGTGTCGACAAATCCAGTCCTCTACCACTATAACTGAGGTGAGCAAAGTGTAAGGTGCAGGCGTGCAAGCTAGGTCATTATCAACAAAAGTCATGTGTATGTCCTGAAATACTCAACTTAGGCAATCAAGACGATATTGAACTAAGTCTCATTATCTCAAAGAATTAGGTCTACAGACTTGAGTACCTCAAATCCAGTTCCTATAAAGTTCCTGTGATTAAGTCAATTTATGGACTAACCAAGCTCCAATCTTCAGATTTTGCTTAGACTAGTTTAGTTATCAATTTCAATCCAAAAATGCATCTGTTATGCACAACACAATTAAAATATTTTCATGATGCAATTTTCTAAGTTTAAACTTTTTATGGATTTTTGAAAATTTTTGCAAATTTTTATGCAATTTTTGAAACGGTTTTGCAAAGGTTTTCAGAATTTTTAAGTTTGCAATTTTTTAGAGATTTTTAAAAATAAAAAAGTTTATAGAACAAAGGGGATATGTGCAGATATTTACATGGGAGTGAATCTTGTTATTCACAAGACTTTAGGATTTAGGAATTTGTAGGATTGTGTATACAAGGTTTGTAAAGGATCTTTGTTTGCTTGAATTATGTACATAGTTCTCAAAATAATTTGAAAGAAATTTTTGCAACCATTTTGAAAGAGTTTAATGGGGCTGCCCCTTGCGGGCAGCCAACAATGGCTGCCCCCGCGCTGTTTTTGGCGCTTTTTTTTTTTGAAAAATATCGCCATGTATATTCATTCCTATATTTTTCCTATATGCCATTCGAATTTCGTCAGAAACAGAGACTCCTACGGCCTCCATCGAGATGGTGTCGATTTAAAAAATTCTATTACCGTTAAAAAATGATTGTTTCGATGGAGGCCGTAGGAGTCTCTATTTCTGACGAAATTCGAATGGCATATAGGAGGGATATAGGGATGAATATACATGGTGATATTTTTTAAAAAAAATAAAAAAAGCACCGAAAACGGTGCGGGGGCAGCCATGTTGGCTGCCCCAAGGGGGCAGCCCCATTGAACTCATTTTGAAAACCTTAGTTTGCAAACTAATTTGAGAAATAATTTTTACAAACAATTTACAAAATTTGAAAACCATTTTGCAAAGTTTTCTCAAATAGTATATATAGATATTTCAAACTATTTTTGCCATCTTCTTTCAAACCATTTGCAAATATATTTTCAAAATATTTTATTTGAGACAAAGAAATGAAATTTTTACAAACCAAAATATTTTTACAAAGGTTGAAAACTTTTTGCAAAACATTTTCCAAACAGTTTTCAAAAGATTTTTTAAAGAGATTTCCAAACCATTTTCAAACATTTTGCAAATGCATTTTTAACCTGATTTATTAATCAGTAGGTGTAAAGAATTTTAATGAATTGTTACAAGTATGTTCTTTATACTTAATTAATTGTATTTTAGCCATACTTATTGAAAATTCGATAGTACAAGTTATGGATAAAGTATATACGGAGTACGGCCCCCTATCCTTCTCGGGTTATGTCCTCATAGATCAGAGAGAAAAAGAGAAGAAATAACTCGTACAAATTATAGGACAGTCAATACGACACCGACTAAAAAAATGAAGGAATGAGAAGTTGACCGTCCCCCTATATTTAGGATAAAATAATCCTAAGTATAGCAGACTCTACACAAGATAGGGAGGGTCGAGGGTGGGAATGTATGAAATCATTGGCTCGACCTATCCCCCTATACTAAGGGTAAAATATCCCTAGGTATAGACACAATGTCAAGAGTTGAGGGGACATGTGAGGGATCAACGAATGAACAACTCAGGGTATACACCCCCCCATACTTAGGACAAAGTACATCCTAAGTATAGACAAGATGAAAGGGATGACACCTTTTCAGATGATAAAGAAAATAAAAATGAAAAGAAGAAATGAAGAAAAGAAAGGTCATTCCAAAATGTTTTTCTTTGCTTTGTCCGATTCAACACATGTGGTGGCTTTCATCTCATCTTTGTATAAATCATGAATGGAATCTATAGAGGATAGGAAGGTGTCATGTTCTAAGTACAACTTCAGTAGTTGTGCTTTGATCACAAAAGGTTGTTCATCAGCTGATAATTCCGATATCATTACGCTTCCATTGTCACACACATGATTCACTATAAACATCCCAATACAATTTCTCTTCAACTTCTCTAGAAAAATCTTTAACTTCACATCAAACAACCTAACCTTCTGACATGATTCTAAAGTCTTTCGGAGGATGTATTTGTCATGCACTTCTTGACCTTTTCCTTGTACATAAAATTGTTGTCATATGCGTAGTCACGAAATTCAAGTAGTCTGTTCAGATCCAACTTTCTATTCTTCCCATCCTTTTTGGAATCTAGATTGTAAACATTATATACCCACAAAGATTTGTGAATGTGTTCCACAGGCAGATGGCATGGCTTGTCGTATACTAGGCGGTAGGGAGACATCTCCAAGCATGACTTATATGTTGTTCTATAAGCCCAAAGAACTAAATCAAGCAACTGAAACCAGTTCTTGCGATCCGTACATATAAGCTTCTGAAGAATTGTCTTGATCTCCTTATTTGAACTTTCTACCAAGCCATTAGACTGTGGGTGGTAGGGAGAAGCGAGCGATGTCCAATGTAGAATTCTTGAGTCAGCTTATTAACCTCTTTATTGATGAAATGGCTACCCTTATAAGGTATAAGAATCTTAGGAATCTCGAACCATGAAATGATATGATCCTTCAGAAAATGGCAAACGGTGCGACTGTTGGTAGCTCGGGTCGGAATAGCCTCCACCCAACGACTGACATAATCAGAAGCTAGAAGAATGTATTCAAATCCCTGACTATTTGGAAATGGGACCATGAAGTCAATGCCCCATGCATCAAACACATCTGAAATCTAAATAAATTTCATGGGCATTGTGTCTCTCATTCTGATTGTTCCCCCATTTTCTAGCAGTCAGTGTAGTGTTTTACATAGTCTTCTACAGCTTTGAACAAGATAGGCCATTAGAGGCCGCATTGGAGTACTTTCATTGCTATTCTTCTGCCTGAATGGTGTCCTCTAGATTCTCGATCATGGCAATGCGCTAGGACACTTGCAAATTCCTCCTGAGGGATACACCTTCTCCATATATAATCTACCCCCTAAAGAAAGAGATATGGATCCTCCCACTAGTAAAAATGGATATCAGACAAGAATTTGTATACTTTTAGCTTCGTCCAATCTTGTGGAGTTCTCTTGTACGCAAGAAAGTTCACAACATCATCATACCTGGGGAGCAAGGTAACTGACAATATAGCTTCGTCTAGAAATGTCTCGGTAATCAGACTCAAATTCTGCTTAGGAGATTCAGGCTCAGGTAATCTTGAGAGGTGATCTACCACTACATTTTTGACTCCAAGAATTGTCTCGAATCTTGAGGTCAAACTCTTGGACTAGAAGGATCCATCTGATAAGGCATGGTTTGGCATCCTTCTTCTATTGCAAGGAGTGGATGGCAGAATGGTCAGTGCATACTATGATTTTGGATCCAAGGAGATGGGATCTGAACTTTTCCAGGATAAAGATGACTACTAACAGATTTTTCTCTATGATAGTGTAGTTCTTCTGAGCTTCATCTAATGTTCTGCTAGCATAGTGAATAATAAATGGTACATCATCTTTCCTCTATCCCAACATGGCAACGGTGATATAATCTGGTGCATCAGTCATGATCTTAAATTGTAGCATCCATTCGGTGGTCGTAGGATAGGGGCATGAGTAATCAGATCTTTCAACTATGTGAAGGCTTGGAGTATATGGTCATCAACAATAAAATCTTCCTCCAGGATCAAATTCCATGCCACGTTTTGAGACAACGTGACCCAGCACGATTCCCTATGTCACCATGAAGTTGCTCTTCTCCCATGAGAGCATGAGGTTCACTTCACAACACATCTGTAGGACTCGATCTAAATCATCCAGACATTGATCAAATGAATCTCCATAGACCGAGAAATCATCCATGAATATCTCCAAAAAACTACCCACCATGTCGACAAATACATCTAGCATACATCGCTGGAATGTAGCAGGGGTGTTGCACAGCCCGAACAACATCCGTCAGAATGCATACATCCCAAATGGGCAAGTGAACATCGTCTTCTCTTAGTCTTTAGGTGTGATTGCAACTTGGATGTATCTAGAATAGCCATACAAGAATTAGAAGTATTCCTTCACAGCAAATTTCTCAAGAATCTTGTCAATGCCTGAACTCCACCGGACCTGGTGTCGTTGCTATCTTTTTGTGTTTTGGTATTTTCTTCATTTTTTGTTATTTTTCTACAAATGTGTTCCTTCAAAAATGTGTTCGACTCCTGTTGTTGGCTTGGCAGATGGCTCGCCATCAGATGCAAGATGCTTTCCCTTCACTGTCACCGACGGTCAAAGTGTTCTACCGTTCCTAAGAGTAACAGAGTTAGATGTAAACAAGTTATTTTCATTTGAATCGGGTAGAACACCGTTAGCTACCTGCTCCTTGCATCGGAAATTATTTGGATTGGCCTCGACCTGGGTTAGGATGATGGTTTTGGCAATCGTCACGTCATCGATTTTTGGCTCATTTTTGCCATATTTTTCATTAGCTGCTCCATACAGGCAAGAGCCGGGTTTATTGACATGGTCTTAGAAGATTCACCCTGATGGGTCCTCTATCCCTAGTACTACTTAGGAAACTATTGTTGGTACCCCTGATAAAAGTGATGAGGAGGAAGAGGACTAGAAGAGTACAGCTGGTACTGTTGAGAGGAATGTTGATATTGAGTAACCGGTTGTTGTTGGTGATACTATGACTACCGATAACCAGGTTGTTGGTATCCCTGCCTCCAATTGTTGCGATGTTGTGGAGGCCGCTGGAACTGGGGTTGGTAGGGTTGGAAGTTCCTACCCCTGCTGCTGCTTGTGGTATGGCTTGTTGGATGAGTTATGACCTAAAGATTGTCCCTAAGGATGGGCCAGTTGTTGTTCTTTATCCAACACACCATTCACTTCTTGAATCTGTGGCAAGGGCGGAAATAACTACTCTCGATACATGGGAGGGAGTTTGGGCCGGTACAACACCATCTAGGTCTGCTACTACAATGGCTGCTGCTCAGGGGCCTGCACATAGTATACGTACAGGACAGGGTGAGATGACGGAGGACTCGACTGAGGAGGTTGTGTTGGTGCAGGCTCCTTCTGCTCACCAGGAGTCTTGTCGGTAGCGGACACCATGTTGTAGGAGTTGATGTTCCTGAAAAGCATCTTCAACTGCGTAGCGATCTAATCAAGCTTGTCCAAACCCTGGGTTCTCTTTTTAATCACAACAATATTTTTGAGGTCCTGTGACATCTTCTCAATGATACTCAGGTTGGAGATATGATCCTTATCCTCTGCATGGGCTGCCATATTGACAGGCTTATGGCTGGCTGCAGGCATATTTATGTATGTACATAATGAAGATTGAGCAACCTCTCTTTTGACAATCTCCTCAAAAATTTCCCTAACCACATCTTTGTCCTTGTAAAAGTGAGAGCCACCACAGACGACATCCACTAATCTTTTGCTCTCAAGTGTCAACCCACTAAAAAATGTTGCACCAGACTGGTCTTCAGAATTTCGTGGTGGGGACACTTCTCGTGTAAATCTTTGAATCTTTCCCACGCTTCATGAATCGTCTCGTGGGGCTGCTGGATGAAACTGGAGATGCGGGTGTGCATCTGATTCAGATGACTGAGAGGGTAAAATTTGCGGAGAAATACATACTTCTGGTCCTTCCATGTCATCACTACCTTTCCCAAATGGTTCAACCAATAAATGGCCTTGTCGTGGAGACTTAATGGAATGACAATCATCTTGATCACCCCTAGAGGAATGTTGTGGTAATGAATTGTTGCCCAAATGCGGCCAAATTGTTGTAGGTGGATGCACGATTCCTCTGTTGTATTCCCATGGAAGGACATGAGTACAGACAAGAATTTCGGCTTGAGCTTAAAATGGGCATGGATGGGAGCAATATGAATCTACTCGATGACATGGCCTACCCCAGGATTGTAAGTTTGCTTCAGTGTGGGCTTGGGCTGTGGTGGTCTTGCATCTCCTCCTCAATGATGGGGTCCACCTAGTAAATAATTATCTTCTACATCCTCCCTGTTCATTTCCTCTTTTTTGTTCAGATCATCCTCTCATTTGGCACCTCTCTCATCAATCATCAACCTCAAATCATTAAGTATTTCTTGGAAGGTGACTTCGGACAATCCTTGATTCGTCGACTGCTGCTGAATTACTTTAATGGATGCGAGGAGTTGGTTGTTGACATCATTATACGTGGTATATTTCCCTTCCCCTTATTCTGACAACTCTGCTGGTTGGGGCTATGGTCCCTTTCCTAGTCCTGTAGTAGCCATTTTTGAATATGGATGTAACTTCAGCTCTAGATCAGGTTTATGATATACACGATTGAATAAACCCTGATCAATCTCTATTTGAGCACCAACTGTTGAGATGAGTCTGGTACCAAGGTCAATCCCAGAAGGTTGTGAATGGAGCATGGGATATTTACTGAAATCGATCTCCATCCACAAGGAGTCGGTTTGGGGACAAGAGTAATCCCGATCTATTTGGATGGGAAGAGTTGGTTCAGGTTGCGAGTCCATCTCAAACAATGGATTTATTGGAGAAAGGAAAGTGTTGAAATAATAAAGGCTCGATGAGTCCAAGGAGAACTTTGCAAGATCCAAATCGGTTTCCTGGAGATTGCCCCGCATTATTGGAGATGTCAGTGACATAAAATCGATGTGGGTATCGGTGAAGTCCCGACTAAACCATTCGTGGGACAACATCTGAGAGGGTCAAAAGGAAATAGATGTTAGATGAAAGATAAAGAGATGAACAAGACATAAATGGAGTGTAAAACAGTAGATGGCTCAATGCGAGCGGGGATCTAGAGGAAATATACAAATGAGAAAGTGTGATAAAATGGCGCAAAAGCGTGATATTTTTTATCTTGACCATAACAAAGATAACCTATCAAACCACAATATAATGGATTCGCCAACTCATCCCGTAAAGCTGCAAAGATTCAACAATTGTCTTTGTAGGTTTTAGATTGATTTTCATGCAATTATCTTTGAATGAGTCCTTAGGTGCTAATCCTATAGGAGAGAGAGTACTGTCAGAAGAGTATCCTATAATTGTCCTCCTCTTCGTAACCTATATCCTGTACTTTTTGAGGTCCTTGTGTCCCGATCTAGGTTCCTTACTCAATCAAAGAAATAGAGTGAGGAATCCGATAGTGGCGAAGCAAATACTTCGGATCAAGTCCGCAACAGAATCACCCGTGAGCGGTCAAAAGCCTAATCGGACGTGGGATGATGAGACAGACACCCCCGTGAAGGTGTGGCCTAAGGTCAAATACTTCAGAAATGTTCGATGTTCTACACAATCGAGAATGATCATTGTCGACTAAGTCCTACTCGCCCACGTACTATAGGAGCGTCGGTATTTCAAAAATCCAGGGATACAACAAGGATATCCAGGATGGGTTTTTAGGTCTAATCCTTATAATAGTGCTCTCTCACTGGGAAGGACACCTCTATCCCTCAAAAATACCTGAAAACAATGAGGGCTTTGCTCACCCAATGCAAGGAATCCAACTAATCAATTTTATTTAGGTCAAGTATTTTTAGCAGCCCCTTTTTAATTTTTTTTTGTGTTATCACTTGCTTTGAGTACATTCAATACAGATGCCTAGCGATTTTGTTGTTTTTCTTTTTGCCTAGGTTGTCAAAATAAGAGGGAGAAAACAAAAATGCAATGCAAGTTGAAAAGCGATGATGAATGCTCAGATAAAAGACTCACAATGATTCCTATCTCTCTCCATGTGGGATGTAAGGTAGAAAATTCTAAACCTAATCTATATGCAAATGCAACGATGAAATCACCCTAAGAACATGGTATGCTATTAATGTTAAGAACTGAATGTCAAACCCTAGAATGATCACCCAAAATTCGATCTTGGGGGCAGCCTCAGAGCCTGTCACAACAGTTCCTGCAAGCGTTGTATGGTGCCTCTCTCGATGGTCCATGATCAATCCAAGATTTAACAACTAAATTTGATCTAAGTCCAATCGAAGTGTAATCTATAGGAACATGAATTGCCTTAGGAATGTGGACCTTGCTACCGAGCAAGCACACCTATATCTAAGGGCTCAGTCATAGAAAAAAAAGAAAACAAAGGTGGAAAACTCAAAACACAAGAAACCAAGAAAATAAAGGTGGTTCAAATCACGAAAAATTCAGTGATCCCCCAAGTGAACAAATATTTGGGAATTGGGCCCGAATGTGCAATATCTAAGTTTCTGTATTATTATAAATTAATAAATGCAGAAATAAATCACTCTCTCACAAAACAAAAATCTATGCTAAGTCCTCTCTCTTTCTTGCTCTCTCCTCTTGGTCCATAGGTGGAAGGATCAAGTCTTCTCGAACTTAGTGCCTCAACCACCTAAGTGGTTGTCGTCTCAAAGTCCCTCGCAAGAAAAATAGAAGAGATGGATGTTGGCATAATGAACAATAATATCAAATGAAAAAGAAAATAAATAAAGAAAAACAAAGAAACAAAAATGACCCAAAAGTCTATCCTACACGCTCTGCGGCAACAACACCATTTGATGACGTGATTTTTGCGAGGGCCTAAAATGATATCCTCACGGTCTGCGAAATGTGGTCAATCAACAATTAACCCAAATAATGTATAGAAAATCAAAGAAATGTGAATCCAAATTTATTACATTGTACAATAGATTGTCTAGTAGATAAGCATAGTAGGGGTCCAACACAAGAAATAATGAAGGATATAAAATAAAAATAGGCTAAAGGAAGAAAATAAATGGTTTTGGGTATTTTTATGGAATTTTGAGTTTTTATGGGTTTTAAATTATGTAATTTTTTCGGACTTTTTGTTTTTGTATATATATTTTTAAAATTGTTTTTCTTTTAATTTTATATCTTTCTTATTTCTTTTTTATATTTTAATATTTTTAATTTCCTTTTTCTTTTTAGTATATAATATAAGAATATATATATAAATATATAAATATATATTTAATATAGGGTAATATAATTATCAATACAAGTAAAAATAAACAAAAGTTGTAGAATAAAAGATTTTTGTGCTTTATATATTTTTCTACAATTTTTATGTTTTTTAGGATTTTTTTGCTAATTTTAGGTATTTTTAAAGTAAAAAATATCCTAAAACAAGGATTAATGAAATATGCCAAATGATTTCAAATTTTAAAATAACAAAAAGTCTCAAAATTTCTCCAAATCAATTTTAATATATACCAATATGTATAAATAAAAATATAGAACATAAATAAGTATTTTTGGATTTTTTTGAATATTTATTATAATTTTTATAAGGATCTTGGAGCTTTTTAATTTTTAATGATTTTCTTTTTCTATTTTTAGTGATTTTTGGTCGGATAACTATAAAATAAAATAAAAAGAAAGCCAATTTTTTGTAATTTTTTAATATTTTTTTACATTTTTATGGAATTTTAAAGTCAAATTGGGTTACATCCATGTTATTTTAGTTTTGAATAGATAGGTAAAATGCCTAAAATCTAAATCTTAAAATATAGCATGAAAATGTATGCAAGAAGGCACTTAACTTAATTTTTCATAATTTTTAGAGCACAGATGATATTTTAAAAATTAAAGAGCAAGCACAAAATTTGTTGAACTGGTAAGGGTACCACTAATAAATGTTATGAGGAAGAGGGTGAAAAGAGTACACTGGGTACTGTTGAGAGGAATGTTGATATTGAGCAACCGGCTGCTATTGGTGATAATATGACTGCCAGTAACCAGGATGTTGGTATCCCTGTCTCCAATTGTTTCCATGCTGTGGAGGCTACTGGTACTGGGTTGGTAGGGTTAGAAGTTCCTACCCCCTGCTGCTGCTTGTGGTATGGCTTGTTTGCCGAGTTCTGACCCAAAGATTGTCTCTGAGAACAGGACAATTGTTGTTCATTATACCCCACACCATTCACTTCTTGAATCAGTGGCGAGGGCGGAAATAAATTCTCCCGGTACGCGAGATGGTGTTTGGGACGGTACAACACCAGCTGGGTCTACTGCTACAATGGCTGCTTCTCAGGGGCATGCACGTAGTATACATGTTGGACATGCTAAGATGGTGGAGGACTAAGCTGAGAAGGATGTGTTGGTGTATGCTCCTTCTGCTCTGCAGGAGTTTCAATGGTAGCGGACACCGAGTTGCAGGAGTTGATGGTCCTAACAAGCATCTCCAACTACATAGCGATCTGATCAAGATTATCCAAACCCTGGGTTCTCATTTCAATTACAACATGTTTTTTGAGGTCCTACGACCTCTTCTTAATGATATCTACCTTGGACAAGGGGCTCCCTATGATACTCAGGTTGGATCTCTCATCCTTAACCTCTGAATGGGCCGCCATATTTACAAGATTATCGATGGCTGGGGGCATCTTCATGTATGTAAATGACGAAGATTGAGCAGCCTCTCATTCAACAATCTCCTCAAAAATTTCCCAACCCACATCTTTGTCCTTGTTAAAGTGCGATCCACCATAGGCAGGATCCACTAATCTTTGGCTCTCAAGTGTCAACCCACTGAAAAAATGCTGCACCAGACTGGTCTTCGGAATTTCGTGGTGGCGACACTTCTCCTGCAATTCTCTGAATCTTTCCAATGCTTAATGATGGTCTCGTGATGGTCTCGTGGGGCTGCTAGATGAAACAGGTGATGCGAGCATGCATCCGATTCATACGACCGAGAGGGTAAAATTTATGAAGAAATGCAGATTTCTGCTCCTTCCATGTCATCACTACCTTCCCTAGATGGTTCATCCAATAAATGGCCTTGTCATGGAGGCTGAATGGGATGCCAGTCATCTTGACCACCCCCAGAGGAATGTTGTAGTAATGAGTTGTTGCATAGATGCAGTCAAATTGTCGTTAGTGGATGTACGGTTCTTCTGTTGTATTCCCATGGAAGGACATGAGTAGAGACAAGAATTGCAGCTTCAGCTTAAAATGGGCATGGATGGGGGGAATATGAATCTACTTGATGACATGGCCTACCCCAGGGTTGTAAGTTTGCTTCAATGTGGGCTTGGGTTGTGGTAGCCTCGCCTCTCCTCCACAATGATGGGTCCACCTATTGAATACTTATCTTCTGCATCCTCCCTGTTCATCTCCTCTTTTGTGTTCAGATCATCCTCTCATCAAGCATCTCTCTCACAACCCTCCATCTCAAATCATTAAGTATTTCTTGGGAGGTGACTTGGGCCAATCCTTGATTCAATGACTCATGCTGAACTGCTTGAATGGATGCGATGAATCGGTTGTTGACGTCATTCTACGTGGTATATTGCCCTTCCCTTTATTCTGGCTGCTCTGCTGGTTGGGCTATGGTCCCATTCCTCGTCTTGTAGGACTCATTTCTGAATATGCCTGTAACTTTGGCTTTGGATCAGGTTCTTGATCTGTATGATTGAATAAACCCTGATCAGTTTCTTTCTGAGCGCGAACTGTTGAGATGAGTCTGGTACAAAGGTCATTCTCATATGGTTATGAATGGAGCATGGGATATTGACTGAAATCAGTCTCCACCCAGAAGGGGTCGGTTTGGGGACAAGAGTAATCCCGATCTATTTGGATGGGAAGAGCTGGTTCGGATTGCGAGTCTAACTCGAACAACGGATTTATTGGAGAAAGGAAAGTGTTGAAAGAAGAAAGGCTTGGTGAGTCCAAGGAGAAGTTGGTAAGATCCGAACTGGTTTCTTGGAAATCGTCTCGCATTATTGGAGATGTCGGCGACACGGAATCGATGTGGTGTCGGTGAAGTCTCGAGTAAACCATCCGTGGGATGACATCTGAGAGGGACAAAAGGAAATATATGTTAGATGAAAGACATAGAGATGAATAAGAAATGAATGGAGTGTAAAACAGTAGATGGCTCAATGCGAGCGGGGATCAATAGGAAATATGCAAAAGAGAAAGTGCGACAAAATGACACAAAAGCATGATATTTTTATCTTCACCATAGAAAAGCTAATCAATCAAACCATAATATAATGGATTCACCAACTCTTCCCGTAAAGCCATGAAGGTTCGACAACTATCTTTATAGGTTTTAGATTGATTTTCATGCAATTATCTTTGAACGAGTCCTTAAGTCCAAATTCTACAGAGCGAGAGTACTGTTGGAAAAGTATCACATACTTGTCCTCCTCTTCATAACCTATATCCTGTACATTTTGAGGTCTTTTTGTTTGGATCTGGATTCCCAACTCAGTCAAAGAAATAGAGTGAGGAATCCGATAGTGGCGAAGCAGATACTTCGGATCAAGTCTGCAACAAAATCACCCATGAGTGGTCAAGAGCCTACTCAAACGTGGGCCGATGAGACAGACACCCTCGTGAAGGTGTGGCCTAAGCTCAAATACTTCAGAAATGGTCGGTGTTCTACACAAGCGAGAATCACCATTGTCGACTGAGTCCTACTCGCTCGCGTACGATTGCAGCGCCAGTATTTCAGAAATCCAGGCATATAATAAGGAAATATCCAGGATGGGCTTTTGGGTCTAATCCTTACGATAGTGCTCTGTCTCCGGGAAAGACACCTACATCCCTTAAAAGTACCTGAAAACAATGAGGGCATTGCTCACCCAATGCAAGGAATCAAACTAATAAATTTTATTTAGGTAAAGTATTTTTAGCAGTCCCTTTTTTATTTTTTTTGTGTTATCACTTGCTTTGAGTAGATTCAATACAAGCGCCTGACGATTTTATTGTTTTTTCTTTTTGCCTAGGTTGTCAAAATAAGAGGGAGAAAGCAGAAATGCAATGCAAGTCGAAAAGCGATGATGAATGCTTAGATAGAAGACTCGCAGTGATTCCCATCTCTCTCCATTTGGGATGCAAGGCAGAAAACCTAGGACCTCTTCTTGATCTTCACTAAGTAGGAATGGTAGAAAGGGACTCCTATATTAGGGTACTCTTACAGAAAGATTAAGGAACTATACAATAGCCCTTAGAGCCGACCACCCGATTGAGATGGGGGGTTACAGGGGGACTCCTCTGAAGACTCAGACCGGTAGGCATCTTCCTTATTAAACCTATCAGTGGCAGCCACCTTATTCATATTAGGACGCTATTCAATTCAGCTAAGCCTATCCCTGTCTCTCGCCTACGATTTCAAGTTCGCTGAGGGCCCGGACCTTCGTCTATCACCTGCCCCTAGTCTAGCATCTCAGACAACTAGGATATATACCAGGTAACATAGAAATTATATACCAAGCTAGTTCTCATATATACGTGGCAAATTTGCGAGGGCTTATCTTGATTTTCTTCATTTGCATTTTTTTGATCACGATAGTTTTTTTGATCTCTATTTGCATTTTTGACGGGGCGGGGAAGGCAACTAGATATTTGGGGTAATCGAGGCCCTTCCTTCATCCAAGGATTTCGCGCTTTTTTTGCCTTTTTCCGTTAGGCCCCAATATATAGAAAAATCTCTGACAAATCGAGGCCCTTCTCTCTTCTGCCTTTTCCTATTCAGGTCGGCTGAGACACTAGTCTTTCAGTTCTTCCTCTGCCCCTTAGCCCTGCTCGCTCTGGCAAGAGGGAAATCCTAGACTCAAATGCCAATTCTCAGGCCATTACAGACTAACTACTGCCCAATGTACATATATATCCTAGACTTTCAGTCGGGCCCATCTTAACCGGAATTTCCCATTGTCAGCAAGCCCACTCCAAAAAAGGTGAAAAAGCTTTTAGCAAAGTAGTGAAAATAGCCCAAAAACCCTCTCTGCTCCCCTAAGCTCGGCCTCACGTTAAAGGCTTTGTAGAGAACTCAAAACTAGCTCAACTTACGGCTCACACCACATCTACCAGAGCACATAGCCTCGCACTGTTTTACACTCGCTTTTCTTAACCCTTTTAGCTATGTCTCGCACCCTTTCGCTTTGACGCTCTGCTTAGCCTAACTCACTCGGCTACCTTTCCCTCCCTTTCACCTCGCCCTTCCTCCGTTGAGTCCTGAGCACCATTAGTCTCACTATCTTCCCTTTCCTTTCATCTCTACACTTTCCCAGCACGTCAATCAGGCCTCTCCCTCAGAGTCGACCACTCAGGTCGCAAGCCCTCAATGAATTGACTCGTCGAAGAGAAAATGGACTCCAACCATGGCCGGACGGGCTTGTGTCTACGTAACCAATGGGACTTTCTTTTCAGCGAGGGCAAATGACGGGGATTGAACCCGCGCGTGGTGGATTCACAATCCACGGCTTTGATCCACTTGGCTACATCCGCCCCTACCCCCGCTTACGGTTTCAGTCTCTATCTACGATCATCTCCTTACCCTCGGTCAAAGATCCGCTTTTTCTGAGGTAGTTTGTTGTGTTTTTTGGGTGCAAGATCAAGGGGCTTGGGTTGTTCACTTCATTGATTTGACTCTGCTTGGATCGGCTTACCGACCGCTGGGACAGGGCATGCGGGCATCGACTACTAGGTCAAATGCACCTTCCTTTGCGCATCCGCTCAAACTATCAAAAATCTCAAAAAAGCGAATGCAAGTAGTTCAATATAATCGCGATACTCCTTGAGAAAACCTTGAGGCTAGGTCAGAAGGGTGTACTAGATATTCATGCCCATTGATTTCCCTTCGCTTCTATATGAATAGTAGTCCCTCTCCCTGTAGGCAGTGAGCCCTTCTTTTTCTTTTTGAACTCACTTTCACGGCCCTTAAATATATAGGGGACCCTCGCTCGACTTCGTCTATCCGAGTAGGAAATAGCAAAAGAAGGGGGGCATCGAGGTTGAAGGAGGTGCAGACAGTGAGATAGGATGAGATGAGAAGTCACTGGGAAAGAGTGAGGTCAAAAGAGATCTCGGTTGCATACTCATTCCCTAAGTGCTAAGCTGTGCCTGTAGGTTCCTTTTAGCGAAGTTGCGCGAGTGGCATTGGAAGCGGGTAGGCGATTAGTCTGAACTTTGGATGAGCACGGGGCTTAGTCAAGTAGAACCGAGTTGTGATGCTTGATGCTCCGATCGAAAACAAAGAAGTGGGGCCATGCCGGACAGAATATGCATCCAAAAGGTAGTTGACTTGCTAATATCCGGAAGCCCGGAAAAGCAGCCCGCCCGAGGGACTGGACAAACTGCTAAAAAGAGAAAATAGGTGGGGAAGGAGCAAAGGGGATGGGGGGGACTAGTAAGGAGACTGACTTTTCTCTTTCTTTCCATTTCTCGCCTGTCTTGTGCGGCCATTTTGTTGTGGAGGCACGGGCAGGATTTTTTCCCTTCAAGTATAGTATATATATGTACATTGGGAAGTAGTTAGTCTGTAATGGCCTTAGAATTGGAATTAGAGTCTAGGATTTCCCTCTTGCCAGAGCAGGCAGTGATGGCTAAATAAGGAGCACGGGATACATCGCTTTTGTCGAGCTCTCTCTTTCTCTAGCACTTAAGTCTATACCTTCTGCTGCTTTTTCTACGGCCCAACTAAAATAAATAAAGAAGCGGAGCATCAGGAACTTAGGTTGGACAGACAAGGTATAAATTATTGCTATGACATGCGAATTTGTAAGCTGATCACGATAGTCTCCAGGCTTGAAAATACATGTAGGCAAAAGAATTCCTTCCGCCAGTTTGCTCATTCCCCAAATTTTCTCCTCCTATTTAGGACATTGAGTATTTACGCAAAAAGCTTTGGAACTCTTTATTGGAATTAGGACTGATGTAGGATTGAAGTGTAAAAGAATGTCGTCTTATTCTTTTTTCCTTGCTGAATCGGTCATGTGTGCGAACTTCGCTGATACGAGCTAAGCTTTGAGTTTTGACAGAGGAAAAGCTGAGGGGAAGTACGTGCGCCTAGGGTCAAGTCAGGGCTCCAGTGTAAGCTATGTATATGGGCATTCAGGGCCTCGACTCACCTCTTTCCTAGACAACTATAACTATATTTGATTTTTGACATAGAGAAAACAAGGGTCGAAGTTCAAGCAGAACTGAGACATCGAACTGATGGGACTATGCTTCCAATTCATTAAGTTTAGGGTTGTGAGACATGAGGTAGTTGAGGTATGTCTTTCCCTCATATCCCCCACTCACAGGTCAATCTTCAACTCGCTTTAACTTGAATAAGCTCTTCGGGATGGACTGATGGAGTGAGTGTCTGTTGAAAGGTCTAAACTCGTCGTCGCCCACCATCTGGCCAAATATCTATATCCCTGGACCTGAGTTGGAAAGGCTCGACTGCTAATAAACAAGGAGGTCTTATGAGCGCATGAAAAGCTTGATTGATCTCAATCGCAAGGGGGAGGACTTGTTTGGACACTGACTTTCTTTACTGGCACTATGAGGGAGGTGCTATGTTTAGCTCATTACGGGAGGCTCTTTCCGCTCCACCCGGAAAGCTGTAAAGTCAGCTGCAGCCCTCGCTAGGCTTAGAGTAGTAGTCAGAATAATATCTTCCCAAAAAAGTGTCAAGTAGTACGGGGAAAGGAAAGTCTTAGGAGTTATATGGGCTTTCTCTTAATATCAGCGCTCTTCGATTGATGCGAGTGAAGGGAGCGCGTAAAGCAGTCTGTTCCCGCTCAGTCTATGAGGCAGGTGAAGGTTCCGGGAGAGGCCCCACCACCACTAGTTGTTCGGACATGAGAGTCGGCGAGCAAGACAAGAAGCAGCTTGCTTTAACAGACAGACCGTCCTTTCCTTTGCTTTATATCTAGTTGGTTTGACCGAGTTCTATATATTCGGTAGACATTCAACGGGACCGTGAACTATTGGGGCTCAAGTAGAGAGATAAATGCTCAAATTCAGAGTTTAGAACTAGCGGGGACAAGAGCTAATATGATCTTCAATGCTTCCATCCACCACCGCAAACAAAGCCCTGGCTTCCCAACTCCCGAAAACAACCAAGCCCGGATATTCTAGTGAAAATTGTGAAAACAAAAGGTGCTATTATAGTGAAAAATGTCTGATATAATTAAGACTTTTCTCTCTACTTTCTCAATATTTTCTCATATATAATCGCCCCTAGTCTCCTTGTACCATCAAGATTTGAGAGTTTATTAGTGGCTTGATTCTTCTTCATTTTGCATAATCGGCTTGAAATCTAGACTGATTTATAGAATGACGCCTATATATCCGGGGCGAGCGAGCACGTCCTAACCTGCTCTCTTTAGCTTATCTCTCCTTTGCTTCGGCACCTCTCCTTATTGGATGGTCATGCCACTTTAACTAGACTTTCGAATATCGTTGCTGATATGGCCTTAGCTCTTCTCCTCACTCTCTTCCTTTGCTGAAGTCGAGTATAGAAGTCGGGAAATGTTGTTTTTCACACGTTATTGAAGTTTTTTTCGAGCTAGGCTCTAATAGGGCTCGGTTGTATTAGAATTGAAAAGTCGATTTGAGGGCTCATCAGTTCCTCAATTGCCTGAAAGGCTTCCAGATGAGGTTAGAAGCGGAGAGGAGGCTTGTCGATGCTCTTTCTTCTTTCCAGGGGTGAGCGATGTCTATGCTTTCTAGAGATCGGAATATATATATAGAATCTTTCACAGGAGAAAGAATGGCTAGACCTTTGAGGATGTCCAGCGAGGTAGTGTCATGCTACGAGAAAAGGTAGTGTACATGTTGTCAAGACGGAAAGGGTTGACTAAGCGAGGGGGGTAGAATCCAGGCCTCAATAAGTCTACTACTATAGATCATGAGATCGTGTCAACTTTCTCGGGACTGACACTCTCACTACTTTCTTTATCGCTATGGCCCTGATATATAATATGAATTACTCTCTATGTCACTTCAGAGCTACCTTTGCTTCCTCGCACCTTCTCCTCGTCGCTCAGTTCTGCTTCAGCTTCTCAGATCCAGCCTCTTGTGAGCATTGGACTCGTTGTGCTTACTTATGCCTTGCTACGACGTCCTGACTTCCTCCCGTTTTCCCCGGTCTTTCACCTGAGGAAGGTCCTCCCCTATCAGCTGAGCCTTCCACGAAGAGCCCCAGGCCTCTTCATCCTCTAAAACCATATGGGGGAGGTGACGATGGTAGCATTGAAAATAGAGTGGAAACTTGGGTTTTCCCAACTTCCCGATATCGCGTAGGTGGTCATCAAACCGTAGGGAAAATGGGAAAAGTAGAAAAAGGACAGGAATTCGTAGGGCGACTAGGATGATTGAATGTATATTCTAGCTCCATTTTCAATGTTTCTTCATTCTGGAGGAGCAGTTGATTTAGCCATTTTTAGTTACCTAACTCTATCATCCCTGACTATCTTATTAAGGCGTAGGCCATTCAGCTACTCGCTACGCTTGATACTCTTTCCCATAGTTAGGTCTCATTCGCTTCTGGTTGTAGTTTGGCAGGGTAAGCGAGCTAAGACTGTAGAGTGCAGAGAAGCGTGCGAACCGACGAGGTGCCCACGAGAATGAGTGAACCAGAGCCCATCCACCGTAAAGGGACTCACCTTTCAGACTAGGGAGGCTAAGAGCGAGGCCTAGGGTCGCGCACGTTCGAACCAAGCCGAAAACAATGACAAGCTCTTTTACGATAGAAAAAGCTTCAGTCCTCAACTAGAGACCTGGAAAGGCTCTACTTTTGATCTTAGCACAAAAAAGAAAGTCAAAAGCAAAAATCAAATAAGCTCAAAAAGGAAAATCCAGTTTGGTCGGGTCTAACGTGACTGAGGACCCTCTATGTGCAGCTAGCTTTCCTGGCGTCTACGGCAGAGGCTGAACTTTGGTAAGCTTTTAGTTGAGACTGAGGGATGAGAGAACTTTGCTTGCGCCCCGGGAAAAACTCTTGCCAGAAAGGCCATTTCCAAGAAGATCTCTTGATTCCTGGAATGATTGTGAGCTCGCACATACCAGGAATGTCAACCATTCTCACTAAGAAGAAGCAAGGGACTAGTGCGAAGTCCACTAAGGAGAAGAAAGAAGTCATGTTGCAAGTTTGACTACAGGCCAAAGCCCGTGTTGTATTCCATGTTGGAATGATTTCAGTCGCCCTTCTCTCCGCAAAGTTGGAAAAAGTCATTGTGGCTTGCTACTATTTTTGAGGTCAAAGCTCAGGGCCATTGATTGCCCAAATAGATAGTTCAGCCGCTGCGTCATATAAATATTACAAGTAGTCCTCAGAATCATATCAGACTCAAAAAATAGTCTTCTGATCCTATCTCTGAATTCACCTTCTATTTCCTGTCTATGAAAAATGCTGAAGATAGAGTAAAAGGATTCGAACCTTTGCATGCCGGTACCAAAACTCGATGCCTTACCACTTGGCTATACTCCAATAGCTCAGTCCCTGGAGAGAGGGTGTTAGGCTAGTTATAGGGGTGTTGAAGGAGCCGTGCAAGGATGCGGGGAGCCCAACCTGAGGTGATGTCCCTCAGCGGACCGACTACAATAAGCCCACGACTCGGAGATCAACTAAGGGTATGCTCTATACTCTAAAAGCTTGCAAAGCCGCGAACACTTCTTTGATTTTCTTCTTTTTCTTCACTTCCACTATATAAAGAAAGTCTTCGCAAAGCAACTATGAATTTCTTTATTGATTTTTGTGACCCTATTGAAATTAGACGGTATTTTCTTTCAAATATATTTGAAGGTATTATAAAGGGGTATTTTCTCGATTTGAGTTGGGGTTGGTTGGATGGTTTGGTGATCGATGTGTTCACTGCTTGAGAGGCAGGTTGCACTATGGGTCGAACATGCCCTGGCTTGTTGTGCTTTGGAATCAAAGAGCGGTACATTGGAGACCAATGCTTCGTAAATCAAACTGACAAGTTCATAGGCCTGTTCACAAGTGTACTTCCGCCTGAAGGCTTTCTTCCTCCCCCACTACCCAATCATGTCCAGAACTATTGCTTTTACTAAGTGGAAATCCTTACTCTACCTCCTTCGGACTCCCGCACAATATAAGCATAGATGTATAAACTATTTCAATGTAACAAGTAAAAAGTGACAAGGCCCAGCGCATCGTAGCCGACGTCTCAATAGGCCCATCCCATATCGTGATTTATGTGCCCAGTGATAGTGATATAGTGATCTTCCTCTATGCTAATCAAACCTATTAGCTACCCATATATCTCAAATGGAAAGGAGTAGTCAGAAGCCCAAGCTATTCTAGTCCTGCTTTGTAGTCGCATGCTCTATCCCTTTTTTCGGTACGACTCGCACCCTTCGTCGAACTTCGACCTTACACCACCTAGGATGACTGGCAGGTCCAACACGTAGAGTGCTTATGTACCTATGTTGCCTATAGGCTCCGTTATCGATCATCAATCCACCTTTGTTCTATTGACGAAAGGCCTCTCTGATACGATTGAACTGAAGTCGACAATAGATTCTCTATATACGTCATTTCGTTATTAGAGTTTTGGTCTTGAGAACATCAGTTTGCAGGGTACCATGCAATATTAGTATAGGCGAGTGGAATGAGAAGATTAATAGAACTGCCGTCAACCTTGACGCTCACCTTCGCTGCTGATAAGAACTCATTCAACTGCCGCTTAACATCTCCCTCTCTACTCTCATTCTTCCTTAACAGTCAACTGCTGATAATCACCCTCAACTCGATACTCTCTTACACTGCTCGGGAAAGCGGGAAAAGACTTCACCCCGTCTATCACTCAATCGACTGTCAACTCTACCCGGTATCGCACTCAAGTGATTGAGTTATGCCTCACTTAATATTCAGCTCCTTCCCGTATAAACTGTCCACTGTACTGAGAAACTACTTTTTTGATAGTCGTGAATGCGGTTGAGAGTTGATTTCTCTTTCATAGGTTGTTTCATGACAGTTGACTGTTAAAGTTGTAGAAGGAGTTCTTTCCGGGCGAGCTAAGTCTGAGTTGAGAATTCTACTACTTCGCGCGGGAAAACTGCTCTACTACCACTGGCTAGTTATAGGGCATTGAGATCAGCATCGAAAGAGCCCAACTAGATATAAGCTTCCTAGCCTCTCTTCTCTGTCTAAGGACTGACCTGACTATTGACTGGAATTGGATCTATTAGTCTTTTCGAGAGTATCATATTATCTCGAAAGCCAGGAGCCAGAGTTGGCAGAAGGAAGTTGTGTAGTGTGGTGTATTAGTAGGCACCGTCCCAGCCCCTGTATAACTCCATTCGGGTACTGCGGACCCTCTGCCATCCACTGCCGACGTTCTCTATATGCAAATGCAACGATGAAATCAATCTAAGAGCAAGATATGTTAGTAACATGATGTAAATGTCAAACCCTAGAATGATCAACCAAAATCCATTCTTGAGGATAGCCTCAATGCCTGTCACAATGGTTCCTGCAAGCGTTGTATGGTGCCTCTATTGATGCTCGATGATCAATCCAAGATTTAAGCATTAAATTTGAGCTAAGTCCAATTGAAGTATAGGAACATGAAATGCCTTAGGAATGTGGACCTAGCTGCCAAGCTAGCACACCTAGATTTAAGGGCTCAATCACAGAAAACAAAGAAAACAAAGGCAGAAAACTCAAAACATGGGAAATAAAGAAAATAATGGCGGTGAAAATCACGAAAAATAAAGTGAGCCCCCAAGTGAACAAACATTTGGAAATTGGGCTGGAATGTTCAATATCGAAGTTCATGTATTATTACAATTTAATAAATGCATAAATAAATCACTCTCTTAGAAAACAAAAATCTATGCTAGTCCATCTCTCTCTTTCTTTCTCTCTCCTCTTGGTCCATATGTAGAAGGATCAAGTATTCTCAAACTGAGTGCCTTTACCACCTAAGCGGTCATCATCGTCTCGAAGTTCGTCGCAAGAAAAATAGAAGAGATGGATGTTAGCACTATGAACAATAATATCAAATGAAAGAGAAAATGAATAGAGAAAAAATAATGAAACAAAAATGACCCAAAATTCGATCCTACACGTTGCTACCCGGTAATGGCATCATTTGATGACATGATTTTTGCGAGGGTCTAAGATGATATCCTCATGATGTGCGAAGATGTGGTCAATCAACAATTAACTCACACAACGTACAAAAAATCAATGCAAGCAATGTGAATCAAAATTTATTATATCGTACAATAGATTGTCTAGCGGACAACATAGTAGGGGTCGAACGGAGGAAACAACTGAGGATAGATAACCAAAATAGGCTAAAGGAAGACAATAAATGGTTTTGGGTATTTTTAAGGAATTTTGAGTTTTTATGGGTTTTAAATTATGTAATTTTCTGCAGTTTTTGTTTTTGAATATATATTTTTAAATTATTTTTCTTTTAATATTATATTTTGTCTAGATTATTTTTTATATTTTATAATTTTTAATTTTCCTTTTCTTTTTAATATTATAATACAAGAATATATATAAATATAACGATATATATTTAATAGTGGGCAATATAATTGTAAATACACCTAAAAGTAAACAAAAAATGCAGAATAAAATATTTTTGTGTCTTATATTTTTCTATTATTTTGCAGTTTTTGGGGAACATTTGCTAATTTTAGGTATTTCTAAAGTAAAAAATATCCCAAAACAAGGATTAATTAAATATGCCAAATTAACTTCAGATTTAAAAATAGCAAAAAGCCTCAAAATTTATCCAAATCAATTTTAATATATACCAATATGTATAAATAAAAGTATAGAATAGAAATAATTATTTTTGGATTTTTGAAAATTTTTTATAATTTTTATAAGGATTTTGGAGCTTTTTAACTTTTAATGATTTTCTGTTATATTTTAGTGGTTTTTGATCCGGTAGATATACAATGAAATAATAAAGAAAGCCTATTTATAGTTTTTAAATATTGTTTTATAACTTTTTTAGAATTTTAAAGTCAAACATGGGTAAAACCATAAAATACCAAAAATGTAAATCTAAAAATATAGTTTGAAAGTGTATGCAAGAAGGCACCTAACCATATTTTTCATAAATTTTGGAGCAAAGATGATATTTATAAAAATTAAAGAGCAAGCACAAGAATTGTTGAACTCGTAAGGGTATATTAGCAATTAAAATAAAGGTAGTGTCTACAATGCAAATTACCGAAAAGTTTACAATTGATATTTCAAATTTAAATACTAAATCGAAATATAAAAACATGCTTGGGGTCAATTGCAAAATGCTTAGCCCACGTGGGCCAACACATGAGTTGAGTTGTATCGGACTAAAAAGCAAATAGATGAAAGCTTGAGGTCCTTTTAGCAATTTTTATAGAAGTTTTACACTATTGAATACTTTACAGGACTGAATAAAAATGCAACAAATACGGGGGTAAAAAATGCAAATTACCCCCTAAAGGCGTGGATCGGATGGTCACAAGCGCCTCACTTGGACACACGTCGCACTCTACTTGCGTGATGACAACTCGGCTAGAGCGGCTAGGATTAGATCTTAGATCTTTATCCGACAGTGGTGGCTTCGTGTATCCAATAGTGGTTGCTTGCCTGGGCTGCAACGCTTGATCGGACAGCTCCAGAATTCAGTTGAAGAACAAGAGATGAACTCTCGCCTACGGTGAGATTTGATTCGATGGTGCATGGAACTCCGACCACCTGGAAACCTCCGATGGTCTCTACTTGCTCCTAAGCTACTGCGAAACTCCCCAAGCCTTTAATTTAGCACAGATCTCACATTTTTATCTATAGAGGATAGTGTCTCTGACGAAGCTCTTGGGGTAGTTTTTTTTACAAAATCGACCCTCAGATGTGGTCTTTATCTCTCAGGACATGCAGTGTTAACTCAGGGACGAAAACATGGAGGATCATGGGGGCTGATAGGGCGAAATGGGCAAAATATGGCAGCAGGCGGTGTCCTCTAGCGAATGGCCGAGAGGGATGACGAATCTCTAGATCTGTGCAACATACAGGTAGATGAAGGTGCGTGAGTGGAAGTGCAAGATGATAGAGGTGAAAGCGGAGGCGGAGGATGCTTGAAGTGATCGGAAACGAGCAACGGAGCCTAAGCTTCGACGGGAGCAAATTTTTGATTTTACGAAAAATGAAATGAAACCTGATGAAATAGAAACCTATCCTATGCTACTGTTAAGCTTAGAAACAAAATGAACAATAAAGATAAGGTTATACCTGATATGGACCAGCCAGAGGATAACTCACAGTGGAGGAGGTGGTGGAACCTGATCTACCTTGATTCAACATCGTCGTGACTCACTAGACCTTCCTCGAGGGCCCCGCTATCACCAGAATGCTCAAGATGCTCGAAAGCCAGGGTTCGAATAGTGGAAGAGGGATAAAAGATTAATGGAATTCAGAGGAGGCATCTTATATACGGAATTCTTCCTCACGAAAATACATCTGATTCAGAAGCGCTTCGTCTAAGGAAATAGGGATGAAGGAATGACAAGAGGAAAAAAAGTCAAGAAGATATCCACTCGAAATAATGAAATAATCTCTTGCAAAAAATCGAGGAAGATGGGGTCGAGGCTGTTCTGACAAACCTAGAACTCAGGTCAGAGAAGTTGACCCGAGTCAACGAGGGACGGATCCTGATTGGGCCACGTCACGTGCAAAAAGATAAGGCTGGAATGAAATTCAAAAATAATTCGAAATAAATTAGTAAATGATTTATTTATTTATTATTAAAACATAAAAAATGTGTTATTTTATGTAGTATTTAATCCACTTTTTATTTATTTTTATGACTCAATTTATTATAAGTTACTTTTTACAAGTATATTTATAGGTATATTGACCTATATTTTGTATCTTTTATTTTTTATTTGTATTTTGTATTTTATTGTTTTATACTACTAATTTATATATTTATAACTTATTTAAATACACATAAATATATTTTTGTTGTATTTTTAGGATTATTTTGTACACTCAAATAAATAAAGGTATATATTTTATAGGTATAAGTATAGGTGATTCATATATGTATTTTTTTATGCTATTTTATTAAATTATATTTTTTATGGTTGTTTTGTATTCTAATTATGTAAATAAGTTATAAATAATATTTACAAAATTATAAAAATATAAAGGTATAAAAATTATAAAGAATAAATACAACGAATATTTTATTCACGTATCTAGTACAATAGGAGTCCAAAACCTAACATTCAAATCTCAACCACAAATTAAATGAAACCACCTTCATAAATAACTAATAAAATGTTATATATAATTAAAGGTGATTTTGATGCATTTTTAGTCCATATGGAGAAGATATGGGTATGAGAAGCTCGAGTTTTTGAATTTTATTCTGAGTAGAAAATGTACAATTTGTATTATTTTTTGTGAAATAAATTTTGTATTTTTCTATGTATTTTTATTTACAACTTTCATGTACAAAGTTTCTTTATTTAAGGTATAAATGATAAAAAAAATGTGTCCCAAAAGTAGATTATTGGAGAAATAAAATTAAGATTATTATTATGTTTTTGATCCTTATCTTCCCCTACTTTATTCATTGTCGAATAGTCGTCATGATGCCTAGGTCTCGAGGTTTATGGTCATGCAATAACTTTGGCATTTTATTTCCCTTCCTTTTCATTTCATTTTTTCTTTATTCTTTTATTTTGGCATTAAACTATGTATTTTATACAATATTTATACAATAAATAATGAATGTTAATTTATGCAAGATAATGTTGTTTACATGTATTTAGTTATGTTTAAATGGCCAAAATGAAAGAATAAAGATCATGAAATGGAGATTCATCATATACTTAGCGATATAATGCAAATGCTACATCTTTAAATGTAAATTACCATCGTAACTTTTTTAATACTTTTTCATATATTGTATCCTGCATCTATTTACTGAGAAATGAATTCAACGTATGCATGTCAACCATTTTATGTAATTTTGCTATAATTCCTTGCACAAGAATATTCGAATAAATTCTGATCGACCTAGAGTGGGGTTCTTACAAGTATGTATGTAAATATGTACATATATATATATATATGCATGTACTATGTATATGAAGATAAATATAATATATATATATATACATGTACGTATATAAATATCGAATCGAACTATTATCGAACGAATTCTGGTTAATTCACATTTGATTCACTTGGGAATTCAATCCACTACTTATATTCAGATTCTGTTCATTTGATTTCGAATCAAAGTACTTTCGATTTTTTATCGAAGGGATCCTAATCCAATTCAAATGAATTGGTTCAATTAGCATCCCCATCTATCTATACGGTGAATCGTACTAAATATCAAGATCTTGAGAATATACAAGGACTTCATACAATTTATCTGTGTAAGGTTGAAGACAACTGTATTTGATTTTTTGAAACAAAAGCGGGGGTATAAAATGCAAATTACCCCCTAAAGACGCGGATCAGACGGTCACATAGGCCTCACATGGAAATGCATCGTGTTCTCCTTGCTCGATGATGGTTCGGTTGGAGCAACTAGGAAAAGATCTCTGATTGAGATCTGACGGTGGTGGCTTCGTGCATCCAATGGTGGTTGCTTGCCAGAGCTGCAATGCTTGATCGGAGGCTCCAAAAACTGGTGGAAGAACAGGATGAGCTCGCCTCGAGCGAGCTTTGATTCGATGGTGCATGCAACTAATGTCACCTGAAAGCCTCCCAATGGTCTATTTATTCTCCTGCAGCTACTACAAAACTCCCTGAACCTCCAAGTAGGCCCATAGCTCAAGGATTGAGCTCTTGAGGATAGTGTCTCCAGCGAAGCACCTGGGGCTGTTTTCTTGAAAAAAATGACCCCTCAGATGGGGTCTTTAGCTCCTAGGATATGCAGGGTTAGCATAGAGATGAAAATACAAAGGATCATGGGGGTTGATAGGGCGAAATGGCAAAAGACGGCGGCGTGTAGTGTCCTCCAGTGAACAGTGGAATGTGAGGAGGGATCTATGGATCTGTGCAAGATCTAGGTGGATGAAGGTTCGTGAGACATAGAGGAGAGGAAGGGCAAGATGATGGAGGTGATAGCGATGGCGGAGGATGCTTGACGTGATTAGAAATGAGCGGCTGAACCGAAGCTCATAAGAGAGAAAATTTTTGATTTTACAAAAAATGAAACAAAACCAAACAAAAATAGAAACCTATCCTACTCTACTATTAGTCTACGAAAAAAATGAGCAAGAGAAGATGAGTTTCTACCTAACCTAGACCAACGGGAGGCGTACTCGCAGCGGAGCGAGGTGGTAGAACTAGATCTACCTTGATTCATCTCCAACGTGACTCACTAGACCTTCCTTGAGGGCCCTGCTATCACCATGAAACTTAGGATGCTCGAAAGCTAGGGTTTGAATGGTAGAAGATGGATCAAAGATCAACGGAAGTCGGAGGAGACATCTTATACAGGGACTTGTTCCTCAGGCAAATACGCCTGATTCAGATGCGCTTTGTCCAAGGAAAGATGTGGGCGTGAAATATGGACAATCGAGGAACAAAAGTCAAGAAGATCTCCTCTCCAAATAGTGATAGAATATCTTGCGAAAAATCGAGGAAGATAGGGTCAAAGTTTTTCTGACAAGCCAAGACCTTGGGTCAGGGATGTTGACCCGAGTCAACAGGGGGCGGGGCATGATTGGGCCACGTCACCTTCAAAAAGACAAGGCAGGAATGAAATTCAAAACAATTCGAAATAAATTAGTAATTTATTTATTTATTTTTGGTTAAAATAAAAAATGTGTATTATTCTATGTTGTATTTTAGTCCATTTTTACTTATTTTTATGACACTCAATTTACTATAAGTTACTTTTTACAAGTATATTTATAGGTATATTGACCTATGTTTTGTATATTTTATTTCTATTTTGTATTTTATATTTTATTATTTTATACTCTTAATTTATATATTTATAACTTATATAAATACACATAATTATATTTTTATATTTTTCTGATGTATTTTGAATAAAGGTGTCTATTATATATGTGTAAGTATAGGTAATTCATCTATGAATTTTTATATGCTATTTTATTTTATTGTATTTTTTATGGTTGTATTGTATTCTAAATATGTACAAAAGTTAAATAATATTTACAAAATTATAAAAATATAAAGGTGTGAATTTTATAAAGAATAAATAAAATGAATATTTTATTCAAATATTGGGACAATAGGGGTCTAAAACCTAACTTTCACTTAACTCAAAAATAAATGAAACCAGCTTCATTAAATAGCTAATAAAAAGTTATATACAATTAAATTGATTTTGATGCATTTTGATTTCATATGGAGAAGATATGGATCTAGGAACTATGAGTATTGGGATTTTATTCTAAGTATGAAATGTACAATTTATATTATATTTGTGTGAAGTAAAGTTTGTATTTCTCTATGTATTTTTATCTACGACTTTTATGGAAAAAAGTTTCTTTATTTGAGGTATAAATAAGAAAGAATAAAATGGGACCCAAAAGTGGATCATTGGAGAAATAAAATTAAGGTTTTTATTGTATTTTTGATCCATATCTCCCCCTACTTTATTCCCGATCGACCCAGTAATCTTGATGCCTAGGTGTCAGGGTTTTGGGTCATAAAATACCTTTGACATTTTATTTCTTTTTCTTTTTCTTTTCTTTATTATTTTATTTTGGCTTTAAACAATATATTTTATACAATATTTACACATTAAACAATGAATGTTAATTTATGCAAAATAATGTTATTTACATGTATTTAGCTAAGGTTTAAAGGCAAAAATGAAGGAAAAATTGTGATGAAATGGAGATTCATCACCCCCCTGTACTTACCTTGCTAGTCCCTAGCAAACACTTATGCCTATAAGTGCAGAAAAAAAAAATAAAGAAAAGAAAAAGAAAGAACTTGGATTGATTTTAATTCTTAAACTTGTCTTCATAAAATCAAAGTTTGGCGATTAAGTCAGACCTTTGGATTTTAGGTGCGATCGGAACCTTATTGGGAAACGGATCTGAAAAATAACAACCTTTGAGAGTCACAAAACTCTTCTCAAGTCTCCTCAATAGCCAGGTCAAAATAAGTCAACTCATACGCAAACCCTTATGACTATGAATCTATCTTTGATAGTGTGTATGATATGTATCTCTCCTTGGCTGAAGTTGTAAAAGTCAGTCTTCTCTAACATGGTGACCCTGATTCCCCAATCTAACAACTCTTTCCTCGAGAATCGAGGTATTCCCTTCTAAGTTCAAGTTCAATGGACTCAAGAAGATGGGGCGGAGAGAAGAATGGACAATAGGCGGTGTAGCTACCTATCCTACGATGCTTGACCAGTGTATCCAAGTCATCTGGTTACAGGCTCACAAATATCTGACTTCGAATATCAAGCTTTCTTGTCATCTGGTTACAGGCTCACAAGTCATTGGTTCGGGATCCCCAAGATGATGATATCAGATGGGGGTAGCCATTTTGTGAATCGGGAGGTAAAGAAACTCCTAAAGGACTACGGCATCGAACACCGTGTCGCGAGTCCTTACCACCCACAAACTAATGGTATGGTTGAGGTGTCGAATAGGGAGGTGAAAAACATATTGCAAAAGCTTGTCCGCCCGGACAGGAAGGACTGGTCTCAGATCTTGGATCAAGTCCTCTGGGCGTATAGGACGGCTTACAAGACACCGTTAGGCACCTCCCCATTCTGAATGGTATTCGGAAAGCCGTGCCATTTGCCCGCAGAGTTAGTGCACAAATCAGAATGGGCAATAAAGAAGGTCAACCGGAACACACACCTGGGTCAAAAACAGAGAGACATGGATCTGAATGAGCTTGTGGAGGTCAGAAACCGAGCATATGACAACAGTGTGATCTACAAGGACAAGGTGAAGCGTTGGCACGATAGATATATCAGACGAAAGACCTTTGTTCCTGGACAGAAGGTATGGTTGTTCAATGCCAGGCTGAAGACTTTCCAAGGCAAATTAAAGCCTAAGTGGACGGGACCATTCTTTGTCCGAACGGTGCATGATAGTGGATGTGTCGAGATCTCAGATCTCGCAGATGACGCACCGACATTCCTAGTAAATGGGCAGCTGTTGAAGCACTTCGTCGAATCCAATGAATAGTTAGTCCATGTGGAGGAGATTGTATTCATGCGCGAGACATATACAGCAGATACATCTCGAACCGCGTATGAAACCTTGCAGCAATGAACTCCAGCCATCAGCAGCATCTTCAAAAGATTCAGACCGACTCATCTGTATATATATCATTCTTCATGTATATCCTATCCTTTATCCCAACGATTCTAGTAACCCATCCCCACATCATCGAACCATTATCTTGGACTATACTTAGGATGACCAGATCCTAAGTATAGGGGGGAGGGGTCACCCGAGTCGATTCACTGTACATTCTCCAGATCACATTGGTCCTCATACTCATTTCCTACCGATACTTAGGCTGACCTGAGCCTAAGTATAGGGGGGACCGATGCCCGCATTGTATACTCATCCATTTCTCATCTTTCCCTCGTCCACCCCATTTCTGATCTTCTGCTACACTTAGGCTGCTAGAGCCTAAGTATAGGGGGGCGAGAGGACTTCTATACTTTCTGTTCCGTTTGGCTCTCCTACGCTTAGCACGAGCTATGTCTTTTTCCTCGCTCTTCGTGCTCTGAGGACATAGCACACGCTAAGTATAGGGGGGCGTGTATATATTACATATATACTTTACCCATACCTCGTACTTTTGCGTATTTTTGTATATAATTTACGGGTGTGTAAAAATCGAAAAAAAAATGAATGAAAATGAAAAATATAAAAATAGGCTTCTTATTTACTCTTGCATATCATCTCTGCATATAAAAAGAGTCTTGCATTTTCATAGCATGACATCTCATCTCATCTGCATATCTTTGCATATGCAAAGTGAAAAGCTAGTGGGTTATGGACCAAGTTATGAGTAGATATTGAGGATGGACTTGATTTGACCTTAATCCACCTAATTTCAGAGGAACCTGATAGGAACTGGAGTTAAGATTTCTCAGGTCAAGTGACTTAATTCTTTGAGTCCGCATGTCTATGTTCACATGTCATCTTGATCAGTCTAAATAGAATATCTCGTGCATACGCAGGATTCTTTTAGATAATGACCTAACTTGGACAAGCACAATGCACATAGCTCTTCATTGATGAGGTGGTGAGGAGGTAGAATCCTTTAGCTTGGAGTAGCACACGGGTGGAAACATCCGTCCTCCTCTAGGGAGGGAAGTGCGTCTCAACCTAGTCTAGTGGTGTTGACATCTAAGGACAGGACGCTGTGGGTTGCAATAATGCTTCAAAAGAGGGATAGTCTACTGACTCAAGAGGAAAAACTCCTGATGTAAATGCTGCTCTTTCCAAAAAAAAATGCAAGAACTCCAAAAAAATCAGACAGGTTCAAAAAAAAAAAATAAAATACCTGTCGGAGCCTGTATACTAGTAAAGAAATGCAGCTGGATGACCTGGCTATACTGGTCAGGCATTCCGGGATAGGTAGCTACACTGGCTACCGTCCATTCTCTTCTCTACCCCCTCCTCTTGAGTTGGTCGCACTTGAACTTAGAAGGGAATACCCCGCTCCTCGAGGAAAGAGTTACTGGACCGCGTTATTGAGTTACCTTGTTAGAGGAGGCTGGTTCCGAGCCATTTCTGATGTGGAGAGTTACAAATCACTTACACAGTACAAGTAAGAATCATAGTCATCAGAAATTTGCGTTTGAGGATTTGTTCTGACCTGACTATTGAGGCGTCTTGAATAGAAGACTTGTGGAACTTGAAGTCTGTTAGGCCTTAAGTCCAGGTCCAAATAAGGTTCCGCCACACAATTAATCCAAAGGTCGAGTCAGGCTCCATTTTTCAACTTTTGTTCATGACCTTGGTTTGGAACCCAAAATCATTTCACTATTGCATTTCATTTAGTTGCTCGGGGACGAGCAAGGTTTAAGTATAGGGGGTTGATGAATCTGTGATTCAGCACTTCAAAAGTCAAAAATAGAGCCTTGTTCCCGAGAAAATAGGAGCATATTTCCTTTTATATGGCATAAATAGCACTCATGCATGCAGTCATAAATCATACATTTTAGCAGCTCATTTTGCATTTAAATAAGAAGCCAAAATCCCTTGTAAAATACCCAATCCCTAAAATAACCTCTTCTCTATAATATATACTCCTTAGTTGATAATATAGGGAAGAATGCCAAAAATCACCCTTGTAAAATAGCCAATGTAGCCTGAGAACCCTTGTACACTAAAATACACATAAGCCCTCATACAAACTCCGAATTAGGTCTACTTACTCTTAGAATACTACATATTAAAAGACCTTCAAAATGAGACTAATTTCATTGAATTTGGAGCTCGTATGAGAAACTTTGGTTTTTGGGTCACTTTGTATACTACATATGTATATTTGTGTATCCTTGTATTTATGTATCATATTTGACCTCATCTCCGTCTTTGGTCAACATGAAACTTGTAGATCTCCTCGAGATCTACAACTTTCATGTTTTGAGTTTTTCCAAATTCGGCTCCCTCTTCTCTCTACACGTATCTCTTACTCCAGCCACTCACAGCAGGCCACATGGCGCCCTCTGGTTGCGCCACGCGGCCCGCCTCCCATCGCCTCATCCGCCCGCGCCTTCAGCCGTTGGATCTCGCTTCAGATCCAATGGCCCAGGCCTTTCCACGTACCTGCCAATCTCCCAGCCATCAGATCTGCCCCGCACTTCATCTTCATCATCCCTTAGCGCCGCGCCCACAGCTTGACACGTGGCGCGCTGTGCGCCCTTTGATTGCGCCCCGGATCTCTCATCTATGCCGCTCAACCCACTCGTTCTCCCCAGCCGATCGATCTTTCCCGTGATACAATCTCGACCGCTCGCCTCCGCCTGCCCATCCTCTCGACACGTGGTGCGATCACCGCTCTCCGATCACAACGCCTCAGATCTAATCCTACCCGACCAGATCCCCCTTGATCCCCACCGTTGGATCATAAGATCCAACAGTGGAGACCTCGTCTCCTACCTCCAGCGCCCCTTTCCCCCACGTCCCTTGCCTTGCGGGAGGGGCGCCCCCTTCCTATTTTTGGACGCACGTCAGCCATCTCCTCCGACTGCTGACACCCCCACGACATCACCCACTCATCCCTCTCCCTCGCCAGCTCCCTCAAGCTCCACCACCTCCACCATGGTAGCCCCACGTCGTCCACCAACCTCGCTACTCCACCAGCCAACCCACCTCCTTCACCTTATAAATACGCCACCTCCGGCCAACGTCACCCCCATCCGCCACTCCAGAGAGGTTCCTCGAGCTCCAAGCAATTCATTGGTGACAGCAATTGGGTGTGTTGTCGAGCGAAGACAAGGATTTCGACTCCCGCGAGATCCACGGCCGCCACCGCCGTGCTGCAGCCTCCCACGAGCAGCTGCGCGAGCTCGGGACCCTACCGATCCCTCGAGCGAAGACCTGGAGCTCAAATCTGAGCTCCATTCCCCAGGTAACCCCCTCCATTCCTCCTCCGATCTTCCTCTTGATTTTCTTGCTTTTCTCCGATTTTATTCGACTCCACCGGCCACCTTCTTGCCTCCAAACCACCTCGACGAGCTTCGCATCGAAGCTCCCATCCTCGCTGTCCATCTGCACACTCCGACGACGCTTTGCGCACTATTCCGACCAACAGCTCCGCCATTTGGCTGGAGCTCATCCCCAGTGCACCTCCTTCACGCTGTAGGCCTCACCGACCACACACACCTCTCCACGAGCACTTGCACGCCTCGGCTATCTATTCTAACCTCTTGCAGGTCCTCATTTCTTCACTGGCCGGAGCTTCACCGGAGCTCCCTTCGAGCTCCGTCGCCATCGAGCTTCAACACATCTCCACAGCTCCTGAGCCCACCGGAGGCTTCGCCGTACGCTCCCACATCTTCTGAGCTACTCGAGAGCCTACGAAGAGCTTCATCGACGCCTAGCGACCGAGGCGGAGCAGAGCCACCCACGCCGGAGCCCCCACCTCCTCCTCCGCAAGTGGCGGAGGATCGTTGGAGATGACGTACAGCCACCGTTCGATCATCTTGATCGAACGGTCCGAAGCACGCCACGTCGCTCGATCACCGGACTCGCCTTCGACCGTAGGATCAGCATCGATCCGACGCCCTAGGACACGCCACGCGTCAGCACCGAAAACCCTCAGATCCATCTTGATCCGAGGGCCTTCAGGCTGCCATGTCGACGAGTCCGAGCCTCGGCCTCCAAGCCTAGGCTCAGGCGACCCGAGGCTAATCCAAGCCGCAGTTCGAACCTCCTGAGAGCCCCGAGCCTCGCTCCGAGCCGCCGCCGCCCTCCGAGCCTAGGCCGCCCACGTGAGGCGCACGTGCGGCCTGGGTAAATTGCACTAAGGCCCCTGGAACTTTCCAAAATTGCAACGAGGTCCCTGTGAAGCAGACACCACGTGAGGAGCACGTGCCCTGTGGAGAAATTGCACAAGAGTCCACCATATTATTGGTAATTGCATTTTAGTCCTTGTCAGCATATTTATTTATTGAAATTTTAATTTCCAGTATTGCATTTACACCCCTGTGTTTGCACGCATCCCTAGAGTGCATTTTTCATCATTTTGAAATTCTAAAAATTGCATTTTGTTGAGAATTTTGTCCTCTGTCTATTGGTACACGTGTCTTATTTTTGTAAGCTCAATTGAATTATTAATGAATTAATTGGTGCATTGTTGACATATTTGCCCAGTGATGCCTTTTGATTTTAATTAATTCTCTGTGCCTTCAAAAATTATCAAAAATTAACAATAGCTTAAGGACATCATTTTTAACATACCATAAAAATTCATAGCATTTACACGCATATTGAGGCCTAAATAAATGATTAAGTGATTTTCTTAGATTAATTTTAATTAATTCATTTCACAGTGAAATTAAATTCTGTCAATTTTCCTAGGTCCCTTATCATTAGAGCCACCTAGGATAATTTTAGTTCTTGAAAAAATTGTGGTTTGATATTTATTAAAAATTAAATACTGAAAACCACTCTGTCTGTTTATTTAATTCACAGTAAATTCATTTTGAGTCGAAAATTCCAAAAAAATTAGTGTAGGTCATTTTCATCATAATTAACAATCTTGCCAATTTTCATAATTTTTGGACTTCATTTGATACATTAATTAAATTGAACATTAAATTGGCTTGCCTTGTCTGCATAAGTCTGCATTAAAATTAAAAAGACCAAAAAAATTACTCCTCGAAAATCAACACTTGGATCCCTGCTTAAATTCACCTAAGGAGACAGCTACCTCCCTGAGATCGACCTTGGACTTACACCAAGTAAAAAAAAATTGCCCGCTTAAAATTAACTTCACATTAATCGATAAGTGGTTTTTGATTAACCCCTCGTATCCGACTGCAACGAATCATATTAATTAATTTGGACATTAATTTGCCTGAATTAACTAAGGGTGCGGGAGCGTTGTCAACTATACATGTATATACATGATCCAATGCGAATCGATTTTTCTTAATCGATTTTTTCTTTTGGAGTTTTTTATTTTTCTATTTTTGAATACGATTTACAACAACATTTATATAAGTTATTTTTCCTCGTGAGCCAATAAACTATCCCTCTTTTGAAGCATTATTGCAACCCACAACTTCTATCTTTAGACCTCTTCACTACTGGATCGAGTTGGGGTGCAATGGCCACAAATGTGTGACTTCCGATGTTTCCATTGGCTTGTGTCTCCTGCTGGCAAATCCAGCCCTCTGCCACTTCATCTGAGCTGACCAAAGTGTAAGGTTCATGTATGCAAACTAGGTCATTATCAACAAGAGTCATGCGTGTGTTCCAAAATACTCTACTTAGGCAATCAAGATGATATTGAATTAAGTCTTGTGATCTCAAAAAATTAAGTCTACAGAATTGAAGTGCCTCAATTTCAGTTCCTGTAAGGTTCTTGTGATGAAGTAAATTTAAGGTCCAACCAAGCTTCAATCTTCGGATTTTACACAGACTAGTTCTATTATCAATTTCAATACAAAATATGAAAATGTTTTGCACAATGTAGAAAATATTTTGTGAGCAATTTCTTGAGTTTGAACTTTTTATGGATGTTTGAAAAGTTTTGCAATATTTTATGCAATTTTTGAAAAGGTTTTGCAAATGTTTTTGTAATTATTAATTTTACAAATTTTCAAGGATTTTTCAAAACAAAAAGATTTTTAGAACAAAGAGAATATGTGCAGTATTTACAAGGCAGTGCATCTTGTTATTCACAATACTTTAGGATTTAAGATTGCTTGAATTGTGTACATAGTTATCAAGGTAATTTGAAATAAATTTTTGCAACCATTTTGAAAACTTTCTTTTGCAAACTTATTTGACAAATCATTTTTACAAACAAATTACAGAATTGAAAATCATTTTGCAATGATTTTTCAATAGTATGTATAGATGTTTCAAACTAATTTTGCAACCATTTTTCAAACCATTTGCTAATAGATTTTCAAAATATTTTATCTCAAAAAAAGAAAAGAAATTTTTACAAACCAAAACATTTTTACAAAGGTTAAAAATTGTTGCAAAATAATTTCCATACATTTTCAAAAGATTTTTTAAAGAGATATTCAAACCATTTTTCAAACACTTTGCAAAAGTATTTTAATCTGATTTATTAATCAGTATGTATAAACAATTTTAATGAATTTTATACAAGTATGTACTTTACAGTTTATTAATTGTATTTTAGCCATACTTATTGAAAATACGAAAGTACGAGTAATGGCTAAAGTATATACGGAGTATATACGATCCCCTTATTCTTAGCTTGAGCCATGTCCTCATAGATCAGAGAAAAAAAAGAGAAGACATAACTCGTTCTAAGTATATGACAATCAATACGACAACGGCTAAAGAATGAACGAATGTGAAGTTGATCGCCCCCCTTATACTTAGGATGAAATAATCCTATATATAGCAGATTGTACACAAAGTAGGGAGGGTCAACGGTAGGAATGTTTGAAATCATCAGCTCGACCTGCCGCCCCCCTCCCATACATAGGGTAATTCCTAGGTATAGATAGAGTGCCAAGTGTTGAGGGGGCAAGTGTGGGATCAACGAATGAACAGCTCGGGGTACACCCCCCATACTTAGGGTAATTCCTTGGTATAGACAATGTCAAGTGTTGAGGGGAAAGTGAGGGATCAACGAATAAATAGCTTGGGGTACACCCCCCAATACTTAGGACAAAGTACGTCCGTATAGCCAAGATGAAAGGAGTGACACCTTTTCAGAAGAAAAAGAAAATAGAAACAAAAAGAATAAAAGAAGAGAAGAAGAAAAGAAGAAAAGAAAGGTCATTCAAAAATATTTTTTCTGCTTTGTCTGATTCAGTAGATGTGGTGGCTTTCAGTTTGCCTTTGTATACAACTTGAATGGAATCTATAGTGGACAGGAAGGTATCATGTTCTAAGTAAGGCTTCAATTGCAGTTCGTTGATCATGAAAGGTTGTGAGTCAGCTAACAATTCTGATATCATTATGCTTCTATTGTCACGTACATGCTTCACTATAAACAGCGTAGTCCATTGCCCTTCAACTTCCCTGGGACGATCTTCGGCTTCACGTCAAACAACAAGACCTTCTGACCTGGTGATGAATCCACATTTCATCATCTTTATTCTATCATTTTGGCACCAAAAACCCTAGCAAATGCCTGTAAATACCCTTAATAGAGCATCTTAGCATTCATACATGTGCATCTAAACAGTGTGTAAATTACTGTAATTAAGGCCAAAATTATAGAATAAATAAAGAAAAGAAAAAGAATAAAATATTGTAAATATTTTATGACCCGAAACCCCGAGACCTAGGCATCTTGATGAATAGGTCGACAAGGAATAAAGTAGGGGGAGATAAGGCCAAAAACACAGTCAAAATACCTATTCTTGTTATTCATTCTTTACTCATTTTGGGACCTATTTTTGGTTCCACTTTTTGTACATCAAATAAAGAAACTTTGTACATGAAAGTTGTAGATAATTTCATAAAGAAAAAGACAAAATTGATTTCACAGAAAAAGAATGTATAGACATAAAGTTCTGGTCTGAATAAGAATCCAAAATCCCAACTTCCCAGACACGTATCTCACAAACGACAACTCCAAATGCATCAAACTCACCTTTAATTATATATAGAATAAAATAATCTATCCAATGGCGGTGGTTTCGCATTTGGCGGAGCTACGGTTTAAAAGTTGAGTTTTGGACCCCTGTTGTATAGCTATACTGAATAAAATATTCAATTTATTCTTTATTCATTATTTATTCATTTTTATATTTTTATAATTTTGTAAATATTACTTACACTATATATGTGCATTAAAATTGAAATAAAATGAAAAGAAAAATAAAACTAAAATTACCTGTATAAAGCATACATAGGTATACTGCATATACTTATACCTGTATAGAATACTTTTAGATTTTATTAAACACACAAAACAACTCAGAAAAATAAAATAAAAATATATTTAGGTATATAAAAGTATGTTATAATGTTATAAAATACTAAATAAAAATAATAAAAATAAAATACCAAAATAAAAATAAAAATATCAAAATACATAGGTATTATACCTACATAGGGTTAAAAAGGTAACTTGTAAAAATATAAGTCATAAAAATAAATAAAAATCAAAATAAAATACTACACAAAATTCTAAACATTTTTTATTTTATAACTTTGATTTAATTCGACCATTTAGTATTTTAAATTGAATTAACAAATAATTTTTCCAGGGTTTTTCCTGGTTGGTCCACGTGGACCAACCAGGTGCAAACCCTAGTTGACTTCGGTCAACTAGGTGACCTACCCCCCTGTAGACCTGTCAGACTTGGTTTTTGAGCTTTTTCTTGGCTTTTTCCCAGCCGAGTCTTGCACTATTTCATACCACTTCCTTCTGCAAAAATCTCCCCTGTAGATTCATCTTGCCCGCCGAGTGATTACATTGGGCTATGGATCAAGGAGCTGCTCCAGGGATCTTGATCTTTGAGACTCTGCCACCTCGGGTCAAACCACATATAACCAACCCCCATCTTTGAATTCAAACTCGAGTCCCCTTGGTCCACCCCTCTCCACCTCTCTAGTGCTCTGAGCCTTGCTGGAGGTGACAGCTCCGCCGCGAGCTTCTCAGCCAAGGCGAACGAGGTCGAGGACGACTCCAGCACCTCCGCCAACCGCCGGCGTCGAGGTATCCTTCATCCTCTGGTTCCGGCCATCGAGGGCACCACCCCGCTATTTCTTTCTCGCATCTTATTCCTGTTAGATTTAGGATCAAAAACCCCAAAAAAATCTTAAGTTTCGTCGCGTATTTCGTCCATTCACGCATCCTCACCGGAGCGCACCTCCGACCACCGTCGACCATTCCCCCTCGCGCATAGTTTAGGTCCACCCAAGGTCCAGGCACTTTGCCCTGGCCCTTCTAACTCTTTTTGCAGGGTCAAAGCGCATTGACTCGCGCCTGGGCGCGATTTTGAAGCTCGCCGGAGCTCAGCCGAGCTCTCCAGCTCCGCCGATCGTCTGTGAGCAGCACGGCCATCGCCGTGCACTTTTGAAGCCCCCAGGAGGTAGAAGACGACCCCAGGAGTCTCCACGGCCATTTTGGAGCCTTAACTTCGTAGGAGGACGAAGATCTGGAGCGGCGAAGTTCGCCTCGCCGGCGTTCTTCACTGTTCTTCCTCATCGCCTTCCAGCCGTTGAATCGAGGAGCCCTCCCCAGATCGCACAGCCTCCGTTGGATCTTCATCAGCCTCGACCGTCCGATCCACCAAGGAAGATCTAATCCAGGCCGCACAAGCCAACCGTCATCGCGCGCCCAGAACACGCCACGTGGATAAGTGGATCGCCTCCAGCCGTTGGATCGCGCCCCGTCGCCCAGCCGTTGGATGCGAGCCACGCGTCATCATCGGAGCGTCGCGTCGAGGGTATTTTGCAACCCCACCCTCGCGCCTTTTGTATTTACTTTTTAGTCTCTAAACTTCTATCTGTAGTTTAAATATTTTGTAATATTTGCAAAAAGACCCCTAGGCTTTATTTATTTGCACTTAGGTCCTCCGCCACGTCACCTCACGTGACCAGTTCACGTGAGGTGTGGGCATTTTGCAGAGGACTCCTCGGACTTTTGTGTATTTCAGTTTAGTCCCAAAACTTTCGTATGAAGTGTAATATTTTTGGGTATTTTGCACGTCGACCCCTAAAGTTTTGAGATATTGCATTCCAGTCCTTCCCAGGCGCGTGCTAGTCACGCGCCCTGGTGGGTAAATTGCCAGGAGGCCCAGGCGGGTTTTGTAATTGTATTTTGGTGCTAAAAGTTGAATATATAGTGTATATTTTTGTGGAAAATTGCATGTGTACCCCTGGATGTTTTGGATATTGCACATATGCCCCTGTCAGGCCTGATTATTAATTGGATGTTTGTTGTATTTATTTGAAATATCATTTTAACTCCAAAAATTCCACGAAAATAGACTTAAGCTCCTGTGCACCTATACTTTAACGCCAGCTATTTAGTTTTTGATTTTATTTTATTTTCTTATTTATTAAAAATCAAAAACTCCCTTTTTGTGTACTGTCTACCTTAGAAAATACCAAAAAAATATCAAAACACCTCCAAAAATTCCCAAAAATTCACATAGTGTCTATTTTATCCTATTTTAGTGTCAGTCCATAAATCATTAAAAATCTCAAAAGAAAAACACTAAAAATTTAAAAACACTCAAAAACTTCAAAAAAATATATAAAATAGTAGAAAAATCCAAAAAAATATAAACTCAGCTTCTGTTTATCCCTTATTTTGTTCTTTTTATTAGAAAAATAGTGTGAAAATTTTTAGCTACTGGTCGGTATTTTTAAATCTCATTTTATTCACAGCCAGCCTCTTTTCCACTGTTTAGCTTTATTTCAGTATTTAAAAATATCAAAAACATCTTGAAAAAACCTCAAAAATCACAAAAACAGTAGAAAACCTTAAAAATACCAAAAACATTTTATTTCTGAATTTTTGAGTATTTTTGCACCTTTTTATAAATCTTTTACTTTGCCTTGTCTTATATTGCCTTTACTTTCCAATATTGAAAAAGAAAATAGAAAAATAGAAAATATAAAATATAAAAATCAGAAAATTCAAAAATCAAAATACAAAATCAAAAATAAAAATTAAATAAGATAAAAAAAATTTTAAAAATTAAAAACCCACAATAATTGTATTTACTTGCTTAGTGTAGACACTATCACACTCACACACACTTGTGCATTCAATTGCTTGAGCTACACTGCTTGCTCCCTGTGTTCGAACTCTCTGCATACTTGACACTATACACCATTTGTGCAGAGTTAAAAATAAATTTTAACTCCACATTGTTTCTAATTTGTTGATCTTAGTGTGGGTTAATTGTTGATCAAACTCGGATTTTGATTGGTCGACACTTCGACTGAGTTCACGCTTTGTGTTGAACTTAAGACCGTCGAAATCCGCGTAAATCAAATGGCGCCGTTGCCGGGGAGCAACAGCTTGTAGTTCGCATTTTTGTTTGATTGTGTGATTGTTTACCATAGCTTTATTTTCCATCTCTCACATTTTCGATATATATTATTGAGCTATCTGACCATCTCTTGTCTTGTCTTCTTGCGAGGGACCGCGGAGCGAGGCGGATCGCCTAGGCGACCCGACGCAACCTTGGGACGTGGAGCCGTCTATTCTTTAGCCAAGCCGGCAGGAGAGAGCAAGGAGTGAGAGAGAGAGTGCTTAGATTAGCTTGTCTTTTATTTTTGGTGAGAGAGTGATTTATTTAATTTGTAATAATACAGGTACACGTGGACTTGGACACTTGAACATTCGGGCCTAACTTCCGGGTGTTTGTTCACCCAGGGGCTCACCGCAGTTTTGACGAGTTTTCATCGCTGTCATTTGCCGGTTTTGTTTTCATTTTACACTTTCTTTTGTGGATTGAGCTCTTAGTTATAGGTCCTGCTTGACTCGATTAGAATAGGTCCAAACACTTAATCATATTTGCATGCTCCTATAGATACGTATTTGGACTTAGAATAATCAAACAGTTAGTTAGTAGCTTCCAAATCCACGCGCCGCGAGCTCACACCCGAACAAGCGCTTTCTCCTACTCCAAATGTGTTGGGCAGAGGAGGGGTGAGCCAAGACCGGACACTCGGATTAGGAGTTGCTAGTTAGCTTGTGGTTCTTCACGCTAGCAGTTGCCTATTCTAGGACGATTTCCGCCTTGCATTCGCCATATAGCTTAGGTTTAAAAATTCTGCTTTGCATCCCGCATGGAGAGAGCTGGGATTCGCTGTAAGTCTTCTAACTTTGCACGCATCATCTAGGCACAAAGGTGAGATTTCCACCTTGGTGTCGACTTGCACGGCTTTTCCGACTGTATTCTCCCTCTGTTTTTGGAACAAAGTAGGATAAAGGAAAAATACAAAAATCGTTAGGCGCTTGTTTGAATTTACTCAAAAGAAGCGATAACACCAAAAAAATTAAAAAAGGGACTGCTAAAGAAAACTTGACCAAAATAAAATCGGTAATTGGATTCATTGCTTGGGGAGAGTAACACCCTCACTTGTTTTCAGGTTGCATGGGAAGGTCTCCTTCCAAGTGAGGTGAGCGCTTCGTAAGGATTAGAGCCCAAAACCCAACTTGTGGCTGCCTTGTGTATCGCCTGGATTTCCGAAGTATTGGCGCTACTATCGTACGTAGTCGAGTAGGACTTGGTCACCATTGGTGACTCTCTATTGTGAGAGCACCGACCTTGTCTGAAGTACCGAGCTTAGGCCACGCCTTCACAGGTGTGTCTGTCTCACCGGCTGCGTCCGAGTAGGACCTTGTACGCTCACGGGTGATTCCGTTGCGAGTGAGGTCCGAAGTATCGGTTTCGCCTATCGGCTTCCTCTCTCTTTTCTTTGGCTGAGTAGGGATCCAGGAAGGGTTACAAGGACCTTAAAAAGTGCAAGTTACAGGTTACACAGGAGGAGGACAAGTACGGGGACACTTTCCTGGCAGTACTCTCTCTCCTATAGGCGTAGCGCTCTAAGGACTCGTGAAAAGATAAATACCTGAAAAACAAGCTAAAACTGACAAGATAAAAGCCGAACCTTCACGGCTTCACGAGTTGAGTTGGTGAACTTACCCTTGCTTTGTGTTTGATTGTTAGATTTATTAAGGTCAAGATCAAAAACACCGCACAATTGTGCAAAATTTTGTTGCATCTCATTTTCTTCTTTTCTTGCATTATCCCCACTCTTCTCAAATAATCAAGATGATGGGACGGAGATCTCTTAGGCCGACCTTGTCGGCGCCGCTATCCAGCACTCCTCCTTATTCATCTAGGAATAACTCGGAGAGTCCGCTCTCCGAGCCCGAGTTCACATCCACCCTGTTCCCCCTCGACCACCCTTCCCATTCTCCTTCCCTCAGTCCAATCATTTCAGAGTTCAGTGAATCACAGAATTCGGCTCATTCAACAGCACCTGAAATGGCCTCTTTTGCATTTTCAGAGAATCAAGCAATGGCAGACAGAGGCGAGCACCCAGATGACCACGATCACCCTCCCTTCATAATTGATCAGGCGGCCATCAACAATTCATTGCTGGCGTCCCTGGAAAATATGCAGAGACAGATCCGTGACCAGGGCACATTCATGGGTGACCTTATGAGAGAGATTGCACAGCTGAGAGAGAACAGACCTGGAGGAGGCGGTGGCGGAGAAGGAGGAGGACCCGATGCAGGAGGCGATCCGGATGGTGAGCGACCGCCACAGACTATTATGAGGGAACTTCACAACCCAGCTTCCTCCCTCACTCACCGGTGGATCAGACTCCCACCTATCCACGGAGACTTCGAGCTTCGGCACCACACGATTCAGTTGCTACCCAAATTCCATGGGTTGCCGACCGAAGAGCCGCACCTCCATCTCCAAGAATTCGAAATGATATGCAGCACCATCCACGATCGGTTGTTGACCGAGGACACAATCAATATGATTGCCTTCCCGTTCTCATTGGTTGATCGAGCCGCATATTGGCTCAAGCATCTAGGGCGATTCGTCGACACTTGGGCAGATCTCCGGTCCGTTTATTTGAAGAAATACTATCCTCTCGGCCGGACAAACGCAGCTCGAGCAATGATCAGCAACTTTGTCATGATCCCAAATGAACAGTTCCATGAAGCATGGGATCGATTTAGAGAGCTCATAGACCGGTGTCCACATCACGATATCTCCAAGCCCCACCTGGTGCAGAGTTTCTTCTGTGGGCTGACACCGGAGCTGCAGGGGCTTGTGAACGCCTCTTGCGGTGGGTCCTATTTCTCCAAGGGAGAAGACGACGTCTAGGCCATCTATGAAGGCATGGCAGAGAACTCCACAGTGATGACCCAGGCCAGAGTCTACACTCAGCAGAAGCCCCCGCAAGGAGCGGGATCATTTCAGAGGATCGCCCGCATCGATGTCGGTCCCAGCACAACGTCGGTCGCCGCAGCCCAAGCAGAATCAGCAGCAGCCGACATGGGCATCATCAGTGAAAAGTTGGACCACATGGAGATCCTGGAAAAGAAGCAAAACCAAGGTCTAGCCCAGATGGACCTTCTCACCAAGACAATGAGTGACCTGAAAACTCAAATTCTCTGTATTCAGGAGGCACAGGCCCATTCACAACAGCCTCCCAGGTCACAGGTTGCTTCCAGCGGCCACAATCCCAACCAGGCCTCCACATCATACCGCCAGGTGAACCATATCCAGGCGGAGCCGGTTCCATTGTTGCAGTACCATCCAGAGCAACCGCCATCTCAGGAGACGTAGATGGTGGTGTATCAGCCGGAGCAACCACTGGCAGTTCTTCCTCTACCTTCCTTCGAGCAGGAACCGTTGATGGAAGTCAACGGGATTTGGTATGACCGATACCCTCAGCCCGCAATTCGTAGGGATCATCCCGGATTCCGTTGGGGTAATGGTAGTTCCTCATCCCAACAGCATCCCCCTGCTCAAGGACAGCAGAACGGCCAGCCACAACAACAACACCAGCAGCCCCAGTACAACCAGCCCCAGCAGTATCAGAGTGGTCCTCGTCCCGCCTATCAGGGACAGCAGTGGAGGCCGCGATAGCCACCTCAGCATTCTTATCACCAACCTCCCCCTCAATTTCAGCAACAACACCAGCAGCAGCCCCATTTCCAGCAAGGACAGCCATCCGGTTCTCCGGGTCCAGCCTATGAGAACCCAGCCCTTGATGATCTTGCCCGCTTGCTATCTGAACAGCGAGCATCTTTCAGGCAAGAAATGGATGAGTTCCGGCAGGAAATGCGGGACATCATCAAAGGCAAAGCCGCCATACCCGCTCAGATCGAACCAAATCCTAATAATTTAAAAAGAAAATCTGAGCAGGTAGAGGCCACAGAGGATACCTCTCCTAGTGATTATTTGAGTGACATATCTTATTCCTATTATGATGCTGATTTTGTTACTACTAGGAGCGGTAGGATGCCAGCCGACGGCGCCTATTCTGAGCGACAACCAGATGCAGAATCATGAGCGCCAGAGGAGCAGAGGAGCGGTGCTGATGCCGCTAATGATGATGTTGAAGACGGTGGTGCTGATGCCACCAATGATGGAGCCCAGGACAACGGTGCTGATGCCGTTGTGATACCAGATGCAGACGGTGGTGCTGATGCCACCATTTTGGATGATGAACCAGAGCGCGGTGCTGATGGCACGAAGACAGGTGCTAGTGGTGGTGCTGAGGCCACCACATCTACTTTTGTTGAGCCAACTGTGATGTCACCACATTTTGTATCTAGAGACTGTGGGAAGCAAAACAAAAACAAAAATATGAATAAAGGAAAGGTTTCTGTTCAAATTACGGATCCATATGTGCTGAATGATGATGATTGTATGGATTCTCCGTCTTCACAGGCACAGGGACCGATTCCTAGTCCTCCATCTGAGGAGGCCCCTACCATCCCCTTCCCTGAGGCACTCCGCCGAGCGAAGGGGAATAAAAAAGAAAATCCTAAAAAGAATCAGCAGGTAGAGTTTGGCAACGAAATGATTGACAGATTTCACATTCAGCTGACTCTACGAGAAGCATTTGAGCATATCCCCTTCTTCAAGAAGAACTTAAAAGAAACAACTATTGTTCGAAGAAGGAAGAGGCACAGAGATCAAATCCATATGCTCACTCATAACACTTGCTGCACCATTCAGAACACATTGCCAGCCAAGCGACCAGACGCAGGAGCTCCCTATGTCAGATGCGAGATTCAGGAGCAGCAGTTTGACCGTACTCTATTAGACAGCGGCTCTTCAATTAACCTCCTTCCGGCAGCCTTACTCAAGCAGTTCGAGTTTGGCCCTCTTCTTCGAAGCAGAACCGTCCTTCAGTTTGCTGATAGGTCGATTAAGAGGCCGAAGGGGTTATTGAAAGACGCGGTCGTTACCATTCAGGGCCTGAAATTCCCCGTGGACTTCGTTGTGTTGGACATGGAGATCCCTGAGGCGGTAACTGATGCCCCCATCATTCTCGGACGTCCATTCTTGGCCACAGCCAAGGCGGTGACCGACCATGATAGTGGGAAGGTATGCTTTCGCGTAGAGGGCGAAACTATACAAATAGAGACGATCGAAGAGATCAGAGCCAGAGAGGCAGAATGCTCAGAACAGTCCAGCGAAGCCGAGCAGATGACAGAGGAGGAGCTAGACATCCACCAGGTTTGTGATTTTGAGATGACTGATGATGAATCCAACTGGAAAGATCCTGTAGCACCGACCCTCGCCTTGCCTACAGATTCACTGTATCTCAAGCTCATGGCAGTCGAGAGCCGGGAGAGCACAACCCTGGATGAGGATATTTCTGAGGCTGACAGTGTTGTGATGAGTGGTGCTGAAGAATTTCAATCTTGCTCATCGTCTTCTGATCCCTCGGATTCAGACATAGACTGGGATGACTTTGATGACTACTTACCTTGTCTGATTCCTTCTGAGTTGACAGCCATGACAGAGTGCGAGCCAGTGCAGTTTATCGATGATCCAGCAGGCCGCCCTTCGTCAGAAATTCATGCAGTGCGAGAGTTCTCCCATGCAGATTTGGTCGCCTTTACACATACTTATCAGAAGCCAGATCTGCCACCTCCCAGTTGTCCGGAATGGAAACCTCTGCCGCAGTCAATGAAGTACAGATTCCTTGCTGGAGAGCCAGAAATGCACCCAGTCATTATCTCAGCAGATTTGACTGGAGAACAAGAATCTCGTCTGATGGAGGTTCTTGAAAGAAACCGCAAGGCAATCGGTTGGAGTATAGCTGATCTCCAGGGGCTGAGCCCAAATCTTTGTTCTCACCACATTTATCTTGAGGACAACGCTAAGCCGTCGCGTGAGTTCCAACGACGGCTGAACCCGAATCTTCGAGACGTAGTCATGAAATAAATTTCCAAGTGGTGGAGCGCCGATTTCATCTATCCCATCTATGACTCCAAATGGGTAAGTCCGTTACATGTGGTACCCAAGAAGACGGGTATCACTACAGTTGTCAATGAGTCTGGAGAGGAGATCGCTACCAGAGTACCAACTTCTTGGAGGGTCTGTGTGGACTACAGACGATTGAATGAGTCCACCAAGAAGGATCACTTCCCGCTACCATTTATTGATCAGATTATCGAGCGGTTAGCTGGGAAGAGTCATTATTGTTTTCTTTGGGTACTCTGGATATAATCAAGTGGCCATTGCGCCCGAAGACCAGGAGAAAACGACATTCACCTGTCCGTTTGGGACTTATGCTTTCAGACGGATGCCCTTTGGTCTATGTAACGCTCCGGCGACATTCCAAAGGTGCATGTTGTCCATATTCTCGGACATGGTGGGTGACTGTTTAGAGGTCTTCATGGATGACTTCTCGGTCTATGGCGACGGGTTCGACGCTTGTCTTGACTGCCTAGACCGTGTGCTGAAGCGCTGCATTGAGGTCAATCTTGTCTTATCCTGGGAGAAGAGTCATTTCATGATGACTCAAGGGACGGTCCTTGGTCATATCGTCTCCAACAGGGGCATGGAGGTCGATCCGGCTAAGGTGGACATCATCAGAAAACTCAATCCGCCGTCCAATTTACGTCAGTTACGGTCTTTTCTGGGGCATGTCGGTTTCTACCGACGGTTTATTCAGGACTTCAGCCGAATTGCCCGACCGCTTACTGACTTGCTCACCAAAGACACCGAGTTTATTGTTAATGATAAGTGTCTTGAATCATTTGAGACTCTCAAGAATATGGTTGTTTCAGCTCCTGTCCTTCAGCCACCCGATTGGTCTCTCCCATTCGAGATCATGACGGATGCTTCAGATTTTGCCGTTGGGGCTGTGCTTGGACAGAGGAGGGATGGTTTACCTTTTGCCATTCACTACGCCAGCCGGACTTTGGATGCCGCGCAGCGGAATTACACTGTGACTGAGAAAGAGATGCTGGCTGTAGTCTTTGCTCTTGATAAGTATCGATCGTATATTCTCGGATCTAGAGTAACAATCTACACTGATCACACCGCCATCCGGTACTTAATGGCTAAGAAGGATGCCAAAGCACGTCTCACCAGATGGATCCTTCTACTCCAGGAATTTGATATTGAAATTAAGGATAAGCCTGGAGTCAAGAATGTGGTGGCGGATCATCTCTCCAGACTGGAGAATCTTGAGGAATCTGAGCCCAGCGCACCTATAACAGAGACATTTCCAGATGAGGCGATCTTGGCTGTCACCTCACTCCCATGGTATGCTGACTTTGTAAACTATCTTGTTGCCAAGACAGTCCCTCAGGGTTGGCCCAGGCAGAAACTTGAGACCTTCCTCGCTAAGGCCAAGTTTTACCACTGGGAGGATCCCGTCCTTTATCATGAAGGAGGGGATAGTATCTGGAGGAGGTGCATTCCTCAGGAAGAGCAGCATAGCGTCCTCACATACTGCCACAAGCTTGAGGCAGGAGGACATCATTCTGGAAAAAGGACAGCACAGAAGGTGCTTCAATCCGGCCTATGGTGGCCTACTCTCTTCAAGGATTCTGATGAGTTCGTGAAGAGATGTACTGACTATCAGAAAATGGGAACCTGCGGACAGAGAGACATGATGCCCATGCAACCCATTCACTTCTGTGAGGTTTTTGATGCATGGGGGATCGATTTCATGGGCCCATTTCCTAAGAGTCAGGGATTCGAGCATATTTTGCTCGCTGTGGATTATGTCAGCCGATGGGTTGAGGCCATCCCCGCCCGAGCCGCAGATGCTAAAACCGTTTGCAAATTTTTGAGGAAAAATATCATTTCACGGTTCGGGGTACCTAGAGTCTTGATTTCAGACGGGGGGTCTCACTTCATCAATGACAAAGTCAGGGCCCTTGCAGACGAGTTCGGCATTGACCATCGGGTTGCCACTCCTTATCACCCTCAGACTAATGGTCTTGCCGAAGTATCGAACAGGGAGATAAAGACTATCTTGCAGAAAGTTGTCCGCCCAGACCGAAAGGATTGGTCACAACTTTTGGACTCGGTCTTGTGGGCTTATCGGACTTCTTTCAAGAATCCATTGGGAACATCTCCCTTTCGTCTCGTCTATGGCAAGCCGTGCCATTTGCCAGTGGAGATCAAGCATAAATCTTTTTGGGCAGTTACTGAGTTGCTTTTAGATCACGAGAGTATAGGAGAACAGAGAAGAGCAGAATTGGCAGCCCTGGAGGAATTGAGAGACACAGCCTTCTCCAACAGCCTGCAGTACAAAGAAAAAGTGAAGACATGGCATGATTCGCATATCAGCCATAAACAGTTTGAGCCAGATCAGAGAGTATGGTTGTTTGATTCAAGGCTAAAGTTATTTCCAGGGAAATTGCAGAGCAAGTGGAAAGGACCGTATGTGGTCAGGAAGGTACATGACAATGGCAGCATCGACATATCCGAACCGTCATCTTCCGCTACCTTCCGCGTCAATGGTCAACGCTTGAAATTATATCTTGATCATGATCCGCCGACCATTGACGTTGCCCCCATTCTTCTGGTATGAGATGTGTCCTTTGACTCTCATCATCTACATCTCATACATGGTGATCAATTCTATCTTCCGCTGTACAGATCCATCTGTCTATATCACTTTGTTGTCTGTTGATTTATTTTCTTCTTTTCTTATTTTCTTCTTTTCCTCTTCTATCTTCTTTATCTATCAAAAAGGTGCCGCCCTTGTAGACAGTTTTCCATACTTAGGACGTACTTTGTCCTAAGTATAGGGGGGTGTGCACCCCGAGTTTTTCTATTCTTTTCGATCCTCTCCATTGTCTCCTCTTCTTGTCTATACTTAGGGATATCTTACCCTAAGTATAGGGGGAGACAATCCGAGTACGATCTGTTCATTCCCACCCTTGACCCTCCCTGCTTTGTGTACAGTCTGCTATACTTAGGATTATTTGATCCTAAGTATAGGGGGGGCGGTCAACTTCTCATTCATTGATTCATTACTTCATTCCTTTATTCTTTAGATTTTCCTATACTTAGTACGAGTTATGTCTTCTCTTTTCTCTCCGATCTATGAGGACATAGCTCAAGCTAAGTATAGGGGGGTCGTATATACTGCGCATATACTTTAGCCATAACTCGTACTTTCGTATTTTCCTAATAATATGGCTAATAATTCTTTAAAATTCATTAAAAATTCTTAATAAAAAGATGTGGTTATTCCTCAAATTCTTTTTGTATTTACTGATTAATAAATCAGGTGAAAATGTTTTTTGCAAAATGTTTGAAAAATAGTTTGAAAATCGTTGTGAACATTTATTGAAAACTATTTTGAAAATATTTTGTTTCGTGTTTTCAACCTGTGTGGATTGAAAAATTTCTTTTCTTTGTGTGAAATAAAATGTTTGAAAAATGATTTGCAAATGGTTTGAAAAATGGTTGCAAAAATGATTTGAAAAACCTATATATACTGTTTTGAAAGCCTTTGTAAAATGATTTTCAAATGTGTGTCAAATGTTTGTAAAAACTATTTTGGACTATAGTTTTCAAAAATTGTGTGAAAAGCTTGTGTCAAATAAGTTTGAGGAATACTAACATCATACCAAAATCCACTATATATATATATGTATAAAATTGACCACTTACCCTATAAATTCTTAAAATCCACTTCTTGTAGATATAAGAAGCACTCCCGTGTACATATTTTAACCTATTTTTCAGCCAAAACTTTTTATTTTCAAAAAAAAAAAATTCCCAAAAACATTTGCAAAATTAAAATCCAAAAACACTTGAAAAATCTTTTTGAAAAATACAAAAAAATGCATCTGCATATGCATGCATCATATTTTCAAAAAATCCATAAAAAGTTCAAAATCTTTGAAAATTGCATCACAAAAATATTTTCTGCATTGCATAGCATTTGCATTTTTCGGATTGAGTTTGATAGTTGAACGAGTCTAAGTAAAATCCGAAGATTGGAGCTTGATTGGACCTTAAAATCTACCTAATAACAGGAACCTTATAGGAACTGGGTTTGAGGTACTTCAGGTCTAGTTGACTTAATTCTTTGAGGATCACGGGACTTGGTTCAATGGATTCTTGACTGCCTAAGTAGAATATTTCGGAGCACACGCACGACTCTTGTTGATAATGACCTTACTTGGACACCTGCACCTTTCACATGGCTCAACTCAGTTGGAGTGGTGAGGGGATTGGATTTGCCGGTATGAGACGCACACAAGTGGAAACATTTGTCCTCCTCTAGGGAGGGAAGTGCACCCCAACCCGTCCAGTGATTAGGAAGTCTAAAGACAGGAGGCTGTGGGTTGCGATAAAGCTTCAAAAGAGGGATAGTCTACTGGCTCAAGAGGAAAAACTCCTTATGTAAATGCTGCTGTATATAGAATTCAAAAAAAAAAAAATGTGTTCAGGCATGTACAAAAATAAAAAGCCTGCAAGTATGTACAGAGTCAATAAGCAAGCTTGAGTTCCAAAGTCATATCATGTAAGCCTGCAGCAGGATGACTTGACTACACTAGTCTTGCATCCAAGGATAGGTAGCTACACTGGCTACCGTCCATTCTTCTCTTCACCCCCTCCTCTTGAGCTGGTTGCCACTTGAACTTAGAAGGGAATACCCCGCTCCTCGAGGATGGAGTTGCTGGATTGGGGAATCATTGCGTTGTCGTACTGGAGAAGTCAGTTTCTTTATCATTCTAGTTGGGGAGAGCCACCATCACTTACACTGTACAAGTCAGATTCATAGTCGTAAGGGTTTGCGTATGAATTGAGATATTTCTGACCTGGCTATTGAGGAGACTTGGACAGAGTTTTGGGATTCTCAGGGACTGTTGAATTTCAAACACGGTTCTCAATAAGGTTCCGCCCGCACTAAAATTCCAAAGGTCCGACTTAAGCTCCAAACTTTGATTTTGCGAAGACAAGTTTGATAATCGAATAAAATCCAAGTTCTTCTTTTTCTTTTCTTTCCTTTTCTTTTTGCACTTATTGCATAAGTGTTTGCTAGGGACTAGCAAAGGTAAAGTATAGGGGGATGATGAATCCACATTTCATCATCTTTATTCTATCATTTTGGCACCAAAAACCCTAGCAAATGCCTGTAAATACCCTTAAATAGAGCATCTTAGCATTCATACATGTGCATCTAAACAGTGTGTAAATTACTGTAATTAAGGCCAAAATTATAGAATAAATAAAGAAAAGAAAAAGAATAAAATATTGTAAATATTTTATGACCCGAAACCCCGAGACCTAGGCATCTTGATGAATAGGTCGACAAGGAATAAAGTAGGGGGAGATAAGGCCAAAAACACAGTCAAAATACCTTTACTTGTTATTCATTCTTTACTCATTTTGGGACCTATTTTTGGTTCCACTTTTTGTACATCAAATAAAGAAACTTTGTACATGAAAGTTGTAGATAATTTCATAAAGAAAAAGACAAAATTGATTTCACAGAAAAAGAATGTACAGACATAAAGTTCTGGTCTGAATAAGAATCCAAAATCCCAACTTCCCAGACCCGTATCTCACAAACGACAACTCCAAATGCATCAAAATCACCTTTAATTATATATAGAATAAAATAATCTATCCAATGGCAGTGGTTTCGCATTTGGCGGAGCTACGGTTTAAAAGTTGAGTTTTGGACCCCTGTTGTATAGCTATACTGAATAAAATATTCAATTTATTCTTTATTCATTATTTATTCATTTTTATATTTTTATAATTTTGTAAATATTACTTACACTATATATGTGCATTAAAATTGAAATAAAATGAAAAGAAAAATAAAACTAAAATTACCTGTATAAAGCATACATAGGTATACTGCATATACTTATACCTGTATAGAATACTTTTAGATTTTATTAAACACACAAAACAACTCAGAAAAATAAAATAAAAATATATTTAGGTATATAAAAGTATGTTATAATGTTATAAAATACTAAATAAAAATAATAAAAATAAAATACCAAAATAAAAATAAAAATATCAAAATACATAGGTATTATACCTACATAGGGTTAAAAAGGTAACTTGTAAAAATATAAGTCATAAAAATAAATAAAAATCAAAATAAAATACTACACAAAATTCTAAACATTTTTTATTTTATAACTTTGATTTAATTCGACCATTTAGTATTTTAAATTGAATTAACAAATAATTTTTCCAGGGTTTTTCCTGGTTGGTCCACGTGGACCAACCAGGTGCAAACCCTAGTTGACTTCGGTCAACTAGGTGACCTACCCCCCTGTAGACCTGTCAGACTTGGTTTTTGAGCTTTTTCTTGGCTTTTTCCCAGTCGAGTCTTGCACTATTTCATACCACTTCCTTCTGCAAAAATCTCCCCTGTAGATTCATCTTGCCCGCCGAGTGATTACATTGGGCTATGGATCAAGGAGCTGCTCCAGGGATCTTGATCTTTGAGCCTCTGCCACCTCGGGTCAAACCACATATAACCAACCCCCATCTTTGAATTCAAACTCGAGTCCCCTTGGTCCACCCCTCTCCGCCTCTCTAGTGCTCTGAGCCTTGCTGGAGGTGACAGCTCCGCCGCGAGCTTCTCAGCCAAGGCGAACGAGGTCGAGGACGACTCCAGCACCTCCGCCAACCGCCGGCGTCGAGGTATCCTTCATCCTCTGGTTCCGGCCATCGAGGGCACCACCCCGCTATTTCTTTCTCGCATCTTATTCCTGTTAGCTTTAGGATCAAAACCCCCAAAAAAATCTTAAGTTTCGTCATGTATTTCGTCCATTCACGCATCCTCGCCGGAGCGCACCTCCGGCCACCGTCGACCATTCCCCCTCGCGCATAGTTTAGGTCCACCCAAGGTCCAAGCACTTTGCCCTGGCCCTTCTAACTATTTTTGCAGGGTCAAAGCGCATTGACTCGCGCCTGGGCGCGATTTTGAAGCTCGCCGGAGCTCAGCCGAGCTCTCCAGCTCCGCCGATCGTCTGTGAGCAGCACGGCCATCGCCGTGCACTTTTGAAGCCCCCAGGAGGTAGAAGACGACCCCAGGAGTCTCCACGGCCATTTTGGAGCCTTAACTTCGTCGGAGGACGAAGATCTGGAGCGGCGAAGTTCGCCTCGCCGGCGTTCTTCGCTGTTCTTCCTCATCGCCTTCCAGCCGTTGGATCGAGGAGCCCTCCCCAGATCGCACAGCCTCCGTTGGATCTTCATCAGCCTCGACCGTCCGATCCACCAAGGAAGATCTAATCCAGGCCGTACAAGCCAACCGTCATCGCGCGCCCAGAACACGCCACGTGGATAAGTGGATCGCCTCCAGCCGTTGGATCGCGCCCCGTCGCCCAGCCGTTGGATGCGAGCCACGCGTTATCATCGGAGCGTCGCGTCGAGGGTATTTTGCACCCCCACCCTCGCGCCTTTTGTATTTACTTTTTAGTCTCTAAACTTCTATCTGTAGTTTAAATATTTTGTAATATTTGCAAAAAGACCCCTAGGCTTTATTTATTTGCACTTAGGTCCTCCGCCACGTCACCTCACGTGACCAGTTCACGTGAGGTGTGGGCATTTTGCAGAGGACTCCTCGGACTTTTGTGTATTTCAGTTTAGTCCCAAAACTTTCGTATGAAGTGTAATATTTTTGGGTATTTTGCACGTCGACCCCTAAAGTTTTGAGATATTGCATTCCAGTCCTTCCCAAGCGCGTGCTAGTCACGCGCCCTGGTGGGTAAATTGCCAGCAGGCCCAGGCGGGTTTTGTAATTGTATTTTGGTGCTAAAAGTTGAATATATAGTGTATATTTTTGTGGAAAATTGCATGTGTACCCCTGGATGTTTTGGATATTGCACATATGCCCCTGCCAGGCCTGATTATTAATTGGATGTTTGTTGTATTTATTTGAAATATCATTTTAACTCCAAAAATTCCACGAAAATAGACTTAAGCTCCTGTGCACCTATACTTTAACGCCAGCTATTTAGTTTTTGATTTTATTTTATTTTCTTATTTATTAAAAATCAAAAACTTCCTTTTTGTGTACAGTCTACCTTAGAAAATACCAAAAAAATATCAAAACACCTCCAAAAATTCCCAAAAATTCACATAGTGTCTATTTTATCCTTTTTTAGTGTCAGTCCAAAAATCATTAAAAATCTCAAAAGAAAAACACTAAAAATTTAAAAAACACTCAAAAACTTCAAAAAAATATATAAAATAGTAGAAAAATCCAAAAAAATATAAACTCAGCTTATGTTTATCCCTTATTTTGTTCTTTTTATTAGAAAAATAGTGTGAAAATTTTTAGCTACTGGTCGGTATTTTTAAATCTCATTTTATTCACAGCCAGCCTCTTTTCCACTATTTAGCTTTATTTCAGTATTTAAAAATATCAAAAACATCTTGAAAAAACCTCAAAAATCACAAAAACAGTAGAAAACCTTAAAAATACCAAAAACATTTTATTTCTGAATTTTTGAGTATTTTTGCACCTTTTTATAAATCTTTTACTTTGCCTTGTCTTATATTGCCTTTACTTTCCAATATTGAAAAAGAAAATAGAAAAATAGAAAATATAAAATATAAAAATCAGAAAATTCAAAAATCAAAATACAAAATCAAAAATAAAAATTAAATAAGATAAAAAAAATTTAAAAATTAAAAACCCACAAAAATTGTATTTACTTGCTTAGTGTAGACACTATCACACTCACACATACTTGTGCATTCAATTGCTTGAGCTACACTGCTTGCTCCCTGTGTTCGAACTCTCTGCATACTTGACACTATACACCATTTGTGCAGAGTTAAAAATAAATTTTAACTCCACATTGTTTCTAATTTGTTGATCTTAGTGTGGGTTAATTGTTGATTAAATTCGGATTTTGATTGGTCGACACTGCGACTGAGTTCACGCTTTGTGTTGAACTTAAGACCGTCGATTTCCGTGTTTATCACCTGGCTCAAAAGTCTTTCAGCGGAAGTGCTTGTCACGCCACTTCTTGATCTTTTACTTGTACCCCAGGTTGTTGTCATCTGCATAGTCACAGAACTCAAATCGTCTGTCCAGATCCAACTTTCTATTCTTCTCGGCCTTTTTGGAATCCAGATTACAAACATTAATTGCTCACAAAGATTTGTGAATGAGTTCCACAGGCAGATGGCATGGCTTGACATATACTAGGAGATATGGAGACATTCCTAGGGGAGAATTGTACGATGTTGTGTAGGCCCAAAGAAATGAATCAAGCAACTGAGAGCAGTTCTTTCAATCCGGATGCACAAGCTTCTGATGAATTGTCTTCATCTCCCTCTTTGAACATTCTGCCAAGCCATTGAACTGTGGGTGGTTAGGAGAAGCGATGCGTTGTTCAATGTAGAATTCTTGAGTCGGCTTCTTAACCCCGTTATTGCTGAAATGTCTATGCCCATTGGATATAAAAATGTTAGGAATCTCGAACCTTGAAATGATATGATCCTTCATAAAATGATAGACGGTGAGACTATAGGCAGCTCGAGTCAGGATAGCCTCCATCTAACGACTAACATAATCGCAATGAGCAGAATGTATTGGAATCCCTGACTATTCGGAAATGGACCTATGAAGTCAATGCCCCATGCATCAAACAAATCTGAAATCTGAATAAATTTCAGGGGCATTGTGTCTCTCATTTCGATTGTTCTGCCCATTTTCAGGTAGTCAGCGTAGTGTCTTACAAAGTCTTGACTATCTTTGAACAAGGTTGGCCACCAGAGGCCACATTGGAGTACTTTAATTGTCGTTCTTCTTCCTGAATGGTATCCTCCATATTCTTGATCATGGCAATGTGTAGGACACTTGCAAATTCCTCTTGAGGGATACACCTTCTCCATATACATTATGCTCCATCATGAAAGAGATATGGATCCTCCCACTAGTAAAAATGGATATCAGATAAGAATTTGTCTACTTTCAGCTTCAACCAATCTTGTGGAGTTCTCTAGGACACCAGATAGTTCACGATACCAGCATACCGGGGGAGTGAAGTGATTCAAAATATAGCTTTGTTTGGAAAGGTCTCGGTAATCGACCTCAAATTCTGCTTAGGAGATTCAGGCTCGGGTAATCTTAGGAGGTGATCTGCCACCACATTTTTGACTTCAGGCTTGTCTCGGCTCTCGAGGTCAAACTTCTAAAATAGAAGGATCCATCTGATAAGGCATTGTTTGGCATCAGTTTTATGTTGCAAGTAGCAGATGGCATAATGATAAGTGTAAACTATGATTTTTGATCCAAGGAGATGGGATCTGAACTTCACCTGGGCAAAAACTACTGCTAGCAGCTCTTTCTCTGTGATAGTGTAGTTCTTCTGAGCTTCGTATAATGTTTTGCTAGCATAGTGAATAGCAAATGGTACATTGTCTTTCCTCTGTCCCAACACGACATCAATGGCATAATATGATGCATCCGTCATGATATCAAATGGTAGTGTCAAATCCAGTGGCTGCAAGACATGGACCTAAGTGTTCAGATCTTTGAACTGTGTGAAGTCTTGGAGCACACAGTCATCAAGAATAAAATCCATCTCCTTGCCTAGCAATTAAGTCGACAGACGAGCAAGCTTGCTAAAATCTTAAATGAGTCATCGGTAGAAACCAACGTGCCCCAAGAATGACCAGACTAGTTTGAGGTTGGTAGGTGTTTGAAGTTTTGAAATTATCTCCACTTAGCTGAGTCAACTTCCATGCCATGTTTTGATACTACATAACCCATCATGATCCCTTCTATCACCATGAAGTTTCTCTTCTCCCATGAAAGCACAAGGTTCACTTCACAACACATCCATAGGACTAGTCTAAATAGTCTAGACATTGATCAAATGAATCTCCATAGAACGAGAAAATTGTCCATGAATACCTCCAGAAAACTGCCCACCATGTCGGCAAATATAACTAACATGCATCGCTGGAATGTAGCAGGGGCATTACAGAGCCTGAACAGCATCCACCGGAAAGCGTACGTCCCGAATGGACAGGTGACGTCGTATTCTCTTAATCATCAGGTGTGATTACAACTTAGTTGTATCTATAATAGCTGTCAAAGAAGCATAAATATTCCTTCGTGGCCAGTCTCTCCAGAATCTGATTGATAAAGGGCAGTGGAAAGTGGTCCTTCTTTGTGGTGAGGTTCAGACATCTGTAGTCCACACAGACTCACCACGAGGTCAACATTCTGGTCGGAATCTCCTCTCCTTTATCATTGATAGCGATGGTGATCCCAAACTTCTCGGGCACTACATGTAGGGGACTCACCCACTTACTATCGAAGATGGGATATATGAATCCCGCATTGCACCATTTATGAATTTCCTTCATGACAACCTCCCAGAGATTTGGATTCAATCTCCTCTAGAATTTACGGGAAGGTCTATTGTCATCTTTGAGGCAGATGTCATGCGAGCACATGGATTGATTGATCCTGTGGAGATCCGATATCTTCTAGCCTAACGCCTTGTGATTTCATTCAAGAACCTCCATCAGATGAGATTTTTGGTCTTCGGTCAGAAAAGGCATTGATTATGACTAGCTACATGTTTGGTCTCCTGTAAGGAAGGCATACTTCATGTTGGAGGACAAAGGTTTAAGCTCTCACATAGTGGAAGCTACTTCAATGGTGACTTCGTTGATCACTGCAGGTCTTCGTTCTTTCATCAATTCAATGTCTACCTATGTTTTTTCAGCTTCTTCACTCAATGATTCACAAATTTTTTCAATTATATCCTCATGATTGCAGAATTTCTCCATAATCTGCTCTTGGTATTGGAGGCTCAAGGGACCCACACAAAGAGAGTCGCAGTCTTCTTGACATATAGGCGCAAGAACACTCAACTCAAATGCAGCTTTCGCTGGTTTTGGCTCAGTTATGGTCTCTATCCACACTTTTTGGTTGTTAGAGGTGAATATGATCTCTCCACTATCATAGTTCATTATTGCCTCGGTTGTTCAGAGGAACGACCGACCAAGGATGATGGGGGTGCGTAGCAGAGGTACGGACATCCAAGTCTAGTATAATAAAATCAACAAGGAACTGGAATCACTGAATCGTGATGATCACATCCTCCAACATGCCCGTGGGTCGCTTGACTAACTTGTCTAAAATTTGCAGAATCATATTGGTATGTGAGTAGTGAAGATGGCATAAGGTTGACAGAAGACCTATTATTGAGCAATGTTTTCTCGAACTCTTGATTGAACGTGCTACACTTGATGAGTAGTGCTCCCTTGTCTTTCTTCTTATCAGGAAGATTGCTGATGGCATTGACAATTGCCATAGCAAGGATATGTTTCTCATTCTTTCCAATCTGGCTTCTGAGGTTGTGAGGGCGAGGACGGTGCCTTGTTGTACATGCTTCCTTAAATCCTTTCTTTATAGCTGGCATGTACCCCATGACTTTCATCAGTGGAATATTTAAGGCCATTCTGAATGATTTCCACAATCGAAGGACCATACAAAGCATTTTTCAATTTTTTTTATTTTTTTTCACTGCTTCAAGAAATGGAATATATACATAACTAGAAACTTTTTAAAAAATCTCGTCCATATCATTGTTTACAGGTAGATGGCAAAAATGTGCACAATCATCTACAAGTGGTGGAGCAAGAATTACAGGCTCGGCTTCGTGGGATGGAATTGGATGTGTTGGGCATGTGTTCATCTCCACTGTTGGTTGAACACCACCGGGTCTGATGTTGTTGCTATCTTTTTGTGTTTTTGTATTTTCTTCATTTTTTTGTTCTTTTTCTGCAGATGGTGCTCCTCCAATAATGTGGCCGGCTCCTATTGTTGACCTAGCAGATGACTCGCCATCAGATGCAAGAAGATTTACCTTCACTGTCATCGATGGTTGGAGTTTTCCATTGCTCCTAAGAGTAACATCGTTAGATATAAACATGTTATTTTTATTTGAATAGGGTAGAACACCACAAGCTACCTGCTCCTTGAATCGAAAATTATTTGGATTGGCCTTGACCTAGGTTGGGATGATGATGTTAGAAGCCGTTAGATCGTCTATCATTTGGTTCACTTCAATCATATTTTTATTGGTTTCTCCAGACAAGCAAGAGTTGGGTTTACTGGTGCGATCTCAGAAGACTTGCACTGATGGGGCCTCTGTCCTTAGTACTGCTACGGTGAGTGCTGCTGGTACCCCTAAGAAAAGTGATGAGGAGGAAGAGGACGAGAAGAGTATGACTGGTACTATTAAGAGGAATGTTGATATTGAGCAGCTAGCTTCTGCTTGTGATATTGTGACTGTTGGTAACCGGGCTGCTAGTATCCCTTATAGGAATTGTAGGGTTGGAAGTTCCTACCCCCATAATACTGCTGGTGGTATGGCATGTTGGCTATGGTATGGTCCAAAGATTGTCCATGAGGATGGGTGATGAGTCGCTAAATACAATGATTAATTCGGACACGTTGTAGTACGTGTACTTAGCGAATCAATCAGAACCAAGAGAAGATCTCCGTGAAGAGTGTCTCGGCTTAATTTATATCCCGGGCAAGTCCGAGGTCGAACACAGGGAGGCAAAGGAACAACTTTTGGTCAATTCGAAAATTTAGGTCTAGGTTTCCAAGCGGTTATTTTTTTATTTTCTAATGCAAAAATAAATGAGAATGCAAATGCAGGTGGATTAAGTTAATGAAAAAGCACACAAATTAGCCAAATTAAATTTAATGCGAAATTAATTCAATTTAGCCAAACTATGTTTTTTCAGTAAACTTAATCCAATGATGAATGCAGCACATATTTTTTATGAATTTTAGGGATTAAAATGCAACAAGTAAAAATGCACACTTTCTATGGGTTTTTTTGTAATTTTTCACAGAAACCGTAAGTAAAAATTATGAAAATTTTACTGGAATATAAACATGAAGCAAGGAAGCTACAGTAATATTTTTGGATTTTTTGACAAAATATGATTTTTTTAAGGATTTTTTAGTAGAAACAGAGTGACAGTGAGTAATTAATTCTTAATAAATCCACAATAGCAAATTAACAGAGAGTGAATTATCTCATATAGGTATTTTCATATGGAATCCAAGAGACTTGAAATTTTGTAAAAAGGATGTATGTGGAGTTAATTAAAAATCAAATACGAAAATCACTCTATAATTTATTTCAGGCATAAGACAACTCCACTTTGAATGACGTTTGGATAGTAATTAAAGAACATTTCAGACATCATCTTAAATTTTTGAAGAAATTTTAGAGCAACCATGAGTTAGATATCAATTTAATAGTCTAGATTGGGTAAAATATGAAGAATTCCAATTAAACAATTTTAGTTAATTACCCACAATTCACAAAAATACAAATAAATATTCAGAATGTAGACAATTAGTTGCTCAACACAATGACATTTTTTACTGAATAAAATGATGCATAAATGAGGTCCAAATTAAAATGTGAACACATGGGTATCCGTGCAAAACGAAAATTGAAAATAAACAATACAAGTATGCACAAAGACTTTTATAATTACATAAACATAATGGGAAAACTTGCAATATTCACAATAAAAAATAGAAAAAAGAAAAGACCTTTCTTCTTTCATATTCGTTGCAAGTGGAAGCAACAAGAGGGAGGCGGCGGCGGAGGCCCTGCGCACGGCCGCGAGGACGGTGAGGAGGGAGGGGCGGCGCACAGTTGGTCGGCGGAGGCGACGTGCGGCTTGGGGCTTCCGCAGGAGGGTGAGGGCGGCGTGGGTCTCCACGCGCGGGCAGAGGAGCCTTCGGAGCTGGGGACAGCGGAAGAGAGGGCCAACCACCACGGGTGGCTGCGGCGAGGCCCGACGGTGCTGGGCATGGGCGCCTGCGGCCGAGGGTCGACACCGGGCTGATGGCGGTTGCGGGCACCGGCGGCTGGAACTGCCGTGGAAAGGGGGCGGTGGGCGGCTGCCCGCTGCTCCTCCTCCTTTTTTTGATTTTTTGAAAATTTTTTGCTATGATATTTTGCTGTAATAAAAGAAACATTTTTTGTTTTTATTTTTTTAATATTTTTTTTTATTTTGTTAAACAATGGATGCATAGGATGTGGAAACAAAATGATGTGACGATGGTGTATGATGAGGATATAAACAAATGAAAGTGTTTGGGTGGATGTGATGTGATAAGAACAAAAGCAAAAAATTGCAAATATAAGACGAATTACCTAAAACAGAAACGGTCGCCTATGGGGTGTGCTCACGAGAAGCACAGTCTTGACTCGAATCTCCTGCGAGAGATGAGCTCGAGCAACGCACGGATGTGGCTGCGATGTTGGCCGAAAAGCCAACGGATCTCACCGAAGAGAGGGCTGTCGTCGCTCGACCGCGGTTTAAAATTGCGTCGCTGTCACCGATTCAACTCTGGGAACTAGGCTCTCCTCACATAAAGATGGATCAAGTGCAAATTGAGGAGGATGAGATGTATATAAAGAGGATGAAATGAGAGGTTATCAAAGTGGTGGGAGGTTATATTATTAATGGAGTTGAATGCGAGGTTTAAGAAATGGTGGGGTTGAATATAGGTTGGCGGTAGAATGGAGTTGAATGGTGGTTATTGTAGAGAATGTAAAATAAATAAATAAATAAATAAATAAAGTAGGCTACTTATACAATAAAATAAAATAGACGAAAATAAATAGTGGAGAATTTACAAAAGAAGACAAACAACATGTACATATTTTTGCTTTTCTAATATGTATTTTTTTGTCTTTTTAATAAGAGATATTTACAAAGAAAAAATAATATATTACAATTAAAATACAACACAAGCATGATTTTTTTTATTTTTAGTAATTAAGAAAGATAAAATAAAATAAAGAAAGAATGAATATATACATAATATACAATGTACATCTAGGTCCCAAAACCCAACTTTTGCAAACGAGCTCCGATTTTAATGAACCACTTCCGTTGGATAGATAATTTTCTAACTTGAATTAAAAGTGAGTTTGGTGAATTCAGAGTTCATACGGAGCGGGAATTTGGCTTGGAAGTTGGTCTTTACGGCGTTTTCTCTTTGGGATCTAGGAGTATTTGTTTGAGGTGAAATTTGTTTTGTATTTTTCTATTTTTATATATATTGTTATGAACAAGTTAGAGAAAGAATTAGCCAAAATGAGTTGAAATGAAATTATTAAAAATTCATGATGTTTTGGGCTATTTACATGTATAAAACTCCTTTATTTTTGCGGCTTTTTATGCGTAATTTATTTTGTACAATCCATTATACAATAATTAGTATGTTTTATTTACAAGGGTTATTTTGTTACTTTATTGATTTTATGTACATTTATTTGAGAGTTTACTCAGGGATTTTGCTAAGATCAAGATATTGAGATGATGAATCGTGGATTCATCACCCCCTATACTTAAACTTTGCTAGTCCTCGAGCAAACAAAAAATGAATAAGTTGGATTAACTCCTGACTGTGCATGTGAATACAAGACTTGATCAGTTCAAGAACTCTCTATTTTAGAGATCCTAAAATTCCAAGCTGAACCAAGCTCTAGTCAAAAGGTATCCAATTTCCCTAATCATCAGACTCTCTTTGTATACAATTATAGTAAGGATATGACTTAAGTATTGACCGCAGTTACAAGAGTAGAGTCGCAACGTCACCCAAGGTTCCAGTCCAAGAGACTCTCTTAAGAACCCGATCCTCAACACTAGGGAATAAACCATTTCTTGAATCCAATTCACTGTATCTTTAGTTGTCAGTCTTTAACTTGTAGATGGAAGGCCAGTTGATGGAGGGCATAGGATTGTGTCATTTCTTCTCTCCCTCTCATTGGAACAAGGATCCTCTCGAGTGCCTTATTACTCAACGCATCTTTTGGTGTTGATCAGTGCGTTCGTCATGAGAAGTTGGAGTCGTCTGCACTTGTTTTCCTGGGAGTACACCGAGGTGTGCCTTTTTTGAGTACCTATCGTACCTTCTACACCCAGACTTGTAGCATTTACGATGCAGAGCCCTTTTTTGGTGCAAGCCCGACTCCTGGTCCTAATAGCTGTGGTCCAAGTGGACACTTTGAAAATGGTTGGGATCACTCGCCTTTGGTGAATGCTCTTTGGTATTTGACTTTGTGGAATGAGATCTTTTCTTTGACATTTCATTTCTTTGTAATATTTTTGGCTAGCTCCACTGCTTTTACCAAGAGTTGGCTCATACTGATCAATAATTTTTTATTTTTTCCACACCCTGGCACTTAGGTAAATATCAAGAGATAGTACAAGAACCATGTTCTCATACTGGCTAAAGGTGCTGACACTCAGGTTTCATGAAGCCTTCATTGATTTTATCCCATCCTCGAGTATCATCAAATCAGGCCCAAACTCAAATCCCTCATCCCAGTTCCTCAAGTGAAATTTCAACTCATCTCATCATAACTGCAGTCGTGTATGTGAGGTGCTGATCATATTCTTAAGGTAGAGACAAAGTATGCAATATAACACACAAATCTTTCAAACTAGGAAAATGTGGATAAATAAGTCAAGGACCATAATGACTAAGGCTGGTTATCTCAAAAATCTCAAGACCTCATAAACCAAGTGTTCTTGAACATCACTAGTCCTGTGTGAAAGTGTAAGTGTCAGGGACTAAACAAACTTATTAGTTAGTTTTTGTGATTCTTTAAGTTTTAGAAAAAGTTATTTTTTTCAAAAAGAGTTTTTTTACAAACAAAGGCAAAGAAGAAAGTTTTTTTTGTTAGAAAAAAATTGCTTTCTTTTAAGAAAAAGTTTTGCTTTTTTTTTTCAAGAGTTTTTTTGAAAAGGTTTTTTTTGAAAAGATAGGTAAATAAGAAAGGACACATTTTTGTGAAATTTTTTTTAAGCAAATAAGGGAAAAATCAAGTTTTTTTAAAAAAATTAAGAGATTTTTTTACCCACCCCAAATTATTGTATAATATATATACAATAATACGTGAAAGTACGAGCTATGGATAAAGTATATATGTAATATATACAACGCCCCCTATACTTAGCATGTGCTATGTCCTCAGAGCACAAGAAGCGAGAAAAAGACATAGCTCGTGCTAAGCGTTGGATGACTAAAATAATAAAAAGTATAGAAGTCGATCCACCCATTATACTTAGGCTCTAATCAGCCTAAGTGTAGAAGAAGAGCAAAAAATGGGGTGGACGAGGTCAAGAGGAGAAATGGATGAGTATATACACAAGGCAGGCATCGGTTCCCCCTATACTTAGGCTCTAGTCAGCCTAAGTATAGGACTTGAGTAAGTGTGAGAACCGATGTGATCTGGAGAATATACAAAGAAGGGAGAATATGTACAAGATTGACTAAATCTTTTAAGCTGTTGAATCTAGATGCTGCATCTTCATGAAGAGTAATATGATGTATCTGCTATGTGCTCACTCTGCATGAAGTTGATGACCTCGACTTGGACCAACTACTCTTTCGAATCTATAAAATGCTTCAACAGTTGTCCATTCACCACATGAGATTGTGCACCATCTATGAGATCAGCTATCTCTACACTTCCATTCTCGTGTACTTTCTTAACAACAAAGGGACCCGTCCATTTAGATTTGAGCTTCCCATGGAACATCTTCAACCTGGCATTGAACAACCATACCTTTTGTCCAGGGACAAAGTCTTTGCACCTAATGTGCTGATTATGCCATCTCTTTACTTTGTCCTTATAAATCAAACTGTTGCTATATACCATGTTTCGGATTTCCATGAGCTCGTTCAAGTTCAAGTCTTGATAAAGCTTCCCTAGGTGACAACTCCAATTAATCTTCTTAATTGCCCATTCAGATTTATGAATCAATTCTGCGGGCAAATGGCATGGCTTGCCATAGATCATTCTAAATGATGAAGTACCCAATGGTGTCTTGTAGGCTGTCCTATAGGCCCATAGAACTTGGTCCAAGAGATAAGACAAGTTCTTCCTATCGGGACAAACCAATTTCTGCAAAATACTCTTCACCTCTCTTTTCGAAACCTCTGCCATGTCGTTGGACTGTGGGTGGTAAGGACTAGTAACTCTATGCTCAAATCCATAATCCTTAGCTAAAGATCTCATATCTCGGTTCACAAAGTGGCTACCCCCATCAGATATCAAAACTTTTGGCACTTTGAACCTAGGAATAATACGGTCTCTTACAAACTTACAGACAGTCTTGCTGTCTGCAGTTCGGGTTGGGGTAGCCTCCACCCACCTGGATAAATAATCAACCGCCAACAATATGTACTCATGTCCTTGGCTATTAGGAAAGGGACCCATAAAATCTATGCTCATGCATCAAAAACATCACAAATAATCATCGGTTGCATGGTCATATCATCTCTCTGTCCAACTGTCCCTCCCATCCTTTGACAGATCGGGTATGACCGTACAAAATCAATAGCATCTCTAAATAAGGTCGGCCAATACAATCCACATTGAAGTACGTTGTGAGCGGTTCTCTTTCTTGAATGGTGTCCTCCAGCCTCAAGTGAATGACAGTGAGGACACTCTGGTACTCCAACTGAGGAATACACTTTCTCCAAACACAATCCGACCCTTCGAAGAAAAGGAAAGGATCATCCCAGTGGTATTTCCTCGAATCTGACTTCAGTCAGTCAATGCTGCTCATATTCCAACCATGGGGAACCTGCTTGGAGACAAGATAGTTCACCATGTTGGCATACCACGGGCGTGAGTCACTAACACAAATTGACTCTTCTGGGAAGGTCTCTCTAATCCGCTCATAATCAGGAGAATCTTTAAGTTCAATCCGAGAAAGGTGATCATCCACAACATTCTTCACTCCAGTTTATATTTTATATCCAAATCAAATTCATGGAGGAGTAAAATCCACCTAAGAAGATGCACCTTCGCGTCCTTGGTTTCCATTAAATATCGAATGGTTGTGTGATCAGTGTAGATTGTCACCTTAGAGCCCAAAATATGGGATCTGAACTTCTCGAGGGCCCATACTACCGCGAGCATTTCCTTTTCAGTCACTATATAATTCTTCTGTGTAGGATCTAATACTTTACCCACGTAGTGGATCGCAAATGGGATCCCCTCTCGTCGTTGTCCTAACACAGCTCCTATAGCGAAATATGAAGCGTCAGTCATGATCTGAAAGGGGAGAGACCAGTCAGGAGCTTGAAGGATAGGCAAGGCACAAATCTTCCTCTTCAAGAGCTCAAAGGCCTCCAGACACCTATGATCTACAACGAACTTTGTGTCTTTCCCTAAGAGCTCAGTCAGTGGGCGGGTGATCTTTGAATATTCCTGAATAAATCTCCTATAAAATCCAACATGCCCTAGAAATGGCCGCACTGACTTCATGTTGGTAGGTGGATCGAGTTTCTCGATCACCTCCACCTTGGTAGGGTCAACCTCCTCCCCTTTTGGAGATGACATGCCCCAACACGATACCCTCTGTCACCATAAAGTGACTCTTCTCCCAGTAGAGTACCAGATTCACCTCTCTACACCTCATAAGGACTTGGTCCAAGTGCGCTAAACATGTATCAAAAGAATCACCATGGACCGAGAAGTCATCCATGAACACTTCTAGGAAATCTCCCACCATCTCGGCAAATATGGCGATCATGCACCGCTGAAATGTGCCCGAGGCATTGCAGAGCCCGAATGGCATGCTCTTGAAAGCATAAGTGCCGAATGGACATGTGAATGTGGTCTTTTCCTGGTCCTCAGGGGCTATGGCCACCTGGTTGTAGCCTGAGTACCCATCAAGAAAACAGAAGAATTTTTTATCGGTGAGTCTCTCCAAGATCTGATCAATAAAAGGTAAGGGAAAGTGATCTTTCTTGGTCGCAGCATTCAGGCGCCTGTAGTCGACACAGACACACCACGCCGTGGGTACTCGGGTCGCGATCTCTACCCCCTCCTCGTTGGTGACCATCTGAATTCCCGACTTCTTCGGGACAACATGAAGCGGGGCCACCCACTTGGAGTCAGAAATAGGGTATATAAAGCCTGCTTTGCACCATTTCTCAATCTCTTTCTTCACCACTTAATGTAGATTGGGGGTTAAGTCTCCTCTGGAACTCACGGGAAGGTCTCACATTATCCTCAGTAAAAATTTGGTGCGAGCAGAGAGCAGGGTTAATCCCCACGAGATCCGACACTGTCTAGCCGGTTGCTTTGCAGTTCCTCTCTAAGACTTCCAACAACCTAGACTCTTATTCTAAAGTCAAGTATGAGCTAATAATGACAGGATATCTCTCTTTGGGTCCTATAAGAATGGCGTACTTGAGTGTAGAAGGTAGTGATTTTTGTTCTGGCAATGTGAAATCATCAAGCAAATCTGGCTGAACTGAATCTGAATCTGGTTCCGTGCTGCATGAAGGTGGGCTAAGTTGAGTAGGACTCTCCACCAAATAAGAAGTATCAGGAGTCGGATCGTCAAAAATATCCAAACAAACAGCAAAAGCCACGTCCGACTCGTCATCTATGTCCCATGATTGTTCCGAAAAGGATGGAACTGACAAATCCAGATGGATCTCTACGCCATCATAGGAATAGGTAGATTCATCTCTAATAAGATCAGACAATACCTGGCAAACTACATCATGCACTATGTCCTCTCCAGATGAAAGGGTCTCTCTCTGTCTTGAAGGAACTTGACTCCAAATCCCACTGGTACTAATCATTTTGCAATCTGCCTCTGAAGATGAGTACTTTGTGTTGCTCTCTGAATCGGGTCGCTGACACTTGGTTTGCTTCATCTCAAGGTTCACTTCTCTGCCTGGAGAACGGAACTTCATCATTCCCATACCGTAATCAAAAGTTGCGCATGTGGTCCTAAGGAGGGGCCGCCCGAGAATGATCTGAGATTCCCTCCAATGATTGGGGGTCTCCATGTCCAAGACTGTGAAGTCAACCTGATAGTTCTGCCCCTCAATTGAGATAACTACGTTCTTCACTTCTCCCTTAGGTCTCTTCACTGAACGATATGCGAAAGTGAGTAAAGCTCTAGATTTGTGAAGTAGTCCCAACTCCAATTTCTGATATAAGGCTAAGGGAAGTAAGTTGATCGAAGAACCGTTATCTAAGAGTGTGCATGCAAACGCAATGTTGTCAATATGACTCTCCACATAGTGAGCACCCATGTCTCTCTTTTTCCTTGGCAAAGTCTGATTCTTGAGACAATAGGTTGTAGCTACTGATAAGACATGTGTCTTTATATTTCGATTATCTTTCTTCATGCTAATCCTTGTAGGTGTGCATCTCACCTTAAGGTATTTTTGGAATGCAGGATGGTTAGCCACATATTCATCAAATGGCACCTTTACAGTGATGTTTTCTTTACAAAACCGTGCCATATTGAGGTCATCTTTCTGAATCTTTTTGATGCGCTTTCCTGCCATAAGAGCACGGGGGAAAGGGATTGAAGCTAGGGAAACAAAGGATGAAGAATCTGAATCATGAACTGAAAGATCGTTCTTGGAATTAACGGAAATAGAGTTCTTCATACATGAATCTTTTTGATGCAACATGGAATCAGAATCTAAATTATCTACTATAGGTTGTGGAATAGAAGCTGGAGTCGTATCCGCCACAATCGGAGATGCAAGGTCCTCCATAGACTCAGAAGAATATCCATGCTGTTGATGCTGCATACGCGCTCTCCTCCTCCTCTTGGCTCCCTGAGTAAAAATCCTTGAATGGTGCTGAAGGGGCTCTGCAATATGCTGCATCTTCTCCTCGTCCTCTGAAGACTCCTCAGGTAGAGCTCCAGAGATGCCCCTCCTCGTGTCCCTCTCCAGGTCAGGTACGGTCACGATCCTTCCGCTCCTGAGTGACATATGATTAGCCTCGTCACACGAAAGAATCTAATGTTCAGTTCTAGGAGATGTTGAATAGTATACCTAACCAAAGTGCTGCTGAGAACTAGATCGGTTCAGGCTATTTTGGTTAGCCTGAACTTGGGTTGGGATTGAGGTAGAGGGTGCAGTCTTCTCGTCTCACCATCTGGACAGGCGGTTGACATCCACCCATAAGTCATGAATTTCGTTCCTGTAGGAACGGAGCTCATAGAGTATATGCTATTGAATATCCACAGGACCAGATGAAGAAGGAAATGGATAAGACTGGGACGAAGAACGGGAAGACTGGCCCTGCTGGCAAGGGTATTGCCTCTGCTGCTGTGGTATCTGTTGAGATTGCGGGCTCTGCTGGCCCGCTTGGTAATGGACATGTCGGCCATACTGTTGGTACTGCTGCCGCTGCTGTTGGGGTGGATGGAATCCAGGGCTCTGCTGTGACGGAGGTGGTACGGAGGTGAATGCGGTGTTATGAAAGATCGGGGGAGGTTGGTAGCTCTGTCGGTCTCCCATGCTTCCCTGCCTAGCAGGGTCTTGAGTATACAATACTCCATTAACCTCCCAAACCGGTGGAGGCTCCTCCTGAACTATCACTACTAATGGAGGTGGCTGCTAGAAAGAGTGGACATAGGGCTGGTCCTGCTCCCACGATTGGGGTTGCCCTGACACCAACTACTCCTGAATATGGTGAACTCGGTATACAGGAGCAGAGGGTGCAGTCACGGCAGGTATTCTTATCTTAGATACCATATCAGTCAACTCCTCCATTTGTTTTGGAATATTGGAGACGCTCCGGTCCAATTCGTCAATTCTCCTGTCAATCTTCTTGACTACAGTAAGCTTGTGTTCAAGGAGTCCCATGCTAGGGATCACGTCCTGAGAGAGATCGACTACAACTGATTTTCCCGCTCCAAATGAGAGTGAACTTGGGGACAGTGTATAGGCCCTGCTTGCCATCTGTGAGCAGCTAGTTTCAGCCATCTGCTCGAATACCTTCCAGACGGTATCCGCTCCTCATGATGTATAGCTGCCTCCACAGGAAGTGCTCACTAAACCCTGCTTCTCAGATTTGAGACCAGTAAAGAACGAATGGACCAAGATATTGTCATCTAGTCCATGGCAGGGACACTTCTGCAGGATGTCCTTGAATCTATCCCAAGCATCACAAAAGGCTTCATGGGGTAACTGGGAAAAACTCGTAATACGTGTCATCATCATGTTAGTTCTACTCAACGGGTATAACTTCTTTAGAAACAGGTCCTTGAACTGGGCATAAGTGGTGACGGTAATCCCAAGTTTTTTCACATAGTAGTCGGCTTTTCCACCCAAGGCAAATGGAAGGGCTTTGAGCCTAATATGATCCTGGCTAACATTATGATTTTTCAGGTTAGCACAGATGAGCTCAAAGTCCCTTAGGAATGCATATGGCTCCTCAGAAGCATTCCCATCAAAATGTGGCAGCAGGTTCAGAAAGTACAGCTTCAACTCAAAATCAACATTGGGTTCGACTGGACTCAAATAGTTCCGAATTTGGTATAGTCTAGGGTTATACGCCGCATCCATTGGTGGTTCGACCCCAACATTTAGCTGTCCTAACTGAGCTCTGAGAAGTGTGTGTTGCTGCTCAGATGCAACTAATTTGGCTAGTACCATTCTCATTGGGTCTTTGTGGTTCTCTTGTTCCTCTTCTTTCTTCTTTGGAGGCATTTTTCTTGAATCTTCTTTATGGCCTGAATCAGCAAGGTGTTCTTGATTACAAGAGGATTTATGAATCAAGATATTCTCACCGAGGCAAAGGTCTTCCTCGGTGAGGTGGGAAGAGAGTAATGGAATGGTTTGAGAGTAACAAGCCCGAGAGTGGGTGATCCTGGGCTCAAGAGGGTCATGAGTCCAGGTTGGTCCAAGTTGCACATGGACCTGTGAAGACATGCTTCTTGAAGGATTCAACGAGAGATTCGTAAAGTCCGAATAAATATCCCCCCAATTAGTCATCTTCGATGTCAAAAGAACTGATTAGAACATGCTATTCAATGAGACGCTAGTTCTACAGTGCACGTAAATGTGCAGAGTAAACTCACACGATACAAACACAACTCAAACCCTCAATTTCACCAACTCAACACGTGATGGTCGTAAGAGTTCGACCGAATTATCTGGTCAATTTTAGTTGGTGAGAGTACAATCTTGGAAAGATTAAGGAGTTGTTAGGTGCCTGTATTTTCCTACAGACTGGCCCAGTTCTTACGACTAGTTGGACCTACTTTCAACCAGTATAGGAGTAAGTATGGACCGTATAAATACGGCTACCCGTTCCTTGAGGACTAAGGTGTCCTCTAAACCTCCCACTTTGTTAAGGAAGTCCGGACCGTTTACCGGCTACCCGTATTCCTTACTGAAGAGTAGCTAATCGCCTAAAAATAAAGATTCAGTAGTAAGTAAGAAATCCTGGCTTGGCTCTATCCTAGGGTTGTCTCTCTCTCACTTGCAAGTAAAACAAACAATGAGGGCTTTATGCACCCGAGAACAGGGGTTCTTTTTATTCCAATTTTTAATCGACCTGCTCAATTCAGTCCCAAGTTTAGAGTTAGGTTATCACTTGAAAATTAATCTGAACACACACATACGTCTAGCGTTTAGTGCCAATTTCCTTTTTTATATTAAGTTGTAAAACAAGAGGGGAATCAGAAATCAGAATGCAAACGAGAAACTATGATGCATGCTCAGAAGAAGGTATACTTACAGTGAATCCTAGCATTCTCCATGTGTTATGCAAAACTGAATTTGTAAATTTTACACTAAATGCATGCAAATCGAGAAAATCGCACCTAAACAGTATACTATTAGCGAGGAAGAATTTATTTTATTTGAGCAAAGTAGTACGTGTCTATGTGCATCTCACTATGAATCTTATAAGATAAGTGAATCTTCTAAGATGTGTGTGGCCTAAATTACGATGGGCACAACCAAATCTGATTCTAACTACCGTGTGCCTAATTCTTAAATTCGCCACTCAAGTCAAGCCCCACCCTCACTGGAGAGTGAAACAGGTCTCGACACACCACAAAGATAATGTCCAAATCTCTTTACACGCGCGAGCTCTTAAACAAGAGCCGCTATAAATGAGAAAGTTATCTAAATAATTACAACAATTACAAAAACTCTCTCAAAAAAAAATAAATTTTCCTTGATCTTCAGCAGTCGGCACGCGTCACGTCCATCGACCTACGATGCACTCCAAGTCCACCGAGCCCTCGCAAGGAAAATAAGATTTATATTAGAGAGATAAAAACAAAATATATACAAGAATATGAAGAGAAATATTTGAAAACGAATGGAGTAAATACAAGGTGGCTCGGGGTTCAGACTACCCGAGTAAGTGAAATCTAAATCCAAATTTTTAAATTAATCCCTAAGTCGTTTGCTTCCGTGGAAACATCACCATCCGCCGAGTCGCTAAATACGATGATTAATTCGGGCACGTTGTAGTACGTGTACTTAGCGAATCAATCAGAACTGAGAGAAGATCTCCGTAAAGAGTGCCTCGGCTTAATTTATATCCCGGGCAAGTCCGGGGTCGAATACAAGGAGGCAAAGAAACAACTTTGGGTCAATTCGAAAATTTAGGTTTCCAAGCGGTTATTTTTTTTTATTTTCTAATGCAAAAATAAATGAGAATGCAAATGCATGTGGATTAAGTTAATGCAAAAGCACACAACTTAACCAAATTAAATTTAATGTGAAATTAATTCAATTTAGCCAAACTATGTTTTTCCAGTAAACTTAAACCAATAATGAATGCACCATATACTTTTTTTAGAATTTTAGGGGTTAAAATGCAACAAGTAAAAATGTACACTTTTATTAAAATTTTACTGGAAAATAAACATGATGCAAGGAAGCTATAGTAATATTTTTGGATTTTTTTGACAAATATGAATTTTTTTATTGATTTTTTAATAGAAACAGAGCGACACTGAGTAATTAATTCTTAATAAATCCAAAATAGCAAATTAAGCAAAGAGCGAATTATCTCATATAGGTATTTTCATATGGAATCCAAGAGACTTGAAATTTTGTAAAAAGGATGTATGTGGATTTAATTAAAAATCAAATACGAAAATCACTCTATGATTTATTTCAGGCACAAGACAACTTCGCTTTGGATGACATTTGGAAAGTAATTAAATTTAAAGAACACTTCAAGACATCATCTTAAATTTTTGAAGAATTTTTAGAGCAATCGTGAGTTAGATATCAATTTAATAGTCTAGATTGGGTAAAATATGAAGAATTTCAATTAAAGATATTTAGTTAACTACCCACAACAAACAAAAATACAAATAAATATTCAAAATGTAGACAATTAGTTGATAAACACATTGACATTTTTTACTGCATAAAATGATGAATAAATGGGGTCCAAATTAAAATGCGAACACAGGGGTATCCGTACAAAACGAAAATTGAAAATAAACAATACAAGTATGTACAAGGACTTTTTATAATTATAGAAACATAATGGGCAAACTTGCAATATTCACAATAAAAAATAGAAAAAAGAAAAGGCCTTTCTTCTTCCTTCTTCGTTGCAAACGGAACCCAACAAGGGGGAGGCGGCGGCGGCAGCCTCGCGCATGGCCGCGAGGACGGCGAGGAGGGAGGGGTAGCGCACGGCTGGACGACAGAGGCGAGTGCGACTTGGGGTTGCCGCAGGAGGGTGAGGGCGGCGCGGGTCTCCGCATGCGGGCGGAGGAGCCTTCGGAGCTGGGAACGGCGAGAGAGAGGGCCAGCCACCACAGGTGGCTGCGGCGGGGCCCGACGGTGCTGGGCGCGGGCGCTGGCAGCCGAGGGTCGACCCTGTGCGGCTGGTGGTTGCAGATGCCGGCGGCTAGAACTACCGTGGAGGGGGGGGCTGCCTGCTGCTCCTCCTCCTTTTTTGATTTTTTTGAATTTTTTTGCTATAATATTTTGCTGCAATAAAAGAAACCTTTTTTGTTTTAATTTTTTTAATATTTTTAAATTTTGTTAAACAATGTGCATAGGATGCGGAAACAAAATGATGTGATGATGGTGTATGATGAGGATATAAACAAATGAAACGGTTTGGGTGGATGTGATGTGATAAGAACAAAAGCAAAGATAAAATAAAAATGCAAATATAAGATGAATTACCTAAAACGGAAACGGTTGCCTATAGGGTGTGCTCACGAGAAGCACGATCTTCGCTTGAATCGCCGGGGAGCGATGAGCTCGAGCATCGCACGGATGTGGCTGCGATGTTGGCCGCAAAGCCAATGGATCTCACCGGAGAGAGGGCTATCATCGCTCGACCGCGGTTGCATCGCTGTCACCGATTCAACTCTGGGAACTAGGCTCTCCTCACATAAAGATGGATCAAGTGCAAATTTAGGAGGATGAGATGTATATAAAGAGGATGAAATGAGAGGTTATTAAAGTTGTGGGAGGTTATATTATTAATGGAGTTGAATGGGAGGTTTAAGAAATGGTGGGGTTGAATGGAGGTTGGTGGTAGAATTGAGTTGAATAGTGGTTATTGTAGAGAATGTAAAATAAATAAATAAAGTAGGCTACTTTAAATACAATAGAATAAAAGAGAAGAAAATAAATAGTGGAGAATTTACAAAAGAAGACAAACAACATGTACAATTTTTTTTGCTTTTCTAATATGTATTTTTTTATCTTTTTAATAAGAGATAATTACAACGAAAAAATAAACTACTACAATTAAAATACAACACAAGCATGATCTTTTTATTTTTAGTAATTAAGAAAGATAAAATAAAATAAAGAAAGAAAATATATACATAATATACAATGTACATCTAGGTCCCAAAACCCAACTTTTGCAAATGAGCTCCGATTTTAATGAAACCACTTCCGTTGGATAGATAATTTTCTAACTTGAACTTTAAAAGTGAGTTTGGTGAATTTTGAGTTCATACGGAGCGGCAATTTGGCTTGGAAGTTGGTCTTTACGGCTTTTTCACTTTGGGATCTAGGAGCATTTATTTGAGGTGAAATTTGCTTTGTATTTTTATATTTTATATACATTGTTATGAATAAGTTAGATAAAGAATTAGCCTAAAAGGAGTTGAAATGAAATTATCAAAAATTCACGATGTTTTGGGCTATTTACAGGTATAAAACTCTTTTATTTTTGCGATTTTTTATGGGTAATTAATTTTGTACAAGCCGTTATACAATAATTAGTGTGTTTTACTTACAAGAGTTATTTTATTAATTTATTGATTTTATATACATTTATTTGAGAGTTTACTCAAGGATTTTGCTAAGATCAAGATATTGAGATGATGAATCGTTGATTCATCAATGGGTCAACTGTTATTCATTATCCCACACACCATTCACTTCTTGAATCTACGGTGGGGGTGGAAAGAAGCTCCTGGTACATAGGCTGGAGCTTGGGCTGGTACATCACCATCTGGGTTTGCTGCAATTGTTGCTGATCAAGGTCCTACACATAGTATATGTGCTGGACAGGCTGATACGCCAGAGGTTTCGATTAAAGAGGTTGTGTCGATGTAGTCTCCTACTGCTTAGCAGGAGTCTCAACGGTAGCGGACTTCGAGTTGAAGGAGTTGATGGTCTTGACAAGCATCTCCAGCTGCGTAGCGATCTGATCAAGCTTGTCCAAATCCTAGGTTCTCTTTTCAATCACAACAAGTTTTTTTAGGTCCTGTGACCTCTTCTTAATGATATCTACCTTGAACAAGTGGTTCCCTATGATACTTTGGTAGGAGCTCTCATCCTTGTCCTCTGCATGGGCTGCCATATTGACGGACTTGTGGCTGGTTGGGGGCACCTTCATGTATGCACGTGATCGAAGATTTAGTGGCCTCTCCTTCGTCCATCTACTCAAAAATTTCTCAAACTACATCTTTGTCATTATCAAAGTGTGAGCCACTATAGGAGGCATCCACTAATCTTTGGCTCTCAAGTGCCAGCCCATCGAAAAAATGATGCACCAGACTGGTCTTGAGAATTTCATGGTGGGGAAACTTCTCCTGCAAATCTCTATATCTTTCCAAGCTTCATGAATTGTCTCGTTGGGCTGCTGGACGAAACTGGAGATGCGGGAGTGCATCTGATTCAGACGACCAAGAGGGTAAAATTTATGGAGAAATACAAACGTCAACTCCTCCCATGGTTTCACTACCTTCCCCAGATGGTTCACCCAATAAAGGACCTTGTCGAGGAGACTGGAAGGGAAGGCAATCAGCTTGACCACCCCTAGAAGAATGTTGGGGTAATTGGTTGTTGCACCGATGTGGCCAAATTGTTGTAGGTGGATGTATAATTATTCTATTGTATTCCCATGGAAGGACGAGATAAGAGACAATAATTGCAGCTTCAACTAAAAATGGGCATGAATGGGTGGAATCTGAATCTACTCGGTGACATGGCTGCCCCAAGGTTGTAAGTTTGCTTCAGTATGGCCTTGGGATGCAGTGGTCTTTCCTCTCCTCCTCCATGATGGGGTCCACCTACTGAATAATTATTCAACTCATCCTTCATGTTCATCTCCTCTTCTTTGTTGAGTTCATCCTCCCATCTAACATCTCTATCACCGATCCTCCTCCTCAAATCATTAAGCATTTCTTGGAAGGCGACCTCGTTCAATCCTTGATTCGTCAACTACTTCTAAATTTCTTGAATGGATGTGAGGATCTAGTTGTTGATGTTATTCTGCGTGGTATACCGCCCCTCCCCTTATTCCGGCTACTCTACTAGTTGGGGTTGCGGTCCCTTTCCTCTTCTTGCAGGAGTCATTTCTGAATCTGCTTGTAACTATGGCTGTGGATCAGGTTCTTGATCTGCACGATTGAAATAACCCTAATCAGTCTCGGTCTAAGCACTAAATGCTCATATGAGTATGGGACCAAGGCCATTTCCATATGGTTTTGAATGGAGTATGGGATATTGACTGAAATCAATCTCCATCCACAAGGGGTTAGTTCGGGGAAAAGAGTAATCCCGATCTATTTGTATGGAAAGAGCTGGTTCAGGTTGCGAGTCCATCCTGAACAACGTATTTGTTGGATAAAGGAAAGTGTTGAAAGAAGAAAGGATCATGGAGTCCAAGGAGAAGTTCGCAAGATCCGAACAGGTTTCTTGGAAATCACCTCGATTTATTGGAGATGTCGGTGACACGGAATCAATGTGGGTGTCGGTGAAGTCCCGACTAAACCATCCGTGGGATGACATCTGAGAGGGTCAAAAGGATATAGATGATTGATGAAATATATGGAGATGAACAAGAAATAAAAGGAGTGTAAAACTGTATACATCTCAAAGCGATTGGGGATCAAGAGGAAATATGCAAAAGATAAAGTGCGACAAAATGGCGCAAAAGTGTGATATTTTTTATCTTGACCTTAAAAATAATAATCAATCAAACCACAACTCAATGGATCCACCAACTTGAGCATTGAATCCGTGAAGGTTCGGTAATTATCTTTGTAGGTTTTTTATTGATTTTTAAGTAATTATCTTTGAATGACTCCTTAAGCGCTAATCCTATAGGAGTGAGAGTACTGCCGGAAAAGTATCACATACTTATCCTCCTCATTTGTAAATATATCATGTACTTTTTGTTGTCCTTCTATCCGGATTTGGATTCCCTACTCAGCTAAAGAAATGGAGTGAGGAAGCCGATAGTGGCGAACCAAATACTTCGGGTCAAGTCCACAACGAAATCACTTATGAGAAGTCAAGAGCTTAATTTAACGTAGGATGAGGAGACAGACACCCTCATGAAGGCGTAGCCTAAACTCAAATACTTTGGAAATGGTCGGTATTCTAACACGCGAGAATCACTGTCGTCGACCAAGTCCTACTCACTCACAAACGATAGCAGCGCCGGTACTTCTGAAATCCAAGCGTACAACAAAGCAGTATCCAGGATGGGTTTTTGGCTCTAATCCTTGTGATAGCACTATCTCGTTGAGAAGGACACCTCCCTACCTCAAAAGTACCTAAAAATAATGAGGGCTTTGCTTACCCAATGCAAGGAATCTAATTAATCAATTTTATTTAGGTCAAGTATTTTTAACAGTCTTTTTTAAAATTTTTCATGTTATCACTTGCTTTGAGTAGATTCAATAAAAACACCTAACATTTTTATTGTCTTTACCTAGTTTGTCAAAATCAGAGGGAGAAGGCAGAAATGCAAAGTAAGTTGGAAAGCGATGATGTATGCTCAGATAGAAGATTCACAGTGATTCCCAACTCTTTCCATGTTGGATGCAAGGCAGAAATTTTTAAACCTAATATATATGCAAATGCTATGATGAAATCGTCCTATGAACAGGATATGCTATTAGCTTGAAGAACTAAATGTCAAACCCAAGAATGATTACCCAAAAGTCCGGAATTGGAGACAGCCTCGGTGCCTGCCACAACGGGTCTTGCATGCGTTGTATGGTGCCTCTCTCAAAGCTCGATAATCAATCCAAGATTTAAAAATTAAATTTGAGCTAAGTACAATTGAAGTGTAATCTATAGGAACATGAATTGCCTTAGGGATGTGGACCTTGCTACCGAGCAAGCACACCTAGACATAAGGGCTCAATCATAGAAAACGAAGAAACAAAGGTGGAAAACTCAAAACATGGGAAACAAAGAAAATAAAGGTAGTGAAAATCACAAAAAATCCAACGAGCGCCCAAGTGAACAAGCATTTGGAAAATGGGCCCGAATGTTCAATGTCAAGGTACCTATATCATTACAAATTACTAAATGCATAAATAAATCACTCTCTAAAACAAAAATCTATGCTAAGTCCTTCTATCTCTCTCTCTCTCTCTTTGTTTCTTGATCTCTCCTCTTGGTCCACAGGTAGAAAGACCAAATCTTCTCGAACCAGGTGCCTCAACCACCTAAGCGGTCGCCATCATCTAGAAGTCCTTTGTAAAAAAAAAAGATGGCTGTTAGCACAATGAATAATTATATCAAAAGAAAGAGAAAATAAATAAAGAAAAATAATGAAACAAAAATGATGCAAAATTCTATTATAGGCGTTGCTCCCCGTCAACGGTGCCATTTGATGACATGAGTTTTGCGCGGGTCTAAGATAATATCCTCATGGCATGCGAAGATAAAATGTCGCTGAGGCGACCACTCACAACATCACGTGGTCAATCAACAATTAACCCACACAATGTATAAAAAATCAATGCAAATAGTGTGAATCAAAACTTATTATACCCTATAATAGATTGTATAGTGGACAAGCACAATAGGGGTCGAACACAGGAAACAACAGAGGATAGACAAACAAAATTGGCTAAAGGAAGACAATAAATGATTTTGGGTATTTTTAGGGAATTTTGAGTTTTTATGAATTTTTTATTATATATTTTTTTGGAGTTTTTGTTTTTTTATATATATATATATTTATTTATTTAAAATGTTTTCTTCTAATTTTGTATTTTTAGTATATTTTTTATATATCTATTTTTTTATTTTTCCTCTTCTTTTCTAATATAAAATATAAGAATAGATATACACATAACTATATATATAATATAGAGTAATATAACAATAAATACAACTAAAAATGATCAAAATTTACATCATAAAATATTTTCATGTTTTTTATATTTTTCTATTTCTTTTGGTTTGGGGGAATTGTTGCTAATTTTTAGGTATTTTTAAAGTCAAAAAATAGCAAAACATGGATTAAATAAATAGGCTGAATTGATTTCGGATTTAAAAATAGCAAAAAAGCCTCAAAATTTCTCAAAATTAATTTTGGTATATACCAATACGTATAAATAAAAATGCATAAAAAATAAGTATTTTCGGACTTTTTAAGATTTTTTAAAATTTCTATAAGGATTTTGGAGCTTTTTATTTTTATTGTTTTTTCTATTTTTAGAGGTTTTTGTGCTGTAGTTATAAATTACAATAATAAACAAAGCTTATTTTTTTGTAATTTTTAAATAGTGTTTTATATTTTTTGGAACTTTTAAGTCAAACAAGGGTAAATTAGTGCTATTTTGATTTTTAATAAATAGGTAAAAAGCCTAAAATGTACATCTTAAAATATAGTGTGAAAGTGTATTCAAGCAGGAACTTAACCCTATTTTTTCATAATTTTTAGAGCATGGATGATATTTATAAAAATTAAAGAGCAAGCATAAAAATTGTTGAAGTGACAAGAGTATATTTGCTATTAAAAATAAAGGCAGGGTCTACAGTGCAAATAACCCAAAAATTTACAAGATGTTTCAAATTTAAATACTAAATAGACATATAAAAACTAGCAGGGGGTCAACTACAAAATGCCCATCTCACGTGGACGAGACGAGAGTTGAGATGGACTAGACTAAAAAGTAAATAGATGAAGGCCTGAGGTCCTTTTAGCAATTTCTACAAAACACTATTGAAATAAGTTACATGACTGAATAAAAATGCAATAAAAGCGAGGGTATAAAATGGAAATTACTCCCTAAGGGTACGGATTGAACTGTCGCAGACGCCTCACTTGGACACACATCGCGCTCTCCTTGTGCGGTGATGGATTGATTGGAGCGACTAGAATTAGATCTCAGATAGAGATCCGATGGTAGTGGATTTGCGATATCCAACGGTGGCTGCTCGCTTGGGCTGCAATGCTTGATCGGATGGCTCTACAAGGTGATGGAAGAACAAGAGATGAACTTACCTTGGGCGAGCTTTGATTCGATGGTGCATGCGACTCTGGCCACCTGGAAGCCTCCCGCTAGTCTCTCCTTGCTCATGTAGCTACTGCGAAACTCCCCGAGCCTCCAAGTATGCCAAGAGCACATGGATTGAGCTTTAGAGGACAATGTCTCCGGTAATGCTCCTAGGGATGTTTTTTTGACAAAATCTACCCCTCGGATGGGGTCTTTAGCTCCTAGGACCTGCATGGTTAGCTTAGTGATGAAAACACGAAGAATCCTATGGGTTGATAGGGAGGAATGGGAGAAAGATGGCGGCGGGCTGTCTCCTCCGACGAATGGCAGAGAGGGAGGACGGATCTCTAGATCTATGAATGATCCAGGTAGATGAAGGTGCGTGGGACGTATAGGAGTGGAAGGGCAAGATGATGGAGTTGAAAGTGGAGGTGGAGGATGCTTGAAGTGATCAGAAACGAGTTACGAAGCTGAAGCTCCAACGAGAGCAAATTTTTTATTTTATAAAAAATGAAACGAAACCAGACAAAATAGAAACCTATTATGCACTATTGATAGGCTTAGAAATAAAATGAGCAAGAAAAGATGAGGTTCTACCTGATCTGGACCTACAGGAGGTGAACTCGTGGCTGAGGAGGAGGCAGGACCGGCTCTACCTCGATTCAACACTGGCGTGACTCGCAAGACCTATCTTGAGGGCCATGTTGTTACCAGGAAGCTCAAGGTGCTCGAAAGCTAGGGTTTGAATGGCAAAAGAGGGATTAAAGATCAATGGAAGTCGGAGGTGACTTCTTATCAGGGACTTTTTCCTCTGGAAAATACACCTAATTCAGAAGCGCTTCGTCCAAGGAAAGATGTGGGCATGAAAGACAGACAATCAAGGAACAAAACTCAATATATCTACTTGAAATAGTGAAAAAATTGCGGAAAATTGAGGAAGATGGGGTCAAAGCTGTTCTCACAAGCCTAGAACTCGGGTCAGAGAAGTTGACCCGAGTCAATGGGGGACAAGCCTTGATTGGGTCGCGTCTCCCACAAAAAGACAAGGCTACAATGAAATTCAAAAATAATTCGAAATAAATTAGTAAATGATTTATTTATTTTTTGTTAAAATGTAAAAAATGTGTATTATTTTATGTAGTATTTAATCCAATTTTTATTCATTTTTATGACTCAATTTATTATAAGTTACTTTTTACAAGTATATTTATTGGTATATTGACCTATGTTTTGTATCTTTTATTTTTATTTTTATTTTGTGTTATATTATTTTATACTCTTAATTTATATATTTATAACTTATTTAAATACACATAAATATATTTTTATTGCATTATTATGATGTATTTTGTACACTCAAATAAATAAAGGTATATATTGTATATATTTAAGTATAGGTAATTCATATATGTATTTTTATATGCTATTTTATTATATTGTAATTTTTATGGTTGTATTGTATTCTAATTATGTAAATAAGTTATAAATAATATTTACAAAATTATAAAAATATAAAGGTTTAACAAATTTTAAAGAATAAAGAAAATGAATATTTTAATCATGTATTTAGTACAATAGCGTTCCAAAACTTAACCTTCACATCTTAACTCCAAATTAAATGAAACCACCTTCATTAAATAGCTAATAAAAAGTTATATAAAATAAGGTGATTTTGATGCATTTTGAGTTCATATGGAAAAGATGTGGGTCTGGGAAGTTTGAGTTTTGGAATTTTATTCTGAGTATAAAATGTACAATTTGTATTATTTTTGTAGGAAGTAAATTTTAAAATTTTCTATGTATTTGTATCTATAATTTTCATGGACACAGTTTCTTTATTTGAGGTATAAATTATAAATAATAAAATGGGTCCCGAAAGTTGATTATTGGAGAAATAAAATTAAGGTTTTTATTGTGTTTTTGACCCTTATCTCCCCCTACTTTATTCCTTGTCGACCTAGTCATCATAATGCCTAGGTCTCGGGGTTTAGTGTCGTAAAATACCTTTGGCATTTTATTTCTTTTTTTCCTTTTCTTTATTAATTTATTTTTGACTTTAAACAATGTATTTTATACAATATTTATACAATAAATAATTAACGTTATTTTTGCAAAATAATGTTATTTACATGCATTTAGGTAGGGTTTAATAGACAAAATGAAAGAATAAAGGTGATGAAATGGAGATTCATCACCCCCATATACATGACTTTTCTAGTCCCTAACAAACACTTATGCCTATAAGTGCAGAAAAAGAAAATAAAGAAAAGAAAAGGAAAGAACTTGGATTGATTTTAATTCTTTTACTCGTCTTCATAAAATCAAGGTTTGGGGCTTGAGTCAGACCTTTGGATTTTAGGTGTGTTCGGAACCATATTGGGAAACAGATCTGAAACACAACATTTTAGAGTCACAAAACTCTTCTCAAGTCTCCTCAATAGTCAGGTCAGAATAAGTCAACTAATAGGCAAACCCTTATGACTATGAATCTATCTTGGATAGTGTGTGTGGTATGTAGCTCTCCTAGGATGAAGCGGTAAAAGTCAGTCTTCTTCTACATGCCGACCCTAATTCCCCAATCAACAACTTTTTCCTTTAGAAGCGGGGTATTCCCTTCTAAATTCAAGTTCAACCAGCTCAAGAAGAGGGGGTGGAGAGAAAATGGACGATATCCAGTGTAGCAACCTATCTTAGGATGATTGACCAGTGTAGCCAAGTCATCAGGCTGCAATATGCTCACACATATTTGACTTTAAATATCAAGATTGCTTATTTGACTATACAAATATATACATGCTCTGACGGGAATCGATTTTTCATGGACTTTTGCCCATCTTTTCTTTTTGGAGTTTTTATTTTTCCATTTTTTTAATACGATATACATCAGCATTTACATAAGGACTTTTTCCTCTTGAGCCAGCAAACTATCCCTCTTTTGAAGCATTATTGCAACCCATTTTATTTTTTGACCTCTTCGCTACTAGATCGGGTTGGGGTATAATGGCCACAAACGAGTGAATTCTGATGTTTCCATTGGCTTGTGTCTCATACCGGACAATCCATCCCTCTACCACTTCAACAGAGACGAGCAACATGTAAGGTGCAGCTGTGCAAGCTAGGTATTATCAACAAGAGTCATACGTGAGTTCCAAAATAATATACTTAGGCAGTCAAGACGATATTGAAATAAGTCTCGTGATCTCAAAGAATTAAGTCTGCGTACCTGAAGTACCTCAATTCTAGTTCCTATAAGATTCACGCGATTAAGTAAATATAAGGTCCAACCAAGCTCCAATCTTTGGATTTTACTTAGAATAGTTCAACTATCAATTTCAATCCAAAAAATTCAAATGTTATGCACAATGCAGAAAATATTTTTGTGATGCAATTTCTTGATTTTGAACTTTTTATGGAGTTTTGAAAAGTTTTGCAATTTTTTATGTAATTTTGAAAAGGTTTTGTAATTGCTTTTTGGAATTTAAATTTTTCAAATTTTTAGGGATTTTAAGAATAAAAGGATTTTTAGAACAAAGTGGATATTGGCAGATATTTACATTGGAGTGCATTTTGTTATTCACAAGACATTAGGATTTAGGAATTTATAGGTTTGTATATTTACATTTATAAAGGATGTTTATTTGATTGAATTATGTACAAAGTTCTCAAAATAATTTTAAAGATATTTTTGCAACCATTTGGAAACTTTATTTTGCAAGCTAATTTGACAAATATTTTTTACAAAAAAATCTACAAAATTTGAAAACCATTCTGCAGAGATTTTTCAAATAGTATGTATAGATGTTTCAAACTATTTTTGCAACCATTTTCCAAACCATTTGCAAATTGATTTTCAAAATATTTTATTTCAAACAAAGAAAATATATTTTTACAAATCAAAACATTTTTACAATGGTTGAAAACTTTTTGCAAAACATTTTCCAAAAGTTTTCAAAAGATTTTTCAAAGATATTTTCAAACCATTTCTCAAACATTTTGTAAATGCATTTTAACCTGATTTATAAATCAATATGTACAAAGCATTTTAGTGAATTTTATACAATATGTTCCTTACACTTTATTAAGTGTACTTATTGAAAATACAAAAGTACAAGTTATGGATAAAGTATATACTAAGTATATACGACCCCCTATACTTAGCTTGAGCTATGTCCTCATAGATCAAGGAGAAAACGGGAAGACATAACTCGTACTAGGTATAGCAGACTGTACACAAGGCATGGAGGGTCAAGGGTGGGAATGTACGAAATCATCGGCTCGACCTATCCCTCCCCCCCGCCACTATACTTAGGGTAAAATATCCCTAGGTATAGACAAAGTGTCAAGAGTTGAAGGGATGGGTGAGGGATCAACGAGTGAACAATTGAGGTATACACCCCCACCCCATACATAGGATAAAGTACGCCTAAGTATAGCCAAGATGAAAGAGGTGACACCTTTTTGGAAGAAAAGGAAAATTTAAACGAAAAGAAGAAAACAAGAAAAAAAAGGTCATTCAAAATTATTTTTATCTGCTCTGTCCGATTTAGCATATGGGGTGGCTTTCATCTCATCATTGTATATAACCTGAATAGAATCTACAATGGACGAGAAGTTGCCATGGTCTAAGTACGGCTTGAGTAGGTGTTCATTTATCACGAAAGGATGTGTGTCAACTAACAATTCTGATATAATTACGCTTCTGTTGTCATGCACATACTTAACTATAAACGACCCAATCCATTTGCTCTTCAACTTCCCTGAGAAAATCTTCAACTTCACATCAAACAACCAAACATTTTAACCCACCTCAAAAGTCTTTCAGCGGATGTGTTTGTCATGCCACTTCTTGATCTTTTCCTTGTACAGCAGGCCGTTGTCATATGTGTAGTCACAGAATTCATGTAGTCCGTTCAGATCCAACTTTCTATTCTTCCCAGCCTTCTTGGAATCCAGATTGTAAACATGAATTTGCCACAAAGATTTGTGAATTAGTTCCATTGGCAGATGACATGGCTTGCATGATGAATCCCTATTTCACATCCTTTATTCTTTTATTTTAGCAAAATTCCCTATGTAAAATCCCTAAATATATATCTAATATAATAAATCTGTATTATGCATGTATTTGCTAATATTGTGTAATTAACATTCTTTTTAACCAAAATAAAAGAATAAAGAAGAAAAGAAAAAGAATAAAATAAGGATGTATTTATGAAATAAATGCAGACGGGCCTGAATCCCAAGAGAAGGCCAAATAGAGGACTGATCGTCAAGGAATAAGGTAGGGAGAGATAGGGTCCTTGTACATATTCATCACTATACTTCCTGTGTATATATATCACCTATTTTATTTCTAAATAATTCAATTTTCTTAATAAAATTTGTAAATAAAAGTAATTGCAAAATAAGTATGTGTACAAATGCACAACACCTATACTTGTATATATTTATCTATTTATTTCTCTTGTAAATATTTTCTATATATTTCTTACACTTGTATATATTTATAATAATTATATAAAATTGAAATAGAACTCAAGAAATACAATTAAATAAAAAATAAAACCATCTTCTCATTATACAAAGGGATTTTTACCCGGCAGACCCTGTAATCTTTTGCAATTACCGCTACGACCTCTGAAACATCCTAATTCCTCCCTCGACCCTGTAAACTTGTTAACCTTTGCCCGACAGACTCTATGGTTAACCCTCATCCATTGAGCCATTAAAATTAACCGGATTTTGTTATCTTCTTCTACATGATACCCATTTTATCTATCGAATTTCCTATAGGTGCCACTCCCTACCCCTGCTTAGCCTCCCCTGCTGGAAGCAAACACCCGTCCCCTCATGCCCGCCTGCCGCCGACCAGCCACCGACTCCCTGACTCGGAGACGCCCCCCACCCCAGCTCGTCGCCCCCCGCACACCCCCGCGAGCTCCCCCGGCCCTACGGAACCCACCCCGTGCCCGCGAGCTCCTCATTGCCCATGCGTCTGCAGAACTCCCCCCCCCCCCCCCCCGCGAGCTCCCCTCCGCCCTCTTCGGCACCCGCGAGCTCCCCCCCCCCCCCCGCCTGCGAAACCCAATCCCCCCCGTACCCCCTGGCCCCTGCGGAACCCCCCTCCGCCCGCGAGCTCCCCTCCGCCCTCCTCGGCACCCGCGAGTCGCCCGCGAGCTCCCCCCTGCCCCTGAGCTCCCCCTTCCCCTGCGGAACCCAATCCCCCCCGCAACCCCCGGCCCCTGCGGAACCACCCTCCGCCCGTGAGCTCCTCCCCGCCCCTCCACCTCCCCGGCACCTCCCCATCGTCCCCGCCCCTCCACCTCCCAATCGGAACAGCCCCCGCGCCCCTTCCCCCTCCCCCCTTCCTCCCGCGAGCTCCCCCCTGCATCCCCACCCAACCCAGCATCCCCCCGCTCCTCTCCCGCCACCCGTGGCTTTGCAGCCCCTGGTCGAAGATCCACCCAACCCAGCACCCTCCCTCCCCTACGAAGCTCCAGGTGGAACGCCGGCCCCGCGGCTCCGCCTGTCAGGTCGATACTCGTGGGAGGGGAAGCTGTAAAAGAAGGGATGGATTTTTTTTCTTCTCTTACTTAATTCTAACCGTCCGATCGCGGATTGGTTAGATTAACTCGTTTTTAACTCAAGGAAGTTAACTCTAGATGTATCAATTTAACGGTAGGGTTCGTGTGGTAAAACGGAGCAAGTTTACAGGGTCGAGGGAGGAATTAGGATGTTTCAGAGGTCGTAGCGGTAATTGCAAAAGATTACAGGGTCTGCCGGGTAAAAATCCCTTGTACAAATTATCATAGCATATATTGTACATAATACCTATTTATTTAACACATATAATTAATCTATAAAAATCAAATAAAAATACTTTTATATCCTTTAAATTATTTCGTAAATAATCAAAATAAAAAAAATGCATTTTTGTAAAAATAATGAAATAAAAAAACATCTATACAACATATAGGTATATTATACATGTGTATAATACCATATATTGCATATACCATATATATGTATTATTTAAATTTATTAAAATCTCCTAAAAAGTTTATTAATTTATAAATATCTTATCTTTTGATAATTTTTTATAATTTAATATCATTTACTATTTTATTTCTAATTTTATTTATGTGCCTATTTTGTCACGTAGCCTATTCTGTCCTTATTCTACACCGCTCCTTATTGGGCCACGTGGGACGATTGGCCACATTCAACAACCCTCCCTGCCTTTTCCCTCAGATCAAATTTGGCTCCAATTTCTCATATTTCTTCCAACACGACCCGATCTATTCTGCCTTTGTTCTTTAACCCCGATTGAACGGCACTGATCCCTAATCTACGCCCGACGCCAACCTCCAGGATCTGTGCATCGGTTCGCGTGATGTCACTCGATTCTTCTCGAACCCACTGCCTATATAAGCACATGCATCATCATCTTTTCAACACCTTTGGATGCTCTACTACCATCGTTACAAGCAGCCTTTCCTCGAGAGTGATAGCAAAGGAGAGGACGTGCCAAGGAGTCGAGTGTGCCCTAGGTCCGACGACGATCTTCGTCGTGCTCCACCGTGAGGAGCCCAACCTCTGTTAGGGCTGACCCACAGAGGCCTTGACCCCCAGAGCACCTTTTGCTCATGCCCAGGCGGCTCCCTTCAACATGTAACCTTAGATGTCCAAGATGCTTCGTTCTTTATTCACATCATAGATTTGTAGCAGAACATCTTCACCCATCTCTGATTTATGTTCTCACAATTTATAGCCTCACTTGACCCATCACTTCGCTTCTTCATCTCATTTCGCCATTTGATCATCGAATCGATCGTCAAATTGGTTCCAAACTTAGGTCCAATCCCTCATCATATGTAGGACCAGATCCATACGGTATCCCCTGTTGTTTCTCTATTTTACTTCTTCTGACCATTCGACGAAGTTCCATCTACGAGCGAGAGACTTTGTGCAGGACTATCATCGAAGACGACCTCGTTTGGGGATCATTTTGCATCTGCACAACAATCCCAGGAAGCTCAAAGATGTCGAGCCTCTCCAGGACCATTCTCTTGGTCTTGGAACCATTTGAGAGACTTTACTGCTTTGGAACCCTATCACGAAGACGTTGAGCACAACAGCAGCTTGGGAGACAGCCGTAGTCATGAGGGAGGCTGGGTGGAAGGAATCACCAGTGCATGTTCTTCCCTATTCGTTCGGGCCTCGTCACCACTGTCCGATCAGCCGCTCACTTCAGGTGACACATCAATTGTATCATCACCTTTATTCTATCATTTTGGTTGTTAAAACACTAGCTAATGCATGTAAATACCCTAAATTTGCATAAATTAACATTCATTCTTTGTTGTATAAATATTGTATAAAATACTATTTTTAATGCCAACATTATAGAATAAAGAAAATAAAAGAAAAGAAAAGGAATAAAATGCCAATGGTATTTTATGACCCTAAACCCCGAGACCTAGGCATCTTTAGGACTAGGTCGACAAGGAATAAAGTAGGGGGAGATAAGGGCCAATAATACAGTAAAAATTCCATTTAATAATCCATTATTTATTCCTTTTTGGGACCTATTTTATTTTCTACTTTTTATAACCTAAATAAAAAAATGTTAAATATTAAAATTGTAGATATTATATATAGAAAAATACAAAATTAATTTCATACAAAAATAATGTACAGAGTAAAAGTTACACTCTAAATAAGATTCCAAAATCTCAACTTCTCAGACCCATATCTTTCAAATAAAAACTCAAAATATATCAAAATCACCTTTAATCTTTTAATAAGAGATTTAATGAAGGTGGTTTCATATTTTTATGGAGTTAAGGTGTAAAAGTTTGCTTTGGACCCTTATTACCCGAATAAAATATTCAATTTATTCATTCTTTATTATTTGTTATAATGTTATATTTTTATAATTTTGTAAATAATATTTATATCATATGTACTTATTAAAATTAGAATAAAACCATACACAAAACACTAAAATAAAATAAAATACAAATATATATATACAATACTTATACCTATGTATTTTATAACCCTATTTATTTAAGTGTAAATAATATATCATAACAATTTAATAAAAATATATCTAAGTATCTAAAAATAAGTTGTTGTTATTATTATATAAAATAAGAAAATAAAATAATAAAATTCAGATTACAGAATAAAAATAAAAGTATATAAAACATAGAAGAATATACCTATATATACCCTAAAAAGTAACATGCAATTAAAAGCTCTAAAAAATAAATAAAAGTCATAATAAAATAAGAAACACTTTTATTTTGTAACTTTAATTTAATAAATAATATACTATTTTTTATTTAATTTACAAATTATTTTAGGGTCGATTTTTCCTGGTTAGTCTACGTGGACCACCCAGGTTGTGCCCTATGTTGACTGAAGTCAACTATCTGACCCCACGTCTGTAGCCCTGACACCTCGATTGACCCCCCTTCTTTGTTGATTTTTGCAGCCTAATACATTCACTATTTTTGGTTGATTCCTGGATGACTTTTGTTCCTCGATACACCATCTTACACGCATGCCTCCTTTCTCGATCTGAGCATCATGGATTCACTCTATCTCCCTCATTCTTTGGGGTCGTTCCACTTTTCATATAAAAGACCACCTCTACCCAAAATTAAAGATCGATCCCTCTTCTGCCTTCAAACCTTAAGTCTAAGATCGGAGTACCATTCCTGGTGACAACAGGAATCATCTCGACACTTTAGCGATGCGTTTAGGCATCGCATCGAGGTCGATCCGCTGCTTGCCGCCAACCTCGCCGGAGCTCTTGCTTCTGGTCGTGTTTCTACGGTAAGTCTATCTCTTTAGTTGTTTTCATTTCTTGAGTTTGCAGTATCTTAGGCAAAGTATTAATTCTGTAAGCTTCGATCCGCTTCATTGTGTTTCTCAAATTCCTTCCAACGGCAGAGCTCTAGCTCCGCCACCTATCTCTAATCAACCCAATCATACCCACCTCGCTGATCACCCCCATCACCTTTCTCTTCATCCCCTTTACACTCTACACACTTTCGACAACCTGGATCATGTTCGGATCTAGTGATCAGGTCCTCCCTCTCCGAAGCTCATCGGAGGACACCGCCCGAGCCCCCCTCGGCTTCATCTCCGACATATGAAGCTTCCTAGAGCTTCGATTTTGTCACGTTAACCATCTCCTGCAGGAAAGACCACGACATGAGGCCTCTCGAGCCTCATCGATCCAGGAGAAAACCCCCAGGTCCCGCTGATCTGCCAGGCCTCATCGGAGCTCCTCGCGGAACACTGCCAACATCCTTTGGAGTACCTCAGCCATGCGGGAGAAGGACGGAGCTTGAGGATCTGGTCGATTGAAGCTCATCCAACCTGTGTTCTTCACGAGTTCGTCCAGCAGGTGAGCCGTCCGAATACGAGCGGTTCGTGGAGAAGTGCATCTACCGTCAGATCATCTCCCCGCTCAGCCATCAGATCCTCGGGGTTGATCTAATCTGGGTCGTTCAGAATGAAGCGTCATTGCGCCTTGCAGGGATGACAAGTGGCGTAAGTGGAACATCCAATCGTTCGTTTGTACCGCATTTGGTATTTTGCATCATTAGTCTAGCACCATTTTGTATTTACTAATTATTATATAAACGATACGTTGTTTAAATATTTTTGTAACATTTGCAAAAGCACCCCCAGACTTTTGATATTTTCATTTAGGTCTACATCAACTCACCGTACGTGGCTGCCCACGTGAGGTGGCAATTTTGCAATCGTGCCTTGGGGATTTTGTATATTTAATTTAAGCCCAGAAATATTTTATTTCAGTTATAATATTTTTTGAAATTTGTAGAAAGGCCCTCCAGATTTATTTTAATTACAATTATACCCTTTCCATATTGTAGTTTCTTTTTATTTTCTCAATTTATTTAGAAAAACAATTATACTCAAAAATTCCCAAAAAAATAGGCGTACACTTTTGATTGCACACACTTTCACATCATTTTCATTTTTGCATTTTAGGACTTTGTGTTATATATTAGCAATCAAAAAGAGCACAAAAATCCTTGTTTGACTTAAAAAATTCCAAAAAAAACATATAATCATTTTCTTATTGTTTATTTAAGATGTTTTTAGTCTCCAAAGCAAAAATTGTTAAAAATAAAAAAAGAAAACTCTTAAAAAGTGAAAAATCCCAAAAACCTCTATAAAATTTTGTAAAATTCCTAAAAATTCTGAAAATAGTGTTTTCTATTTTGTAATTTTCAAATATATTATTATTTATAAATTAAAATTAATTTAGAGAAATTTTGATGCTGTTTGGTATTTTTCATATCTTCTTTTAAATTCAGCCTACTACTTTATCTATGTTTTAAGCTATTTTCAGCTTTAAAATTTTATAAAAATCAGAAGAATTCACTAAAAAATCACAAAAATAGTAAAAACCTTATTAAATGCCAATAATATTTAATTTTGTGATTTTTGGTTATTTTTATCTATATTTATATATCCTTTATATATTATGGTATATATACTCCTATATATCTTATATTATATACCTAAAAGAAAAAGAAAATACAAAATCTAAAAATATAAAAAGAAAATTAAAAAAATTAAAAACCAAATATAAAAGTACAAAACAAGAAAAAATAAAAAAATAAAAAACCCACAAAAATGTATTTTACTAAGTGATTGAGAAATAAATTGTGCTTTGATTTTTATCTTGCCTTCTCTACTTCATTGCTTCCTGTGTTCGACCCATACTTGCTTGTCATTATATATTTTTAGTATGGTATAATAAATTTTAACTACTGATCTTAATTACTTGATTATCTGTGTAGGTTAATTGTTGACACAACGGAGAGATCTGAGTAGTCACCTCAACGACAAGTGATATTGATTTCTCAGCTCATTTTAGCGACTCCGATTTATCCACTTTTCCATAGGATTGGAGTCCTCCTGCACCACTAGATCCAACTAGGGATCTAATCTGGGCCCTCCATAATCGAAGCGCCATCAACAGATCTCCACTATCGACCACGTTAAGTGATCTAACCATCGTTGTTGATGAAGAACGCTTTTAGGGGTAATTTGCGCTTTTAATCTTTTGTGTTTTGCATATACATTTCAGTTCTGCTTATATATATGGTAGTGTGATTTGTCGATAATATTTCACATATAGGATCGCGTGCTCTTAGTAATTGCTTTTCAGTCCAAGTAAGTCAGACTCACGTTTGTCCTCACATGCTAGTTTGGATATTTTCATTACTTTGCCTGATGATTTAGCTTGTTATATTAATTAGAGAATTTTTATAGTAATTGCATTTACGCACTTATGAGTGTTTGTCATGTGCGACACACGTTTTCGTTGGGATAATTGCAATTTTGGCCTGGATTTTCGTTGCTTATTAATTTTTGGCCCTAAAACTTAAAAGAATTACGTTCAGGTCATTCCATTCCAACATTTTATTCTTGTCTATTATTTATTGCAACAAATAGAAAATTGGACCAAAAATTCTTGAAAATTTTGTAGTAGCTCCTGCTCATATGTTCTTTGTGTGGTAATTTTACTTGGATGAATTTCTTATATTTACTACTATAAAAAAGTAAAAACCCCTTAAAAAGTGTCTTGTTTAGAGTAGGAAATTAATAAAAATTAGAAAAACAATTTAAAAATTCAAAAAAAATTATTGTAGGTATATTTTCTCTATATTAGCTAATGTATAAATTTAACTTGAAAATGATTTATAAAACCCTAAAAAAATTGCAAAACATAAAACATCTTATAAAAATCATATAAAATTGTAGAAAAATCCAAAAATTGTGATTTTAGTACCTATATATATATTTTTCTCTATTTTTTTAAAATTAACATCCAGAAGTTTTGAGCTGATTTGGTATTTTATATCTGCTAAATAGTCCCGGTTGTTAATTGTTTGCTTGTTTTCCTAGTTTTTTTAATTTTATAAAATTTCAAAATATTTAGAAATTCTCCAAAAATCTACAAAAATAGTATAAAAACTATAAAAACCCAAAAATATTTTTACTTAATTTTTCAGTGCATTTTAGCTTATTTGAAAAATAAAAAAGAGGTGTTTGTATGCGTGTGTGTTTGCATTTTCTTCTTTATCTTTATTTTCCCTATTTTCAAAATTAAAAATTTACAAAATTAAAAATCATTAAAAAGAGAATAAAAATCGTTTGAATTTTTTGAGTCATCTATCTTGTTTATCACAGTGCTCCTTGTGTTTGACCTTGGTCGCTATACTAGGTTAATAAAAGTTACTATACCACTTATGTGATTTATTTGATTTCTTTAGTGGTTAAATAAATTTCTAGATTGTCATGAGGTTATCTTAGGTCACAATGACACATTAATTAATCAACTTAACCCGAGTTAGCCCCTACGAACATCAGAATGGTGTCGTTGCCGGGGAGCTCGGCTAGGTAGTATTTTTTCCTGTATCTTGTTTTCTTATTTTCTTGCTTTCTTGTCTTCTTTATTATTTTGTTTATAGTTTTCATAAGATTTATTCTAACACATTCTCTTGTTTCTCTTTGTTGCGAGGGCTTGCAGAGCGAGGGAGGTGATCTTAGGAGAACTGAGGCACTTGAGTGAGGCGGACGTCAGACATTCTACACCGACCGGCAGGAGAGAGCAGCTTAGGAAGAGCAGGAGACTGCCTTAGAATAGATTTTATTTTTCACATTTTATATCACTTGAACTTGTAATAACTCTAAGAGACATTGGACACTTTTATTCAAGGTATGTTTCACCCGGGATTTTCTTCACGATTTTCTCCGCCTTTATTTTATATTTTATGTGATTGAGCCCAAGATTTTGGCTTTTATTTGGTTGAGACATGTAGCAATTAGGTCTAAACACCTAAAAGAATATATGTTCCTATAGAATCGATTGGACTTAGTCAAATAAATAAATTATTAATTATTTGGATTTGAGACCGCGTGTCGAGAGAGGTCACATACAATGCATACAGGACACGTTGTGGCAGACAAAGACCGGACCTTGGTCTCACTTCTGAATAGTTAACACCTTGTTCTTTCCATAATAGAAGTTATTGGTTAGGGCGATTTCTTTGTGCATCATATAGATAGTTTATTTCATGTCATTATATTTATGCGTGGATCATATTGCATGTAGACTGTTAGAGCAAGGTACGACTTCTATCTCATGCATGCATCATTGATTTCATCACGCATAGGCTTTTCCATCTTCCTCGTCATGTTTTCTTTGACTTAGAAATAAAAGGAAATTGGAAAATTCATTAGACGTGTGTTTATTGAAAAATGAAAAAAAAGTGATAACCTAATAAAATCAGGATTGTTAAACAAACTCGACCCAAAAACCAAGAAAAATATCACATTCATTATTTTATGGAGAGTAACCCCCTCATTATTTGAAATAACATGTAGAGTGAGCGAGAGAGGAACACTAGGATAGAGCCACGCCTGAATTCTTTTTTAGACTACTGATTCTATAAAAATGATTAGCTACTACTCTGTAAGGGAATGCGGGTAGCCGGTAAACGATTCGTGTTTCTTTAGCATAGTGGGTGGCTTAGAGGAAACAACGTAAGGCTCCATCCTCAAGTAACGAGCAGTCATTTTACGGTCCATACTTGCATCTATACTAGCTGAAAGTACGTGCAACTAGTCATAAGAATTCGTGCCAATCTTTGGGGAAATACGGGCACCTAACAGCTCGCTAACTCTCTTTTTAGATTGCATTATCATTAAACTCTAAAATAGAAAAGATTAACAACCGAGCTTTTACGATCATCATCGTGTTGAGTTGGTGAAATTGGAGGGTTTGATTTCTCATCATTGTTTTTAGTCCAGATCTAATCTTCATAAATACCCACATCACGATGATGGACAGGCGGTCTCTTAGGCTTCCTTTGGTGGCACCATTTCACTGCACACCTGTCCATTCATCTAGAGAGGTTCCTGAGAGCTCATACCCTCTCTCGGAGCCTGAGTATTCCACCTCCTTTTTCTTAGACCTTCCCCATCAATCACCTGAGGTACAACAACCATAGCAGTCATAGCAGATATTTATAGACTTGGTTACACCTGAGGTTCGCTCTTTTTCCCTTTCAAAGTCTGACAAGATGGCCCAAGAGCAAAGAGACGATGAGCAGCCAGATATCCACAATGTTTTTGATCAGGCGACAATCAACAACACCCTCCTGTTATCCCTAGAGGCGATGCAGCGACAGAACCGGGACCAGGGGTTGCACATGATAGAGGTGAGGCAGGAGTTAACTCAGATGAGAGATGGGTGGGCAGATACGAGAGATGACAATACCAGTGGTGGAAATATTCCTAGACATGAGGACCGAGCGGATGACAGATGCCAGGGGGAGGCCCATGATCCATAGAGACTCGTTCACTCAATGAGAGCGTTGCACAACCCTAGTGTAACTCTAACCCACAGGTGGATTCAATTGCCAGCCATTCTTGGCAATTTCGAGTTGCTACCCCAAACGATTTAATTGTTTCCCGAGTTCCATGGACATGCCACCGAGGAGCCCATATACATTACTAGGAGTTTGAGATGATCCACAACACAATCCACGATAGATTTGTGGACGAGGACATGATCAAGCTAATAGTCTTTCCATTTTCCTTGCTTGATAGAGCAGCCTACTGGCTAAAACACTTGGGGACGGTTGTCACCGCCTGGGAGCAGTTGAGTACCGAGTACCTCAACAAGTACTATCCGTTCGGTCGAACAAATGCAGCGTGAGCCATGATCAGTAATTTCACCATGATCCCAAATGAACAGTTCCATGAGGCTTGGGATTGATTTAGAGAGCTCATTGACAGGTGTCCACATCACAACATCAGCAAGCCCAATTTAGTCTAGGGCTTCTTTTGTCGGCTGACAATCGAGCTGTAGGGCCTAGTCAATGGCTCATGCGGAGGGTCTTATTTTTTTTAAGGATGAGGACCAGGACTAGGCCATCTATGAGTAGATGGCTGAAAGCTACACTATGATGATCCAGGTCCTTGTCTACAATCACGGGAAGCCTCCCACCCATGCATTATATCACCATATAGTCGCACGCACTGAGGTAGGCCCATCTTCATCTTCTACAGCCGCAACACCAGTAGAGTCATCAGCTGCGGTCAAGGACATCAATAACCGGAAGATGGTTCGCATGGAGATTATAGAGAAGAAGACGTGCCAGGGCCTAGACAATCTCAATATCATTGACGAGCTGGCCCAGACTTTGAGTGACCTCAAGATATAGATCATGTGCCTCCAAGAGGCACTAACGGCTTCAGCGCCACAGTTCAGGTCTTATGCTGATCAGGGGAGCCGATCGTCACAGTCGTCTGCCTCATACTGATAAGTTCACCATATTTATGTGGGGAACATTCAGCCACCCCAGCAGTACCAGTTTCCATCACCACCTACACGAGACACACATATGGTGGTATATTAGAGTGATTAGCCATTGGTGTCCCTTCCCCCACTAGTACATGAGCAGACGGGGCTGTTTATGGAGTCAACATGATTTGGTATGGCTGGTACCTGCCGCAGCCCAGCATCCATTGTGATCACCTAGGTTTCAGATGGTCCACTAGAGGTACTCAGTCCTAGCAACAACCTCCAACACAGGCAGGGTACCCAGCAACAACAACCACAATACTCGCAGCACACCATTCCTCAACCCATTACTAGGGTCAAAAGTGGAAGCAACATCCTCACTCTCAGTTTCACCAGCCTCCCCCTCACCCTTACCACCAGCAGTAGCATGGCCAACCTCAGCATTTCCAAAGAGGCAACCCATCCGGTTCACATGCACCCTCGTATAAGAACCTGCTTTAGAGGATCTCGTTTGTATGCTTACAGAGCAGCAGACAACTTTCCGGAGAGAGATGGATGAGTTTAGGCAGGAGATGAGAGATATAATCAAGGGCAAGGCTACCATACCTGCACAGATCGAGCCCAACATGAATAATATAAAGAGAATGTCTGAGCAAGTACAATAAATAGAGTCTGACACTCCTAGTGAGGTACTTGATGACATGCATTACTTATTTGATGTTGATTTTGTGACACTTAGGAGCTATAGGAAGCCAACCAGCGGCAACTCATCTAGGCGACATCCAGATGCAGACTTTAGAGCGCCAGATTAGCGAGAGAACAATCCTGATGCTACTGATGTTGATGGTGGTGCTGATGCAACCCATTTAGAGGATGATCCAGTCGACGGTATTAATGTCATCCCTCCTCCCGATGTTGTAGATGGTGGTGCTCATGCCACTAATATTTCATATTATTGGCCAGAGCGCGGCACTGATGCCGCTACCTTAGATGTTGTCGGTGGTACTGATACCACCAAGAGTCTATGTACAGATACTCCAATTGTTTTGACTCATACTTCTATATTTGAGGATGATTCTCTTAGAAAAACACAAAAATTAAAAAAAATCTTGAACAACAAAAATATGAATAAAGTGAAGGTTTCTGTATCTTCTCCTGGTCCATATGTTGTGATTGATGATTATTATATGGATTACACTCATTTTCATATTCAGAGTCCTCCTACTCCGAACCCTCTAGTTCCTGAGGAGGGTCCCTCCATCCCTTTTCCTCAAACACTACGCTTAGGGAAGGACCAAAAAATAGAAAACCCAAAAAGAGACAATAGCTAGAGCTCAGCGAGCAGATGATAGACAAATTTCAAATCCAGTTGACTCTTCAAGATGCATTAGAGCACATCCCTCTCTTCCAAAAGAACCTTAGAGAGAAGATTACAGTCCGTAGGAAGAAGAGGCGCAACCATAGTGCAGTGATCCATGTGCTCACCCGTGCCACATGCTTCGCCATCCAGAACCGGTTGCCAGCCAAGAGACAAGATGCAGGGGCTCCATATGTCAGATGCCACATTCACGAGTAGTGGTTCGATCATACTCTATTAAATAACATATCTTCGACTAACCTACTTTCGACAGACTTACTTGACCGCTTCGAGTTTGGCCCTCTTCGATAAAGCAGGACAATACTTCAGTTTGTAGATAGATCTGTCAAGAAGCTGAAGGGGTTACTTAAAGATGTTGTCGTCGCCATTCAGTGCATGAAATTCCCCTTGGACTTCATTGTATTGGATATGGAGATCCCTGAGTGCGTAACTGATACCCTCATCATATTAGGCTGACCTTTCCTAGTGACAACAAAGTCCATGTCAGATCCTGATAGCGGGAAGGTATATGTTCGCGTTGAGCATGAGAGTACACAATTAGAGACAATTGAAGGGATGAGAGCCAGAGATTTAGGCAGCTCAGAGCAAGGATCGAAGCAGATGACAGTTACAGATCCGGACATCCACCATGAGTGTGATTTTGTGACTAGAGATAACGATGCAGTTTGGGCAGATCCGATTTCACAAGCTCTTGTCACATCTTCAGACTTAGCAGATTCACAGATGCCAGCTAATGAGAGCTCGAAGAGCACACTTGTGGGACATGATACTTTAGAGGCATATGATTTGGTTAGTGAAGCAAATTTTGTTTCTTGCCATTCTGATTCAGATCCCTCAGACTCAGACACATATTTGATCGACATGGTTTTGATGAATATTTGTCGTGTTTGATGTCTACATAGCCTACAGCCAGGATGGAGATAGAGCCAGCGTAGTTTATAAAGACACTAGTAAATCGAATTCAGTTGAGTAGTGAGAGTTCTCCCATTCAGATCTGGTAGCCTTCACTCAGACGTTTCAGATGATAGATTTGCCAGCTCCCACATGCCCGAAATTGAAGACCTTACCTCACAGCATGAAGTATAGATTCCTTGATGGCGAGCCAGATATGTTACCAGTCATTATCTCAACAGATTTGATTGATGACCAAAAATCTCGTTTGATGGAGGTTCTTGAGAGAAACCACAAGGCAATCAGTTGGTATGTAGCAGATCTCTAGGGTATAAGTCCGGCCCTATGCTCCCATCATATCTATCTCATGGATGACGCTAAACCTTCATGTGATTTCCAGCATGGGATGAACACGAATCTTCGAGATGTGGTCATGAAGGAAATATCCAAGTGGTGGAGAACTGATTTTATCTACCCCATCTTCGATTCCAAGTGGTTAGTCCATTACATGTGGTACCCAAGAAGACGGGTATCACTATAGTTGTGAGTGAGTCTAGAGAGGAGATTGCTACCCGGGTACGCACTTCGTGGAGGGTTTGTGTTGATACAAATGATTGAATCATGCCACTAGGAAGGATCACTTACCACAATCATTCATTGATCAGATTCATGAGAGATTAGTGGGAAGAGTAATTATTACTTTCTTGATGGGTACTCGGGGTATAATCAGGTGTCCATTGCACCCGAAGACTAGGATAAGATGACATTCACCTATCTGTTTGGAATGTATGCTTTTAGACGGATGCCCTATGGATTATGTAATAACCTGGCTAAATCCAAAGGTATATGCTTCCCATCTTTTCGGACATGGTGGGTGAGTGTTTAGAGGTCTTCATGGATGATTTTTTGGCCTATGGTGATGGGTTTGATGCTTGTCTTTCTTGCCTAGACTGAGTGCTTCAGTGGTGCATCAAGTTCAACCTTGTTTTATCTTGGGAAAAGAGTAATTTTATGATGACTCAAGGGACGATCCTTGATCATATCATCTCCAATAGGGGCATGAATGTCGATTCGGCCAAGGTGGATATCATCAGGAAACTCAATCCGCCGTCTAATTTGAAGCAGTGATGAATCTCCATTTCATCAATTTTATTCTATCATTTAGGCCTTAAAAACCCTAGCTAATGCATGTAAATAGCATCAATTTGTACAAAATAGCATTCATTATTTGTTGCATTAATTGTATATAAAATAGTGTTTTTAGTGTCAAAATTATAGAATAAAGAGAAGAAAAGAAAAATAATAATATATCAAAGATATTTTATGACCCTAAACCCCAAGATCAAATCAGGAATTGAGTTGGTCGACAAGGAATAAAGTAGAGGAAGATAAGGGCCAAAAATACAATGAAAATCTAATGCTTTTGTTCATTATTTATTCATTTTTTGACTCCAATTTTATTCTTTACTATTTATTCATCAAATAAAGAAACTTTGTACATGAAAGTTGGAGATACTAATGCAAATAAAAATAACAAATTTAGTTTGTACAAATATAATGCCTAGTGTACATTTTATACACAAAATAAAAATCTAAAATCCCAATTTCACAGACCCATATCTTCCAAAAAAAACTCAAAATGTATCAAAACCACTCTAATTGTATATAACTTTCACGAGCTATTTAATGGAGGTGGTTTCATATTTTTTAGAGTAAAGTGTGAAAGTTAGGTTTTGGACCCTGATTGTACAGTATACCTGATTAAAATATCCAATTTATTGCTCCTTCATTATTTTTACAAATTCATATTTTTATAAATTTGTAATCATTATTTATAACTTATACACATATTAAAACCAAAATAAAACCAAAAAGAAAATACAAAATAAAATAAGTCCATATAGATACATAGCTAAATATCTATAATATTACATGTATATAAATAAAAATGAAAATCATTCTTTCATTCTTTTTCCTCTTATATTTTTATACTACAATAAATATCATGTATATTTTAATAAAAATATAAAACTAAAACGAAATCTAGGAAAACACATTAAAATAAAATAATGTATATAAATCATAAATGAAATACTTATAAGCGCACCTACATAATATAAATACCTATTTATATAAGTGTATAAATAATATCATAAAAATATATTTATGTATATAAAAATAAGATATAAATATGTAAAATAGAATAATAACATAATAAAATAAAATATACAAAATAAAAATAAAATAGTCAAAATATAGGTAAATATACCTATAAATATACCCCTTAAAATAAACTACTAATAAATAACACCAAAAAATAAATAAAAATCAGAATAAAATACTTAATAAAATAGTAAACATTTTTTTCGTTTATATGCAAAAATTAATAAAGTCATTTATTATTTTTAATTATTTACTCTTTAATAACCAATCTTTTTTATACTTATTCGGGCTGACATGGCCCAATAAGGGAGCCCCGATCATTGAACGCTCGGTCAACTCCCCCTCTAGTCTTCTCATTTGATGCTGACGTCTTTCCCGTGTTTTGCGCCCTTTTTCCTGGGTGTCTCATCTATCCATTGCCTTCAACCCCTTCACATTAAATGATCCTTGATCATCATAGATTCACGCCAGCCTGTAGATACCGTGTAAATAGCTCGTACCTCCGCCATTTGGCCGTTCGAATAAGGGTGCCCACTTGTTTTATAAATAACCAACCTCCTCCTCCATTGATTTTTTGATCATTTCCAAGCCCTAACGCCTCCGCATCTCAACCAAAGAGAGTATCGAAGTGACAGCTGGAGTCCCCTGAGGCGTTGGAAGCCTGCGGAGGAGGAGGTGCGCCCAAGGCTACCATCGTCGGTGACCTCTGCTCCCTGGCCGATCTCCAGGTATAAGAGTTGTCCCCTTTATCATTTTTAGGCTTATTTTAATTCCAACATTTTAGTTATGCAAGTAGTTAGTGATTAGCGTAACATTTAGCATAAAATCAATCAATTCAGAGTTCGTCGAAGCTCTGCTCCGACGAACTCCATCCAGTGTGCTCCACCTGTTGATCACCCCGCTGACCGCCCTCGTTTCATTCCATTCCCATTTCTCCATCTAAATCAGCCCGTTCCCAACCTAATCAACCCTCGATCGGCAAACTCCAGCTCCACCTCCGCCGCTCGCCAGAGTAGGACCATTCCGCCTCACCTTGCCCCGATCTACTGCCAAATAAATATCAAGGCCATCGCCATTGCCCTACCAATCTTTCTAACCATTTTGCAAACCTTGAAGGGGTATTTGAGCCCCGTCTTGCTTGAAGAAGGCCCTCCAGGTACTCTCGACCTCCAGAGCTACTCCGATGAACTCTGGTGATCTTTGAAGTGTCCAACCGATCCGTAGTGACTGCAAGAATGTTTTGAGCCACTTGATGGTGAAGGAGAAGGCTGGAGGTGCTCGAGATTCCAGATCAAAACTCGCCTCAGGAGTGTTCTTCTTCTGTTCTTCCTCGGCCCTCGTTTGTCGTTCGATCAAACACCGCGTGCCAGATGCAGCAGCTGCCGTTGGATCAAGGCGAGCTCAGACCGTCAAATCATCCCCGCCGATCTACTAATCACAATCGTCCAAGCATGAATCGTCATTGAGCCCCCTTGTAGTTACACGTGCATAAGTGATGAAGACATGTTGTCCGATCGCGCTTTTGACGGGGTAATTTACACATGCTACACCGCACTTTTTGCATTTTATTATTTTTTCCTGTAAATAAAATGTAGCATTTAAAAATAAATGGACATTTTGCAACCAGGCCCCTGTAGTTATTTTATTTACATTTTGGTCCAGTCCTGCTCAGCTCACGTGTCATCCCACATAAGCTGGGCAAATTGCAAGTATACCCCTAGTAGTTTTGTAATTATGAAAAGTCCAATAAAAGTTTAAATACATTGTATATTTTTGGTTTATTTGCATATGCATCTCTGGAGTTTATCTTATTTGCAAATATGCCCCTGCTAGGACATATAATTTTATGTTTTTTGTCTATTTGTTATAAATAGCTATTGTACTCCTAAAAATATGCAAAAATGGGATTAAATGCCTTATGCCATGTACATTCATGCCCATATCTTTTATTTGCATTTTTTGCATTTCAATCATTTATTAAAAATGAAATAGAGCACATATATTCCCTGTTTAAATTAGAAAATACTAAAAAATAGAAAAACCGATCTAAAATTTCAAAAAAAATCATATATGGTGTATTTTTTCATGTTTTAATTACAAACCAAAAATCACGAAAAATGGAAAAATAAAAACCTAAAGAATCGTAAAACCCTAAAATCCTTCAAAAAAATGTAAAAATTCATAAAAAAATCTAAAAAATATATTTTTTTTGTTTTATAAATTTCTTTTATATAAATATTTGTATATTAAAAATTGATTTGGGTAATTTTATTTACTATTTTTAAAATCCAAATCAATTTCGGGCAATTATTTAATCCATTATTTGGGATATTTTTGTTTTTAAAAATATATAGAAATTAGCAAAAATTCCAGAAAAATTACAAAAACATTAGAAAAAATATATAAAACAAAAAATAATTTTTCTGATGTATTTTATTTATATTTATTAATGTTTATAGATATATTACTATATGTATATATAGCCTTATATAGCCTACATTTATATTTAAAAGAAAAGGAAATTAATAAAATCTGAAAAATGCAAAATGAAAATATAAAATTACAAAATTAAAAACAAACAAAAAATATAAAAAAAAATAATAAATAAAATATAAAATCCAAAAACCCACAAAAGGATATATGTATATGCTTGATAAATGGCATGGTAGTAAATAAATAACCATTGGCTACATGTTTTGCTCTCTGTGTTTCGACCTCTACATGCTTAATCATTATGCATTTTTTGGTAGAGATAATAAATTTTAACCACACATTTTTGTTATTCATGGCTTTGTATATTTTACGTGTTAGATGTTGATCAATTAGGGTTTTTGTTCGGGGTCGCTTCGACGACTGTCGGTCTGCCTTGTGGATTGACAAGACCTCTACGAAAACCCTTGTTATCAGATGGCGCCGTTGCCAGGGAGCAATGAGCGTAGCCTAGTTTTGTCATTTATATTTTTGTATAGTCACTTATTTTTTATTTATTACTGTAAATATTTATTGAACTATTGATTTATTGATTTATTACCATTCATTAATTCTTTGTCTGTAGCTCAGTTGATATTTGATTAATTGTGATAATGTCATCTCTTTGTGACTTTGATGTGAGGGCCCACAACACGAGGATGACTTTTTAAGAGGCCAATGCAACCAATCTTGGAGGAGGCTGGTCTTCTCTCTGTGACCTGCTGGAGAGGGTATCAAGGAAGTGAGGAGAAGGACTTACTTAGAAATTAGATTAGGTTTCATTTATGTAATTATTGGTGAGAGAGAGGTCATTTTGGCATGTAAAAATTAACTTCAACTCTACTCTCCATAACGAGGTCTATTGCCCGGATGTCTGTTCACCTAGGGGCCTCGTCGCAGTTTTCTGAGTTTTTCTCACCTTCTTTTATTTTATTTTATGTTGTTTTAAATTTTCCACCTTATTTTATTTTGTTTTGTATGCATGGATCCCCTAGATATAAGTTGCTTAACTCGGTAACTGGGTCCAAACCCTAATAAGAAAGCACGTTCCTATAGTCCTTTACGATTGGATTTAGTCAAACTAATGATTTTAGTAATTTAGACATGAGACCACATGCCGAGAGAGGTCATATACATCGCTTGCAGGACCGTTGTGGCAGGCACCGATCGGCATCTAAGACCGGACCTTGGTCTCATTTCTGAATAACTGACAAATGGTTCTTCATGATTAATAGTAGCTAATATTTAGGGTGACTTTTTCAATTGCACACAGCCATGTAGAATAGGTTTAAAAATTCTGTTTCCCATACCGCATGGAGAGAGCTGAAAGTACTATAAGTTCTCTAACTCAGCATGCATAATTAGATTTAATGGTAAGATTTCCATCATTGACCCGCTAAGGATTAGAGCCCAAAACCTAGTCTGTAACTGCCTTGTGTATCGCCTAGATTTTCGAAGTAATGGTGCTTATATCGTATGTGACCAAGTAGGGCCTTGTCAATGATGGTTTTCCCGCCTTGTATGGAACACCGACATGGTATGAATTACTGATCATTGGACACACCATCACGGGGGTGTATGTCTCATCGATTTACGTCAGAGTAGGTTCTTGCATGCTCACGGTTGATTCCGTTGCGAGCGAGAACCGAAGTATCGATTTCGCCTATCGGCTTCATCTCTCTATTTCTTTGGCTGAGTTGGGATCCAGGAAGGTTTACAAGGACCTCAAAAAGTGCAGACTACAGGTTTCAAAGGAGGAGGACAAGTACGTGATACTTTTCTAGCAATACTCTCTCTCCTATAGGGTTAACGTGCTAAGGACTTGTTATAAGATTTTCATGAAAATAACAACTCTAAGATTGAAAAGGTAATAAATAGCCGAACCTTCATAGCTTCACATGGCGTGAGTTGATGAACCCAATTTTGTATTGTGTTTGTATGGATTTAGATTAAGGTTCAAAGAATAAAGTCCCGCGCATTTGCGTAAATTTTGTCATATGTGTCTTCCTCTTGACCTCCGCTCGATTTGAGCCTTTCTACTATTTTACACTCTATTTTTCTTCCTTGTTGACCACCGTATCTTTCCTCATGCATCTATCTCCTTCTTGCTTCACGATGTCGATCATGGATGGCTTACTCGGAACCCCACTGACACCTACATTGATTCCATGGACTCGACTTCGTTAATAATTCAAGGAGATTTCCGAGAACCCGATCCAGACCTTGCGGGTCGATCTCCAGACTCCTCGTCTTCTATCCACCCATCTTAACCACCCAATAAACCGGATCACCTTTTTCCTACCTTTGTCGTTGTGAATGAGAGTTGATTACAACCCATATCTTTTTCATTCACAAGACTCTAGAATTGACCTTAATTCCAGATCCATCTTGTCGGTCTTCTGATCTGAGCACTCTGAATCTCTAGCTCTGGTCTCCTCGATCGTCTCTATTTGTACACTTTCATCCTCGATGTGAAATTATACCTTCCCACCAAGAATGTTCTTCCTAAAAGGATAGGGGCATCGATCACACATTCAGGGATCTCCATGTCCAGTACAACAAAGTCCATCGGGAATTTCATGCCTTGAATTGTGATGACAACGTCCTTAAGTAACCCCTTCGGTCTCTTAACAAATCTATCAGCAAACTGAAGGATCATCCTGCTCTATCTAAGAGGGCCAAATTCGAATCGATCGAGTAAGGCAGTCGGGAGGAGGTTAATCAAAGAATTGTTGTCCAATAGAGTACGATCGAATTGTTGCTCATGAATGTGGCATCTGACATATGGAGCTCCTGCATCAGTTCTCTTGGTTGGCAATTGATTCTGTATAGTGAAGCAAGTGGCACGTGTAAGCACATGGATTTCTGCATTACGATTCCTTTTCTTCCTTTGTACAGTGGTCTTCTCTCTCAAGTGCTTCTGGAAGAGAGGTATGTGCTCTAGTGCCTCCTGTAGAGTCAGTTGGATATGACATCTGTCATATGCTGGTTGAACTCTAATTGTTGTGTTTTTTTTTTGGATTTTCTGTTTTCTTCCCTTTCCCTAAGGGGAGTGCTTGAGGGAAGGGGATAGTTGGACCCTCCTCAGATAGAGGGTCAGGAAGAGGTTCCTGCTGTTGAGAAGGACTGTAGCCCATACAAGAGTTATCATGCAACACATATGGACTCGTAGTAGATGAAGAAACCTTTCCTTTATTCATTTTTTTATTTTTGATAATGCCCTGAGATACAGGGATATGAGGAAACACAACTGGACTAGAAATGGTGGCATCAGCGCCACCCATGGCATCTGTCTTCGCGGCATCAACGCTGCGCTCTGGCTCAACATCACATCTAATAGTGGCATCAGTACCACCAACAAAATCTGGAGAAATAACGGCCTCAGTACCGTCGACTGGATCATCATCCTTGGTGGCGTCAGGATCACTGTCATCATCATCATCAGGGGTAACAACACCGCTACCCTCCTCATCTGACGCTCTGGAATCATTATGGGGTTGTCGTTCATACGAGGTGCCGCCGGCTGGCATCCTACCGCTCCTATGTTTTACAAAATCAGCATCAAATATGGAGGAGGAAATATCATTCAAAATATCACTAGGAGTGGCGGTCTCTGTAAACTGTACCTGCTCAGATTTCCTCTTCAGATTGTTCGGGTTAGGTTCAATTTAAGTGGATATGGTGGCTTTTCGCTTGATTATCTCCCTCATTTCCTGCCGGAACTCATCCATCTCTCGTCGGAAGGATGCATGCTGGTCAATGAGTAAGCAGGCGAGGTCGTTAAGGCTGGGTTCTCATAAACAGGTGCATGAGAACCGAATGGGTTTCCTCGCTGGAAATGAGGAGGCTGAGAATACTGTTGAGGTTGTTGTTGCTGCCTCCACTGCTGTCCCTGATGGTAAGGATGTGGACCCTACTGGAAGTGCTGCTGTAGCTGGGAGTAATGGGGTTGCTGCTGCTACTGGCTGTTCTGTCCACCTTGAGCTGGAGGCTGCTCCTGGGATGTGGTGCCTCCGTTGGACCATCTTGGATCTATAGGTGTAGGCAGATAATTAGGGCTGGGATCTTAATTAATTACGTCACAATCAAGATAAAATCCTAAGTCTAGGGGCCAAATTCTACATGAATCAAAAATGAAAAAAATGCAAGAAAACAAAACCGACGAAAAATAGCGGTGAGGTCCCCCAAGTGCACCGGCACTTGGTGAAACAGACCCTGAATAATAGTCCAAGTGTCCAACAATTCAGAGTCCTAAATTATTACAAGAATTATTGTTCTCTCAAAAAAAATAAAATCTTCTTCTCCTCCCTATTCTTCCTCCTATGCGGGTCCTCCGAAAAGAAACTCCAAGTTGTCCTCCAAGCAGATCCTCACAAAAATCAAAGAGAGGAGGTCAGAAATCAATTATGATATAGAGAGACAAATATCACAAAATTGAAAAATGACTACAAAGCAGTGCTCCCCGGCAACGGCGCCATTCTAATGACACGAAATTTGATGAGACTATGGTAGAAAATAAATCACGAAGTCATTGTCCTTAATCGATCAATTCGGTCAACAAGAAAAATAAATAAACCACTCAAAATAAGATGAATCAATAAAAACAATGTAAGGCGTTTTCATTATTCTTTTTACCTGGTATAGCGACCAGGGTCAAACACAAAGAGCACGATTTAAAAACTAAGTAGTCAATTTTCAGAAAAGAATTTTTTTTGTGGTTTTTGAATTTTTATTTTTCTATTTTTTTTGAATAAGGCACAAAGGATAAAAACACACACACCACACTCTTTCTATATTTTTCAAAAAGACCAAAAATACTTAGAAAATTAAAAAGAAAATATTTTTGTGTTTTATATATTTTGTAATAATTTATTAATTTTTTCGAATTATTCTGATGTTTTTGGGATTTTTCAAAAAATGAAACAATGGAGAATAAAGAAAACAATCCAAAACCAAGAATCTTTTGCTACTTAAAATCTTTTAAGTGCCCAAAAATCCTGGAATTTATTTTTAAGATAAACTAAAATTAAATATCTACAAACAGAGACCTAGATCAGATTTTTTGAATTTTTCTACAATTTTCTACATTTTTTTAAGATTTTTAGTTCTACGTATTTTTTTTATAAAGGGTTGATGCATAAAAAATTGTTAGAAATTAAAAGACATCAAATACACCTATGATAACGCTCCCGCTACCCTTGTTAATTCGAGCAAATTAATGTCCAAATTATTTGTCAATGTTCATTGCAGTCGGATAACGAGATGGCTAATCAAAAACCATTTTTAATTTAATCAAGTTAATTTCGAGTGGCAATTTTTTTTACTTGGTGAAGTCCAAGGTCGAACTCAGGGAGGCATCTGTCTCCTTAGGTGAATTTTCAGCAAAGTTCCAGTGTGTGATTTTCGGGGAATATTTTTTTGGTCCTTTTTCAATTTTCTATGCAAGACTCATGCAAAATCAAGCCAATTTTATAGTTAAATCAGAAATATGTTCAAATGGAGTCCAAAATAATGAAAATTGGCCAGATGATGAAATATTGTGAAATTAAGCTACCCTAATTTTTTTTGGAATTTTCTGACACTAAATGAATTTACTGTGAAATAAACAGGAATGCAGGGTGATTTTGAATAATTTAATTTTAATAAATATCAAATCAGAAAATTTTGGGGAAATAAAATTATCCTAGATAGATCTAATGATGAGGAATCCAAGAAAATTATCATACCTTAATTTAAATGTGAAATGAACATATTAAAAATGAATTAAGGAAATCACCAATTAATTTATTTAGGCCTCGAAATGCATGCAAATAAAATGAAATTTTTATGCAATGTGAAGTTAATTATCCTAAATCTAATGTGAATTTGTGGGAATTTTTGGAGCAATAGAGAATTTAATAATAATTAAAAGTTGAAATTGGGCAAAATATCACAAAAATGTACCAATTAATTAATTAAAAATTCTACTGATACAACAAAAATATGACAAGTGTCACACAAGATCAAGGACAAGTTAAGCTACAACAAGCAATTTTTGGAATTTACAAATAATGAAATATGGACACCTAAATATGCGTGCAAAGACAAGGGTATAACTGCAATACAGAAAATAAAAATTGCTTAAAAATAAATATGCTGAAAGGTACCTTAATGTAATTACCTATAATGCACGGGGGTGGAATGCAAATTCTCCACTTACGCACATGCTCCTCACATGAAGGCGCTTCACAGGGACTAATATGTAATTTCAGAAAGTTCCAGGGGCCTCGGTGCAATTTGCCCAGGGCGCACGTGAGAAACTCACGTGGGGTACCCTAGGCTCGGATGACTTCGGTGACTCGGGATGAGGCTCGGGTGCCCTGGAGGTTCGGCCGGAGGCTCGGAGTAGCTTCGGGTGGTCCGAGCCTAGAGGTCGGGAAAGAGGCTCGGACCAGTTGATGTGGCGCGATGGGGACCGTTGGATCTAGATTTATCCAACGGTTGCTGCTGATGAAGACGAGAGTTGTGATCAATCCCGTTGGATCACTGATGATCCAATGGTGGCGGAGTGAGGCGACGTGGCTGGCTAAGCACCGCTGGATCTAGATGGATCCATGGCCCGAGGCTGCTCTGGCTGATGGTGACGTGGCTGAGCTACAACCGTCAGATCGAAAAGGATCCAACGGCCTTGGGATGCTCCGGTTGACTGCGACATGGCTGGCTTCGGACCGTTCGATCAAGATGATCGAACGATGGCTGTAATTCATCTTCAACGGTCCTCCGCCACCTGCGGAGGAGAAGGCGGGGCTCCGGCGAAAGGGGGCTTTGCTCCGCCCTGGCCTCCAGGCGTCGGTGAAGGTCACGGGAGATGTTGAAGTAGCTCGGAAGACGCGGGTGAAGCGGTGAAGCGTCCGATGGTCCCAGGAGTGAAGGAGGCGCGCCGGAGCTCGATGGCGATGAAGCTCGAAGGAAGCTTCGATGAGCTTCCGGCCAGTGAAGGAAGGAGCACCTGCAATGGGTTAGGGGTATAGCCGAAACACGTGGGCTGTGCGTGGAGATGTGGGAAGCAAACGACGAGACCTATGGCGGTGCGAGGGTGGTCTGGCGATGGTGCTCCGCCCAGGTGGCGGAGCTGGAGTCGATGGAAGATGGGTGATGGTGTTTGAAGATGTGGAAGGGTGCGTGAAGATCGGAGCTCCGTCGCAGAGCTCAGAGGGATGGAGATGGAGTGAGAAGATGATTGGAGAATGCGAATTAAATTGAAGAAAAGCAAAAGAAAAATCAGAAGAAGATCAAAGGGAAATGGAGGGGGTTACATAGGGATTGGAGCTCAGATTTGAGCTCGGGCCTTGAGCTCAAGTAGCTTACGGAGGGAGGCTGCGACACGGCGGATTTCACCGTGGATCTCGCCGGAGAAGAAACCTGGCATCGCTCGAAGAATCACTCCATTGCTGTCACCAAATGGATGCTCTGAGCTCAAGGAACCTCTCTGGGGTGGCGGATAGACGTGACAGTGGCCGGTGATCGAATATTTATAGGATGAAGTCAATGGTCGGAGTCGCGGGAAGGTGGAGTTCGTGGGGGTTGTGGAGCGGCTCTGGTGGGAGTCATGGTGATTGAGGGAGCTGGAGAGGATGAGGGGAGAGTGGTGAAGGTCGTGGATGTGTTGGCGTTCGGCGAGGGTGGATGGAGTGGAGGCGAAAATAGAAAGGGTGAGCCCCTCGCGCAAGATCGAGAACGTGGGAGAGAGAGGGCATCGGAGGTGGAAGACGAGATCCAACGGCCCAGATCGAAGTGCTAAGGAGCGGGTAGGATCTGATCGGAGGCGCATCGATCAAGGGGTGCGATTGCACCACATGGCGTGATATGGAAGCAGTGCTGGCGAACGGATGGGATTAGATTAGGGCGTTGATCGAAGGGCTGAGGTGCGGGGCAGAATAAGCGGTTGTGATGGAAAGGCCTGGGCGCGATCGAGTGGCGCAAAGAGTGACGCGTGGCGCGAGGGGAGTGAGGCGTGCACGGGCGGTGCAGAGAGGCGGGAAATGATCAGACGGTGGAAGTAAAAGGCATATGTGGAGGGCATCTGGCCGTTGGATCAAGAAGAGATCCAACGGTCAGAGGTGCGGGCGGCTAAGGCAAGGGGATCGGGCCGCGTAGCGCAATCAGAGGGCGCCACGTGGCCAGCTGTGAATGGCTGAGACAAAAAATGAATTTAGAAAGAGAAGAGGCCAAATTTGGAAAAACTCAAAACATGAAAGTTGTAGATCTTGATGAGATCTACAAGTTTAATGTTGACCAAAGACGGAGATGAGGTCAAATATGATACAAAAATACAGGGATATAAATATACACCTATGTAGTATACAAAGAGGCCCAAAAACCCAACTTCTTCATACGAGCTCCTTGGATGAAATTAGTCTCATTTTAAAGGTCTTCTAATGTGTATTATTCTGAAAGTTAGTAGACCTATTTTGGAGGTTGTATGAGGGAGCTATGGGTATATTATGGTCCAAGGGTTTTAGGGCTTTCTTGGGTGCTTTTACAAAGGAGATCTTGGCTTTCTTCCTTATATTATTAACTAAGGTGTACATATTATAAGGGAGATGTTATTTTTATAGGTGGATATTTTACAAGTGATCTTGGCTTCTTATTAAATGCAAAATGAGTGCTAAAATGCCTATTTTATGAATGCATGTATGAATGCTAATTGTGCAAGAAAGAGGGAAATATGCATCTATTTACTCGGGAACAAGCTTCTATTTTCAACTTTTAGAGTGATGAATCACAGATTCATCAACCCCCTATACTTAAACCTTGCTCGTCCCCGAGCAACTAAAATGAAATGCAAGAGTGAAATGATTTTGGGTTCCATACCAAGGTCATGAACAAAAGTTGAAAAAGGAGCTTGACTCGACCTTTGGATTAATTGTGTGGCGGAACCTTATTGGGACCTGAACTTAAGACCTAATAGACTTCAAGTTCCACAAGTCTTCTATTCAAGACGCCTCAACAGTCAGGTCAGAACAAATCCTCAAACGCAAATTTCTGATGACTATGATTCTTACTTGTACTGTGTAAGTGAAATGTAACTCTCCACATTAGAAATGACTCGGAACGAGCCTCCTCTAACAAGGTAACTCAATAACCTGGTCCGGTAACTCTTTCCTCAAGGAGCGGGGTATTCCCTTCTAAGTTCAAGTGCGACCAACTCAAGAGGAGGGGGTAGAGAAAAGAATGGACGGTAGCCAGTGTAGCTACCTATCCCGGGATGCCTGACTAGTGTAGCCAAGTCATCCAGCTGCAGACTTCTTGCTAATATACATACTCCGACAGGTATTTTATTTTCACTTGGACCTGTCTGATTTTTTTGGAGTTCTTGCAATATATATATATATATATATATGTGTGTGTGTGTGTGTGTGTGTGTGTTTGTTTTTAACTCATACAAAGTGCAGCAAGTACATCAGGAGTTTTTCCTCTTGATTCAGTAGACTATCCCTCTTTTGAAGCATTATTGCAACCCACAGCATCCCGTCCTTAGACGTCAACACTACCAGACTAGGTTGAGATGCACTACCCTCCCTAGAGGAGGACGGATGTTTCCACTCGTGTGCTACTCCAAGCAAAAGGATTCTACCTCCTCATCACCTCATCAATGAAGAGCTACATGCATTATGCTTGTCCAAGTTAGGTCACTGTCTATAAGAATCATGCGTATGCACGAGATATTCTACTTAGACTAATCAAGATGACATGTGAAGATAGACTAGCTGACTCAAAGAATTAAGTCACTTGACTTGAGAAATCTTAACTCCGGTTCCTATAAGGTTCCTCTGAAATTAGGTGGATTAAAGTCAAATCAAGTCCATCCTCAATATCTACTCATAACTTGGTTCAGAACCCACTAGCTTTCGACCTTGCATATGCAAGATATGCAGATGAGATGCAGATGACATGCTATGTAGATGAATGTAAATGCAAGACTCTTTTCTTTTCTTTTCAGATGCAGAGATGATATGCAAGAGTAAATAAGAAGCCTATTTTTTTATTTTCATTTTCATCACTTTTTATGGGTATACTTCCTATTTTACAACAATTTACATGAGTTGTATAAGTATTATACAAAATTTACAAGTGTTATAAAATATGCAAGTATACATTTTTTTTCAATTTTTACACACCCGTATTTATTGCAAAAAGTACGTGAAAATACGCGAAAATACAAGCTATGGGTAAAGTATATATGTAATATATACACGCCACCTATACTTAGTGTGTGCTATGTCTTCAGAGCACGAAAAGCGAGGAAAAAGACATAGCTCGTGCTAAGCGTAGGAGAGCTAAAAAGAATGGAAAAATACATAGAAATCGATCGGCCCCCTATACTTAGGCTCTGGCAACATAAGTGTAGAAGAAAGTCAAAAAGTGGGGTGGGCGAGGTCAAGAAGAGAAGTGGATGAATATACAATGCGGGCATCGGTCCCCGCTATACTTAGGCTCAGGTCAGCCTAAGTATAGGACGGAAGTGAGTATGAGGACCAATGTGATCTGGAGAATGTACAAAGAACCGACTCAGGTGACTCATTCCCCCTATACTTAGGATCTGGTTATCCTAAGTATAGTCCAAGATAGTGATTTGATGAGGCGGGGATGGGTTACTAGAGTCGCAGGGGAGAAAGGATAGAATGTACAGGAATGATGGTATATACAAGTGAGTCGTTCTGAATCTATAGCGATCAAGAAGGTTTGTGACGAACCTTCTTGCGGGCGCGAGGAGGTGGATAATATACATATGTGTCGCTGTCGGAATCGTTCTCAGATGAATAATAGTGAGGTGTTGGGATCGTCCAACGTGGGTCGACACACGGCTGCTTGCTTAGATAAGACTTGAGAACAACCGAACTGAGCTCACTCATATAAATCTCCTTATCTGGACCAAATGAGGACTCCTCAGAAAATTCCTTCTCCGGTGTGTTGAAGGAAACATTCTTACTCAGTTATCTAGAACCTGAATCATTGAGGGGGAGATGAGAGCGACGCGCCTTGAGAGGTTCGGGGGAACATCTCGAGGAATCAATTCTAGACTTCCTCTCACTAGATAGCCGACTAAAAGAGGGAGCAATCATGCTTTTATGTAGAGTCCATTTTGTCTGGGTTGTTTCCTTAGAAGGTACGGGTCATGGTGTGGTACTGACTATAGGTAAGGGTCAGCACGCATCTCAAGAAAGTGCTAGTGATCTCAGTTGGCTTGGCATTATTAGGCTCTTGTGTCGGATCACCGAAATGATCAAGGCAATCCACAAAGGTTGTGTCCGACTCAATGTTAGCTTCTGGTCGTGAGTCTTCCTTAGAATCTATCACAGTGGTGGTGCAAGCAGTTGATGAAGTAGAGGTGTGGGGAGTCTCTGATCCAACGGCCGTCCAGACAGTCGGTCTCTCAGGTGTAGCTGAGAGGTGGGACTCATCTACCTCTCGATGGTCACGACTATCAGCAGATGTGCGGGTCACCTTAGAGTAAAATGTATCAAAGAATGGGTGAGGTTGAAGCGCTCCCAATGCTGTAAAATCAATTTCCCGAGTCTCGCAATCTATAGTAGCCTTAGCCAAGGCTAAGAATGGCTTCCCGAGAATAATGAGAGACTGGAAAAACTCTCCTTGGTGCTCAATGTCAATGATCGTGAAGTCCACCTGAAGTAGATCACCTTGGAAAGTAACACTGACTGAAATATTTCCTCTCGACCATTTGATGGATCGATCAGCCAGCTGAACGATCTCTCTCGACTTCCTAAGTGGCCTTAGTTTGAGCTTGTCAAACACAGAGGTCGGGAGGATATTTATTGGTGAGTCATCATCGATTCTTGCATGGGTAAAGATGGTGTCTTTGATTTCACATTCAACTTGGGGCAACCGCTTCACTCTACGACTTTTGGTCTTTCTCCCATCACCAAGGAGGTGGCCATAGACACTATGTGTCTTTCAGTCCTTGTCCTCTTATTGCCCGACCTCTTGGGCATCAATTTACTTCTCACAAATCGTTTGAGGTCGGGAAAGTGATCTATAGCCTTTATTAAGGGAAGATTAAAGATCAGTTCCTCATCGAGTGCTTCCCTTAGGGTAGGATCCAATTTTTCTAAGTCTTTTTCATTTTTAATTTTTTATAGATTTTTCTGATTTTTCAATTTTTTTGGTGTTTTGGATAGATGCATGATCAGATTCTGGTTTGGAGGGTAAGTGGTTAGTAGAAGAGGGAGGTAGAATGGACTCCAGTTGTACAAAAGGTGTAGGTTCTCTAATGCTTGCTTGTTTTTCAACATCAGATCTACTTACTTCCTTTTCCACTATCATTCCCAAGCTGGAAGAAATTGAGTGCAATATGTCCATGACATCTCTCAACTCATTACCAAGTGATTCGTTTTTCTTAATAAGTCTAGAGATGTCATCCGCCACAAAATTGTCATGACAAATAATGGGATAGTGTTGCTCAATCGGAGGATACTGCTGAGACATTAAGCTCTCATACTCAACATACCTAGACTCTGGAAAGTAATGCTGGGTCGAGTATGGACTATCCAAATGGCAAATATTGGTCGGAGCCTCATATGGTGGAATCAATGAAACATGGACTGATAAGTCTAGGTCATGAGTCCAATCTTGTGAATGTATGGGCTCTTCGAATGAAGGTTGGCTAATGGAAGCTTGATCACTAAAGTCAATCAAGTCTGAGAAATCATTATGTGCAGTCATCTCCATTCAGATTGTTCGATCAACCATGTTATGCCCTAAGGTCAAGTCGGGATGTATATATGTAAATTGTTGTATGGTCCCTACTTGAGGTGAGAATGAAGTATGTGGGGGCATATAATTTTGCCAATCATCTGTCTCAACAGTGGCTTGCTCTTCATTCGATTCTTTGATTCCAGCAAGCTCTCGAGAGTAAGGACAGTCAGCCCAAGATGGAAGTGGATCTGGAGTGTTGGAATATGGAGTAGGTGAGAAATGCGAAGAAGTGGAGAAGTCAGTCGAAGTTCTGACTTCATAATCGGGTTTAGATGGAACCGACCACGGGTAAGGGTCTCCCGTAGATGGCGGAGAATACATAGAAGAAGGAGAAGGCGAAGATGAACAGTATATGGTCGAGAAGGATTGACCAGAGGTCTCAGTGTATGGGGACCAATATCCCATCATCTTGAAGAGGAAATGTGAATGTAAGAAGATTGAGGTAGAAAACGCGCAATTACACAAGATGACACACACACGGACAAACACAAAGACAAATGCAAGAGCAAAACCCGAATTCACACTCAACACGGTGAAGGACCCGAAATCGAGTCCAATTAATCTTGTTGATTTTAAGTGTGAATTTTCAAGCAAGATAGCAAGGATTACACGGTCTATAGGGAAGTCGGCTCAGAGCCGGATGCGTCTTCCCTGTTTAACCTGTCGCCTAAGATACCGCCGGTCCTTCCCTTTTTCGCTCCTATCCCAAGTTAATGGATTCAAAGACCTGTCTCTATCTACCTGCAAGCAGGCGGAGGCTGACAAGGCCAAAATTTCACACCGGGGGGTTACTGGCAACTTGTCGCAAAGTACCGCAATTTCGCCCCTATCTACCTGAGACAGGCGGAGGCTACTTGGTACTAGTCAGTGAACCTTAAAAATTCAACTTGTGATATTTGCTAGGATTAGTCGGATCGTGATATGGAAGGCGGGGATTTGGGCTCTGCCTTAAGGTCTTCACACACACTCAAGTACTCTCACTCAGCCTGAAAACAAGGTCGGGGATTAATCTCCCACAAACAAAATTTCTAATTTTATTATTTTTTTGGTCAATAATGTTAGCAGTCCCGATTTTAAGCTAAGTTCTCACTTGATTTAGTCCAACCACACAGCATGCCTATTGTCGAGTCCCAATTTCCTATTTAATTTAAATGTGAAAAACAGAGGGGGAAATCGAGAAAAGCCGATGCACGAAAAAACAATGATGCGTATTCTGAGTTAAGGAGACTTTGCAGTGATCCCTTCTCTTTTTTTATGCAGGATGCAAAATAGATTTGAAAACTTTTTTCTACTAAATGCAAATGCAGGTGATAAAAGCCGCTCCTAGACAAGCAGTTCTATTAGCGAGTGAAGAACAAGTTGATTTGGCTAGATCTGCGGTCTAAGTGTGTCTTTTAAGTGGTTGTGTGGTCCTAACAATTTACGAGCACAAGCAATTCCTAGAGTGGCTCGAGGAGCTGCTAGTGCAAGCCTAAATTACCATTCAACTACACAGCACACGGGGACATAGTTTCACTATATTTACACACGCGAGAACCCAAACGGGAACCGCTGGAAATGATGCAAAAAAAGAAAGAAATAAAATAAAGTACAAATCCTCTCTATTCACTCAATTAATTACAATGCCGAATCTTCGTAGCGTCTTCGACTCCTCGCGGTCCTCCCACAGAAACAAATTGAGGTCAGAGAGTGACATAGAAAAAATGCAAAGAATTAAAAGAGAGAAAATATTCACAAGAAAACCGGGGGTCAGACTACCCGGGGATAGAAAATCAAAGACTTAAAAATCACTGCAAATTAACCTAAGCCGTGCCTCCCCGGCAACGACGCCATTTTGATAACGCTCCCGCTACACTTGTTAATTCGAGAAAATTAATGCCCAAATTATTTGTCAATGTTTGTTGTAGTCGGATAAAAAGAGGGCTAATCAAAAACCACTTTTAATTTAATCAATTTATTTTCGAGTGGAAATTCTTTTTTACTTGGTGAAGTCCAAGGGCGAACTCAGGGAGGCATCTGTCTCCTTAGGTGAATTTTCAGCAAAGTTCCAGCGTGTGATTTTCGGGGAATATGTTTTTGGTCCTTTTTCAATTTTCTATGCAAGACTCATGCAAAATCAAGCCAATTTTATAGTTAAATCAGAAATATGTTCAAATGGAGTCCAAAAATAATGAAAATTGGCCATATGATGAAATATGGTTAAATTAAGCTACCCTAATTTTTTGGAATTTTCTGACATTAAATGAATTTACTGTGAAATAAACAAAAATGCAGGGTGATTTTGACTAATTTAATTTTAATAAATATCAAATCACAAAATTTTGGGAAACTAAAATTATCCTAGATACATCTAATGATAAGGAATCCAGGAAAATTATCAGACCTTAATTTTAATGTGAATGAACCTATTAAAAATGAATTAAGGAAATCACCAATTAATTTATTTAGGCCTCGAAATGCGTGCAATTGAAATAAAATTTTTATGCAATGTGAAGTTAATTATCTTAAAACTAATGTGATTTTTTGGGAATTTTTGGAGTTATAGAGAATTTAATAATAATTAAAAGGTGAAATTGGGTAAATATCACAGAAATGTACCAATTAATTAATTAAAAATTCTACTTATACCACAAAAATATGACAAGTGTCACACAAGATCAAGGACAAGTTAAGCTACAACATGCATTTTTTGGAATTTAAAAATAATGAAATATAGACACCTAAATATGCGTGCAAAGACAAGGGTATAACTGCAATATATAAAATAAAAATTACTTAAAAATAAATATGTTGACAGGGACCTTAATGCAAATACCTATAATGCAGGGGGTGGAATGCAAATTCTCCACTGACGTACGTGCTCCTCACGTGAAGGCGCTTCACAGGGACTGATTTGTAATTTCAGAAAGTTCTAGGGGACTCGGTGCAATTTGCCCAGGGCGCATGTGCTCCTCACGTGGGGTACCCTAGGCTCGGATGACTTCGGTGGCTCGGGTGCCCTGGAGGTTCGGCTGGAGGCTCGGAGTAGCTTCGGGTGGTCCGAGCCTAGAGGTCAGGGAAGAGGCTCGGACCGGTCGATGTGGCGCGATCGGGACCGTTGGATCTAGATTGATCCAACGGTTGCTGCTGATGAAGACGGGGCGTGATCAATCCCGTTGGATCATTGATGATCCAACGATGGCGGACTGAGGCAACGTGGCTGGCTAAGCACCGCCGGATCTAGATGGATCCAACTACCCGAGGCTGCTCTAGCTGATGGTGACGTGGCTGAGTTACAACCGTCAGATCGAAAAGGATCCAACGACCTTGGGATGCTCCGGTTGACTACGACGTGGCTGGCTTCGGACCGTTCGATCAAGATGATCGAACGGTGGCTGTACTTCGTCTTCAACGGTCCTCCGCCACCTGCGGAGGAGAAGGCGGGGCTCCGGCGAAGGGGGCTTTGCTCCGCCCTGGACTCCAGGCGTCGGTGAAGGTCGCGGGAGACGCTGAAGTAGCTCGGAAGACGCGGGGTGAAGTAGCGAAGCGTCCGATGGTCCCAGGAGTGAAGGAGGCATGCCGGAGCTCGATGGCGATGAAGCTCGAAGGAAGCTCCGATGAGCTTCCGACTAGTGAAGTCAGGAGCACCTGCAAGGGGTTATGGGTATAGCCGAAGCATGTGGGTTGTGCGTGGAGATGTGGGAAGCAAACGACGAGGCCTATGGCGGTGCGAGGGTGGTCCGGCGATGGTGCTCTGCCCAGGTAGCGGAGCTGGAGTCGATGGAAGATGGGTGACGGTGTTTGAAGCTGTGGAAGGGTGCGCGAAGATCGGAGCTCCGTCGCGGAGCTCGAAGGGATGAAGATGGTGCGAGAAGATGATAGGAGAATGTGAATTAAATCGGAGAAAAGTAAAAGAAAACTCAGAAGAGATCAAAGGGAAATGGAGGGGGTTACCTGGGGATTGGAGCTCAGATTTGAGCTCCAGGTCATCGCTCGAAGAGTCGGTAGAGCCCTGAGCTCAAGCAGCTCACTGAGGGAGGCTGCGACACGGCGGATTTCGCCGTGGATCTCGCCGGAGAAGAAACCTATCGTCGCTCGAAGAATCACTCGATTGATGTCACCAAGCGGATGCTCTAAGGTCAAGGAACCTCTCTGGGGTGGCGGATAGCCGTGACAGTGGCCGGTGATCGTGTATTTATAGGATGAAGTTGATGGCCAGAGTTGCGGGAAGGTGGAGTTCGTGGGGGTTGTGGAGCGGCTCTGGTGGGAGTCATGGTGATTGAGGGAGCTGGCGAGGATGAGGGGAGAGTGGTGAAGGTCGTGGAGGTGTTGGCGTTCGGCGAGGGTGGCTGGAGTGGAGGCGAAAATAGAAAGGGCAAGCCCCTCGCGCAAGATCGAGAACGTGGGAGAGAGAGGGCGTCGAAGGTGGAAGACGAGGCCCTGGCCGTTGGATCTTGTGATCCAAGGGCCCAGATCGAAGCGCTAAGGAGCGGGTAGGATCTGATCGGAGGCGCAGCGATCAAGGGGTGCGATTGCACCTCGTGGCGCGATATGGAAGCGGCGCTGGCGAACGGATGGGATTAGATTAGGGCGCTGATCGAAGGGCTGAGGTGCGGGGAAGAATAAGCGGTTGTGATGGAAAGGCCTGGGCGCGATCGAGTGGCGCAAAGAGTGAAGCGTGGCGCGAGGGGAGTGAGGCCCGCACGGGCGGTGCAGATGAGAGGCGGGAAATTATCACACAGTGGAAATAAAAGGCGTATGTGGAAGGCATCTGGCCATTGGATCAAGAAGAGATCCAACGGTCAGAGGTGCGGGCGGCTAAGGCAAGGGGAGCGGGCCCCGTGGCGCAATCAGAGGGCGCCACGTGGCCAGCTGTGAATTGCTGAGAGAAAAAAATGAGTTTAGAATGAGAAGGAGGGCGAATTTGGAAAAACACAAAACATGAAAGTTGTAGATTATGATGAGATCTACAAGTTTCATGTTGATCAAAGACGGAGATGAGGTCAAATATGATACAAAAATACAAGGATACAAATATACACCTATGTAGTATACAAAGAGGCCCAAACACCCAACTTCTTAATATGAGCTCCAAATTGGATGAAATTAGTCTCATTTTAAAGGTCTTCTAATGTGTATTATTCTGAAAGTTAGTAGACTTTTTTTGGAGGTTGTATGAGGGAGCTATGAGCATTTTATGGTCCAAGGGTTTTAGGGCATTCTTGGGTGCTTTTACAAAGGAGATCTTGGCTTTCTTCCTTATATTATTAACTAAGGTGTACATATTATAAGGGAGATGTTATTTTTATAGGTGAATATTTTACAAGTGATCTTGGCTTCTTATTTAATACAAATGAGTGCTAAAATGCCTATTTTATGAATGCATGTATGAATGCTAATTGTGCAAGAAAGAGGGAAATATGCATCTATTTACTCGGGAACAAGCTTCTATTTTCAACTTTTAGAGTGATGAATCACAGATTCATCAACCTACACTAATTGTTTTTGGAATTTTTAAGCAATTTTTCGATTTTTTTATGAATTTTCAAATTTCAGGGAACTAAAAAGACATTGTTTTTTATTTTTTAAATATATCAAACATCAACAAAAATTGATGAAAAATTTATACAATAATAAAAACTATAGCATGAGCATACACCATTTTTTCAAAATTTTTCTAATAATAAAAATATTTATTCTGATGAAAAGTGCATGTAAAATAAAGTCTGTAGTATAGGGACGTAATTGCAATTAATCAAAGTTTTTGCATGAATGATAACAGAAATAAAAAGTAGGGGAAAGCTCGCAATTTACCCAAGTAGCATGTGCAGTGCACGTGACTTTATAGAGCTGGGGGGCGCTTTTGCACATCTCAAAACCTTCAAGGAGTTCTCTATAATTTCTCCAAAATTTTTAATTTGAAAATCCCAACCCTAGGGTTTAGGGTTCCGTCGTTCTTCTCAAAGAGAGGGGAATGGGAGGACGACACCATGGAGGAGGAGGGATCTGGAGGCCGTCGCGGTGATGGCTTCGTGGCGATAGGGCAGTTGCGGTGGGTGGTTATGACGGAGCGAGGATGGTGCACTAGGAGGAGGCCGAGAAGTGGCAGATGCATCGCACGCTGGAGGAAGATGCTGCCTCGCGTGACATTTCGCGCGGAGGTGGCGGCTGGAGGGGAGATCGATCTTCAGGTGTAGGGCATAGGGCTACGCACGACGTCGCACCTCGTGCGGCGGTGGCGCAGGTGCTGCACGACAGTAGGGCATCGCGCGTGGCTAGCAGAGCTCCTCCCCAAGCGGAGTACGGTCGTGGGGGCAAGCTGCTTTCTTTTTTTATTTTTTTATATGTGTAAACATGAGTAATAAAGAAACTATTTTTTTTTTACAAAAACTGTAACTAGAGGAACAAATTATTTTTTTTATATATTTTTTTATTATTTTTTTTACTTTTCCTGCAAAACAAAGGTTAGAAATCAAAACAATACATATATATAGATATCTTTATATTTTTTTATTTTATTTATAAGCAAAATAAGAGGTGGGATGGGGACCCGGTGGAACAACGAGGGATAGATCCGAGTCTCTGACCATCGTGCGTGGTCAGAGGTGAAAGGTTGTACGAGATAGAAGGTGAAATGAGAGGATCGGAAAATGAGATGGAAAATCAGTGCTCGGATCGGAAGCAGATTCGAGTTGTGGTGAAAATTTTTGTGATTTTTTAATGATCTAAGAGCTTGATAAAATCGACGCAAAATTAACTCTATGGTTTATCTAAGCTAAAAGACAGGAAATAAAAATATGGATCACACCTTGGATTTGGACACGCTGTAATGGCCTCGACGACGACCGAATCGCTGTCACCGATCGGATTGGAGGCTGGGCACCCTTCTGCGACGAGTAGCTCTCGGAGATCGGGCTCCTCTCTCTCCAAAGATTGATCAAAGAGTGAATGAGGAGGAGGAGCCCAATAAAAGAGAAGAAAATAATCAAAATGGAGAATATACACAAATAAATAAAGTAATTAGTGGTTATTTAAATAAATAAAATAATTAATTTAATTAATTAATTAATTAAAATCGAAATTCGGATTTAATTAAAAAAATATTTAATTAATATATAAAAATTAATTAGCCACCTTAATGGTGGCTAATTAAGGCATAAAATCAAATCTTTACATAAAAGGTAAGTTTTCAATTCAAATAAAAGAATAAATTAAATAATTAAACCTAAATTTCCTAATTAAATTAAATCAATTAATAATGAGAGATATTTTATTTTTGGTGATTTTTATAAAAGGAAGTTAGTTATATACACATATTATGTATATATAATGCAATATACACTTGCACAAATAAGGAAATAATTTTTATAACCTTTTTAATTTTTTTATTAATATTTTAATGAAAAAATATTTAAGAATATTTACATTATGTATAAAAATAAATAAGAATAAAATATATACAAAGCTTTTCCTCTACATGGGCCTTGTGCAGTAAACCCCCTACAGGCGGTCCTCCGTCGTCGTCAAGGGGGACCCACGAAGCTTTCGGGAAGAGGGGTAGTCTTGTGTGTAAGCATATCATTTCTGGTCGAACCACCGAACCACACATCTTTTTTTTTGTGGGAGGGTACTCTGAGTAGTGGGTACCTCGTAGGACCTCGACCCGCCTACTTGGGTCTTGTATGGATATGCAGGAAGGGGTGCTCCTAGGTGTGTAGGGGTGTGTTTGTACTAGAGAATGGATTCCTCGTGTCAGGGGGTGTGGACACACTTGCGCGAATTTGGGCTAAGGCTACAAGGGAGAGATCAAAAGGAAACTCCAACTAGGGATGGACGTAAACTCGGGAGACCTCGAGGGTAGGGATAATCGTCCAGGTCTTATTGTGAAAAAAAGCTACCCCGCCAAATATATAGTTTAGGTGACGCCGGAAGGTTCCTCATCGCTGGGGAGCTCGTCGGTATTGGTTAAACTGCACAAAACACCCCAGAAAACTGACTTTTTAATCGTAACCAAAAATTATGAAACCACACCCATTTAAAAGATAATTTAATTTATAGTTTAATGGAAGTGAGTTTGCTTCAATTTGAGCTTGTATGGAGCCGGAATTGGTGTTTCAATTAGCGCTTTGCGGCTTTTTCTAAGGGTGATTATTAGTAATATGTACATTATTTTTCTTTACAATTATTTTTATTATCTACAATACAATTTTATTTACAACATTTATTTTCAAAAATAATTAATTTGAAGTGAATTTATGTACAAATAAAATTATGTAAGTTTTGTACAAATATACATGAAAAATATTACAAAATATTTTTTGGATTTTTGAATTGCAGACCCTATCTCCCCCTACTTTATTCTTTGTCCAATAGGTCAAGACTTGACCTTCTCTTGGGGTTCGAGTTAGTATGCATTTATTGCATAAATACATCCTTCATTTTTCTTTTCTTCTTTATTATTTTATTTATGTACAAAAGGTGTTAAAAATGCAATTTTAACAAATGCATGCAAAATAGTAAATTCATGGAATTAGTAGGTATTTATAGGTGTTTAACTATGGAAATGAAGATAAAATAAAAGAATAAAGGCGATGAATCGTGGATTCATCAGCAGCTGAAGATTCAATTGCAAGTGGTCTGATTGGAGGTTTTTCACATTGCAGATAGAAGACAATCCCATTCCTAGATCTGAATACGGAATTCATCTCTTTAGACTCAGACCCTGAAATGGCTCATCAAGGAAAGGGCAAGGGTCAGCAGCCACCATTACAGCCAGAGCAAGGAGAGATGCATGATTAGAATCAGGTGAACGCTCAGTTGTTGACATCTATCCAAGCCATTAAACAATAGCTGACAGAGCAGGCTTAGCACCGACTGTATTTCAGGATATGCTAAATGACGTCATAAATAGAAAAGAAGGTGGAGACAGACCAGGAGGAGGAGGATGAGGACCCATGAGAACCCCGACGAGGAAGAGACAGAACAAGGGAGGCCAAAACCCACACTGAATGAGACATATAGCCCTAGAGACAGCTAGATGATCGAGTGGATCCTCATAACACCGGTGCATGCTCACTTTGAGTTGAAGCCTCAATTCCTTGCTCTTCTCCCTTCTTTCCACGGGAACACCAACGAAGATCCCTACACTCACCTGCACCAATTTTGACGCATCTGCCCTACTGCCCACTACTCCAATGTTCTGTTGGATGTAGTGAAGATGATGGTGTTCCCTTCAGTCTATAGGACAAGGCCCTATATTGGGTCAATCATCTGGGAAAGGTCGTGATGACATGGGAGGAGATGAAGTCTGCCTTCTTGCACAAGTTCTATCCTCTCGGTTGACTCAACCAGATGCGAGCCAGAATTAGCAACTTCTCCCCGGGGGCACACGAGAGCATTCATGAATCCTTGGGAGAGATTCACAGATCTATAGGAGAAATGCCCCATCATGAGATCCCACGGACTAGCTTAGTAAAACATTTCTTCGAGGGGTTGAACGTAGAAAGCCAACAACTCATTGATGTAGAATGTGGGGATCACATTTCAACAATGATGAAGATGTAGTCTGGTTGATTTTTGAGGAAATGGCTGAAGGAGAGGCCTCCCTCTCTTCATCCAAGTCATATCTGAAGAAACCCTAAATCCTCCAAAAGCAAGTCCATATTGCAGCGTCTTGTGAGGCGGAGAGATGAGAGCTCCAACCTCAGCATCAGGGGTCATCTCTCAAAGGTTGATATTATTGACAAGCGATCACATGACCTTGAGAAACTCATTGTGATCGAAAAGATGACGTAGAATCCCGACAAGCTGGACCAGATCACCAAGCAGTTGGAGCTGCTGATGGGCACCATCAGTTCAGTCCAGTCGGTGACACCGCCCATCGAAGCTCCAGCTGAGAAGAAAGATGATCCATCAACACCGCAACTACCTCAGTTGAGCCAGCAGCCACCGGCAGTCCAGCATGTGTACTATGTGCAGGCACCCAATTAGGGCCCGTCGCAGCAACAGATGGTTGTCTACCAGCCAGACTTCCTTCCATCATCTGATCCAGCCTTCCCACCACCACCCTTGATTCAAGAAGTCAATTTTGTTTGAAGTAAGGATGCAAAGTTGACCCATCCTATCGGGCACCCATAGGGCCAACAACAAGCCAATAGGCAGTACCACCGACCACAGGGTGGTCGGTTTGGGCAGTCCTCGCAACCTTCATCGCAGTATCACCAGCCTCAGTAGTACAACAACCAATGGAGGCAGAATCATCAATAACAACAACCAAAATACCGTCAGTCACAACCATACCACTAGTATGCGGTTGCCCCACCTCCACAGTACCAGCAGTGCCCTCCTCCCTCTTACCATCAATTTCAGGTTCCTTCAGCACCTCAGCACGACCAACAGTCACAGCCTCAACCCAAAAACACTCAGCAGCAGCATGGTCTGCATGCTGAACCTTCTGAGGCAAATCCTATGAACCCAACCCCTGATTGCTTGGCCCAGCTTATCAAAGGCGTAACAGACATGAAAAATAAGTTAGACGACCTGACCGCCATGAAAACTACCATTCTGGCGTATGTCGAAACCAACCCCAATAGCTTCAAGAGAAGAGAGCAGGTAGAATGTAATGTCATTTCTATGCATGTAGAGCCAGATGATTGTGCTATTGTTTTATCTAATGTTGTCACTCTCAAGAGCAGTACGGCCTTGCCTCCGCCTGCTATAAACCAGGGGAAGAATAAAGCTTCAGGTGAATCGTCATCTTCTGCATCAACCGTGCCAGCTACAGGGCTAGGTGAGGAAGAAAAAGGAAGAGCCATTCCAGCTGCCATCCACCACCATCTCCATCACTAAAAAGAACAAAAAATTAGAAAAAGCAAAAAGACCAAGAAGATGATCATCGCTAAAGGGAAGTCATACAAACCATGGAGGAGCTGCCAGTCGTAGCAGCCTACACTAACCGACGGAGCGGAGGCCCCACTTTTGGCATGTCCACCGACACCAGCATCTCAGCCTCCAGATTGTACGCCTTTTTGTGATCCGGATGTACAACATATTGTGGACAAGGATTTTGTTGTAAATAAAGAACATGTTTCAGATTTTAGTCATGTGAATATTCCTTACTGATGCAATTGAAAATCCAAAAAAAATGCAAAAAGAAAAAGTGCATTATCTGACCCTTGAGTTGTAGACATTCTTAATAATTTGACGGTTGAGATTCAATTGATGAAGGCCATGGAGTACGTGACAACCATGAAGAAGGGTTTGAAAGAGGCATGTACAAGCAAGCATCGACCAGCACGCAACAACAAACGTCGACAGGTTGAGAAGCACGTTCTCACAATGTCCACAATCGCAGCCATCAACAATCTCCAATAGATTAAGCAAGACAAAGGAGTGCCTCTAATCAGTTGTGAGATTTTCGATCAAGCCTTCGAGTGAAATCTGCTTGATAGTGGTTCTTCCATCAACATCCTGCCCTCTTCATTACTGCAAGAATTTGGGCTAGGTCCTCTCAAGCAAACGCGTATGATCCTTCAATTGGCGGATCGATCCATTAAGCGACCTCGAGGTTTGTTGGAAGACATTGTGGTGAAGCTGCGGGAGATGCGGTTCCCAGTTGATTTCATAGTCCTTGATATGGAATCACCCGCACACTTACTCCAGACTCCTATCATCCTAGGACGGCCATTCCTACGCACTTCAGAAGCTGTGGTTGACTATGGGTCTGCAAGATCACCTTCAGCTCGGGGAAAAAACAGATTTACTATAGACAAGATCAGCTAGCCTAAAGTTGTAACTGATAAGGGACATGCAACTATGCTTGAAGTAGACTGTGACATCATTACAGAAATCAGATATACACAACTCTCCTTGAACGATCCATGGATACAATAAATCCTCTATCTAGGGAAGACCTGGAAAGCACAGTCGACGTAGGCTCAGAAGACATTTGGGAGACAAAGATAAACTTTTTGATGCATCTTTTGGACTCCAATGATTCACTCCATCCCGAACACAATGATCCTATCACAGATCCGTTTAGCACATTATCAAAATCTCAACAGAACACTGAGGCTGGCAACTCTGCAAAAGTTCAAGCAGTGCATCCCACCACCAACACTATCTCAAAAGTGACTGATAAGTTGGCTAGATTAGAACCGGAACACAAGCCACTTCCTGCAGGTCCGAAGTATGCTTTCCTTGCGGTTGCAGATAATATGTATCCAGTCATCATCAGTAGCAGGCTGACCCCGGAGCAAGAATCTCGATGCCTCGAGGTTCTAGAGAAAAACCGCAAGGCACTTGGTTGGCATGTCGCAGATCTTCGTGGGATAAATTTTGCACTGTGTTCACACCATATTTACCTGGAAGAAGATGCCAAACCGTCTCGTGAATTTCAAAGAAGGTTTAATTTGAATCTGATGGACATCATCATGAAGGAAATATCGAAATATTGTAACGCGTGATTTATTTATTCCATCTCTGACTCAAAATGGGTAAGCCCACTGCACGTTGTTCCAAAAAAGTCATGGCTTACTGTTGTTACAAATGACAGAGGAGAGGAGATATCTACGTGGATCCCGACATCCTGGCGCGTATGTGTTGACTACCACCATCTTAATGTAGCAACGAAGAAGGACCACTTTCCCTTGCCTTTCATTGATCAAGTCTTGGAAAGATTGGCTGGTAAAGAGTTCTTCTGCTTTCTGGATGGGTACTCTAGGTGCAACCAAGTGGCAATCACCCTAGCAGGCCAAGATAAGACGACCTTCACTTGCCCATTCAGCACCTATGCTTTCAGGAGAATGCCCCTTGGATTTTACAACGCACCTGCGACTATCCAGAGATGCATGATTGCAGTTTTCACCGTGATAGTAGGCAGTTTTCTCGAGGTGTTTATGGACGACTTCTCTGTCTATGGTGACGTCTTTGATTCTTGTCTTCAGTACCTGGATAGAGTACTTCAGAAATGTCGTGATGTCAATCTTGTATTATCATGGGAAAAGAGCCATTTCATAGTTATAGAAGGGATTGTGTTGGGTCATGCCGTTCCCAAATGTGGCATGGAAGTCGACCCGGCAAAGGTGGATGTGATTGCCAATCTTGAGCCACCTTAAACAGTGAAGAATGTGAGGTCATTCCTGGGGCATGTGGTTTTCTACATAAGGTTCATCCTTGATTTCAGCCACATCACCCGACCTCTCACATAATTACTTTGCAAGGAGATCGAGTTTAATATTGATCAGCAGGTTCTCATTTCATTAAATAAACTAAAGGAGATAATCACCCAAGCTCCAGTCCTACAGTCGTCGGATTAGAATCTTCCTTTTTAGATCATGACGGACGCATCAAATTTTGTTGTTGGGGCAGTGTTAGGATAGAGGAAAGATAAGGCACCTTATGCCATTCATTATGCCAGCAAGATATTAGATGAAGCTCATGGAAATTATACTATAACAGAGAAAAAATTGCTGGTTGTGGTATTCTCCCTTGAGAAGTTCATATCTTATTTGCTTGGATCAAAAGTCACCATCTTCACTGACCATTCTGCTATTCGATATTTACAGCAGAAGAAGGATGCCAAACCAAGACTGATCAGATGGATCCTTCTCCTCCAGGAGTTTGATTTGGAAATCAAGGACAAGCCTGGGGTTCAGAATGTGGTAGCAGATCACCTCTCCAGAATTGAGCAGCAAGAGCATCCGCTGAGAAGTACAACCATCATAGACACCTTTCCTGATGAATCAATTTTAGCCATGGATTCACTCCCTTGGTATGCCGATATTGTGAACTACATCATATCTGGTGTGGTTCCACAAGATTGGACAAAAATCAAGAAGGACAAGTTCCTGTCAACTATTCATTTCTACCAATGGGAAGACCCACTCCTATTCAGAGAAGGGGCAGATTGCATTTGGCGCAAGTGTATTCCTCAGGAGGAGCATCATAGTGTCCTTGAGCATTGTCACTCACTCGAATCTGGTGGACATCACTCTGAAGATAGAATGACAGCAAAAGTACTCTAGTGTGGCCAATGTGGCCTACACTATTCAAGGATGCAGCAACCTTTGTCAAACGATGCACTTACTGTCAAAGATTGAAAGGCACCCTAACAATGAAAGATTCAATGCCCCTAAAGATCATTCAAATAGCAGACTTATTCGATGCTTGAGGCATCGATTTCATGGGACCTTTCCCCAACAGTCAGGGATATGGGCACATCCTTCTTGTCGTTGATTATGTGAGTATGGGTTGAAGCTATCCCCGCCCGAGCTGTAGATAGTTGTACAGTTTGTTTATTTCTGAAAGAGAACATCATCTAGCGGTTTGGGATTCCGAAGATATTGATATCCAACGGGGGTAGTCACTTCATAAACAGAGAGGTCAAGAAGCTTACGAAGGAGTACGACATCGAGCACCGTGTCGTATCTCCTTACCATCCTCAGACCAATGGCATAGCAGAGTTATCAAACAGAGAAATCAAGACGATACTTCAGAAGCTTGTGAAGCTGTATAGAAAGAACTGGTCTAAAATCTTGGACTCCATCCTATGGGCATACATAACCGCTTACAAGTCTCCCTTGGGCATGTTGTGCTTCCATCTTGTATATGGAAAACCATGTCATCTACCTGTGGAATTAATTCACAAACTTTATGGGCTATCAATATTTGCAATTTGGACTCACAAGAAGTGGTCAGAAGAGAAAAGAGGATCTGAACATGCTCCTAGAATTCCGAGACTATGCATATGATAACACCTTGATGTACAAGGAGAAAGCGAAATGCTGGCACGAACAACACATCATACGAAAGACCTTCGAAGCTGGACAAAAAGTGTGGTTATTCGATGCAATGTTAAAGATCTTCCTAGGTAAATTGAAAAGTAAATGGACAGGGCCATTTCAAGTTAGAGAAGTGCATGATAATGGCAGCATTGCAATATCAGAATTGTCTGCTTACACACAACCATTTGTCATCAACGGTCAACTCCTAAAGCCTTACCTCGAACATAACACTTTCTTGGTTGTCATCGACTCTATCCAAATATTGCGCTTTGATGATACATCCACAGCAGTAGCCGCATCAAAAGATTCAGATAATGCTACTCAAAAACTTTTCCTTTAAGTTTCTTAGCTTTTCTTCTTTTCTTCTCATCTTCTTTTTATTTCCAACTTTTCTCTATAAAAAAATTATATGTGTATCACCCCTTTTTGCCAATCTGATATACTTAGGACGTACTTTGTCCTAAGTATAGGGGGTGCGCCCCGTTTGGTTTCATTCTTTGATCCTCTCCCATGTCTCCTCTTCTTGTCTATACTCAGGGACATCTTACCCTAAGTATATAGGGAGACAGCCTGAGTACGATCTGTTCATTCTCATCCTTGACCCTCCTTGCTTTGTCTATAGTCTGCTACACTTAAGATTATTCGATCCTAAGTATAGGGGGGACGGTCGACTTTTTATTCATCTATTTCTTCATTCGTTATTTTTAGGCTTTCATATACTAAGTCTGAGTTATGTCTAATCTTTTTTTCTTCGATCTATGAGGACATAGCTCAGACTAAGTATAGGGGGGTATTATATACTTTGTATAGACTTTAGCCATAACTTGTACTTTTGTATTTTTAAAATAATTATTATGGCTAAAAATACTGTTGAATTCATTAAAATCACCTAATAAAAACATGCTTATATCTCCTCAGGCTCTTTTTGTATATATTGATTAATAAATCAGGTGAAAATATTTATGCAAAATGTTTGAAAAATAGTTTTAAAATTCTTTTTCAAAAAATCATTTTAAAATACTATTTGGAAAATATTGTTGAAAGATTTTGTTTACAAAATTATTTTCTTCACGTGAAATAAAAATGTTTGATAAATGATTTGCAAATGGTTCGAAAAATGGTAGCAAAATATTTGAAAATCTATATATATTGTTTGAAAAACCTTTGCAAGATGTTTTTAAAATGTGTGTAAATGTTTGTAAAAATTCTTTCTAAAAATTATTTTGGACCATAGTTTTCAAAGCTTTTGTAAAAAGATTTTTAAATAAGTTTGAGGAGTATACACACCATATTAAAATTCTTTATACATATGTCTATAAAAGTGATCACTTACCCCCAGTAAATTCTTTAAAATCAAACTCTTGTAAATATAAGATGCATCCTCATGTTAATATTTGTACCTATTTTCTTAGCCAAAATCTTCTATTTTCAAAAATCACAAAAATATTTGCAAAACTGAAAATACCAAAAATATTTTTGTAAAATAAAATAAAAATTAGCATATGCATCATCTTTTCAAAAGATCAAGACTTTGAAGAAAGTGCATCACGAAAATATTTGCTACATTGTACAAAGCATTTGCATAACATTAACATTCTTTTTGGACTAAGATTGATGTTAGAACTAGTCCAAATAAAGTCGAAGATTGAGGCTTGGTTGGATCTTACTACACCTAACTTCACAAGAACCTTTTGGGAACTAGATTTAAGGTACTTCATATCTATTCAGACTTAATTCTTTGAGACTTAGGGCAGGGTTCAAGTCACCCCAACTAACTAACTAGAACTTTGCGAGACATACGCATGACTCTTATCGGATGTGACCTAACTTGGACACTTGCACCTTTCACTTGGCTCAACCAAGTTGGAGTGGTGAGGGGAATGGATTTTCGGGTTTGAGACACACATGAATGGAAACATTCGTCCTCATCTAGGGAGGGAAGTGCACCCCAAGACGATCCAGTAGCCATGAGGTCTAAAGACAAAGAATGTGGGTTGCAATAATGCTTTAAAAGAGGGATAATCTTCTGGATCAAGAGGAAAAACTCCTTATGTAAATGCTGTTATAAATAGTATGTTGAATAAAAACTCCAAAAAAGTGGACAGGCCAGATTGTAAATAAAATGCATGCCGGAGTGTGTGTGTGTGTGTGTGTGTGTGTTGTATAGAAAATAAGCAAGCTTGAGCATCAAAGTTATACCATGTGAGCCTGCAACTGGATGACTTGACTACACTGGTGAGGCATCCCAGGATAGGTAGCTACACTGTCTATTGTCCATTCTTCCCTTCACCCCCTCCTCTTGAATCGGATGCCCCTGGAACTTAGAAGGGAATACCCCGCTCCTCGAGGAAGAGTTGTTAGATTAGGGAATCACTGGGTTGTCATTCTAGAAAAGTCAGTTCCTTTGTCATTTCAGTTGGGGAGAGCCACTATCACTTACACTGGCTAAGTCAGCTTCGTAGTCATAAGGGTTCGTGTATGATGTAGGCCAGTTCTGACATGGTTATTGAGAAGGTTCGAACTGAGTTCTGTGATTCTCGAAGGCTGTTGTGATTTAAATTTGGTTTCTGACCAAGTTCGATTGAACTGAGCTCCAAACTCCGATTTTGAAAAGACAAGTTTAATAATTTAACCCAGATCCATTTATTATTTCTTTTTCTTTTCTTCTTTATTCTTTTTATACTTATTGCATAAGTGTTTGCTAGGGACTAGCAAAGGCAAGTATAGGGGGTGATGAATCTCCATTTCATCACCTTTATTCTATAATTTTGGCCTTAAAACTCCTAGCTAATGCATGTAAATAGCATCAATTTGTACAAAAAATATTCATTATTTGTTGCATTAATTGTATATAAAACAATGTTTTTAATGCCAAAATTATAGAATAAAGAGAAGAAAAGAAAAGGAATAAAATATCAAAGAATTTTATGACCGCAAACCTCGAGACCAAATCAGGAATTGAGTTGGTCGACAAGGAATAAAGTAGGGGGAGATAAGGGCCAAAAATACAATGAAAATCTAATGCTTTTATTCATTATTTATTCATTTTTTGACACCTATTTTATTCTTTACTATTTGATCATCAAATAAAGAAACTTTATACATGAAAGTTGGACATAATAATATAACTAAAAATACCAAATTTAGTTTGTAAAAAAAATAATGCACAGTGTACATTTTATACACAAAATAAAAGGCCAAAATCCCAATTTCACAGACCCATATCATCCAAATAAAAACTCAAAATGTTTTAAAATCACTTTAATTGTATATAACTTTTCATGAGCTATTTAATGGAGGTGGTTTCATATTTTTTAGAGTAAAGATGCGGAAGTTAGGTTTTTGACCCTCATTGTACACTATACCTGATTAAAATATCCAATTTATTCATCGTTCATTATTTTTACAAATTCATATTTTTATAAATTTGTAATAATTATTTATAACGTATACACATATTAAAATAAAAATAAAACCAAAAAGTAAATACAAAATAAAGTAAGTCTATATAGATACATTGGCAAAATACCTATAATATTACATGTATATAAATAAAAATGAAAATCATTCTTTCATTTTTCTATTATATTTTTATACTACCATAAATATCATGTATATTTTATGAAAAATATAAAACCAAAATAAAAACCAATAAAATACATTAAAATAAAATAATGTATAGAAATCATAGATGAAATACCTATAAGCATACCTACATAATATACATACCTATTTATTTAGGTATATAAATAAATCATAAAAATTTATTTATGTATATAAAAATAGGTTATAAATATATAAAATAGAATAATAACATTATAAAATAAAATATACAAAATAAAAATAAAACTATCAAAATATAGGTAAATATATCTATAAATATACCCCTAAAAATAATCTACTAATAAATAACACCAAAAAATAATTAAAAATCAAAATAAAATACTAAATAAAATAATAAACATTTTTTATTTTATACTAAAAATTAATAAAATCATTTATTATTTTTAATTATCTATTCTTTAATAACCAGTCTATTTTGTCCTTATTCGGGGTGATGTGGCCCAATAAAGGTACCCGATCGTTGACCGCCAGGTCAACTCCCCCTCCAGTCTTCTCATTTGGCACTGACGTCTTTTCTCGTGTTTAGTGCCCTTTTTCCTGGGGTCTCATCTATCCATCGCCTTTGCCCCCTTCCATGAAATGATCCTTGATCATCATAGATTCACGCCATCCATGTAGATACCATGTAAATAGCTCGTAGCTCTGCAATTTGGCCAATCAAATAAGGGTGCCCACTGGTTTTATAAATAACGAACCTCCTTTTCCATTGATTTTTTGCTCATCTCCAAGCCCTAAAGCCTCTGCATCTCGGCCAAAGAGAGTATCCAGGTGATAGCTGGAGTCCCCTGAGGCACTAGAAGACTACAGAGGAGGTGCGCCCAAGGTCGTTGTCGTTGGCGATCACTGCTCCTTGGCCGACCCCAAGGTATAAGAGTTGTTCCCTTTATCATTTTTATGTTTCTTTTAATTCCAGCATTTTAATTCTGCAAGTAGTTAGTGATTAGCATAGTGTTTAGCATAAAATCAATCAATTCGGAGTTCGCGGGAGCTCTACTCTGACGAACTCCACCCTGTGTGCTCCGCCTGTTAATCACCCCGCTGACCGCCCTCATTTTGTTCCCTTCCCATTTCCCCATCTAAATCAGCTCGTTGCCAACCTACTCGACCCTCTATCATCAAACTCTTGCTCCACATCCGCCACTCGCCGAGCAGGACCATTCCGCCTCACTTCGCCCCAATCTACCGCCAAATAAATGTCAAGGCCATCGTTGATGAATACATGATTCTCACTCTTTATTCTTTTATTTTAGCTACTTATCTTAGCAAAGCAACATGTAAATACCTATAAATACAATAACATAGCATTTAGCATGTGTTTGTTAATATTGCATAATTAGCATGTTTTTATGCAAAAAATAAAAGAATAAAAGAAAATAAAAAGGAAGGAGGTATTTAGAATAAATACAAAGTGACCCGAACCCTAAGAGAAGGTCATGTCTTGACATGATCGCCAAATAAAATAATAGATAGAGAGAGGATCTACTTTGTGTTGTACATATTGCCTATGTGTATAAATAATTTTTTTTGACAAAATACACCTAAATTATTATTTTTACCTACTTGTATATACTTCTAGTGATAATACTAAACTAAAATAAAAAATAGAAAAAAAAATAAAAATAAAATAAAAATTCCCCTTTCATTGTACAAAACACATGTATGTGTACTACATCCCATATTTATTCTATACCTATAAATAACTCATAAAAAATAAAAATTAATTTGTACTCCTAAAATAATGTTGAAAATAAATAAAATATAAAATTGGATTATTTATGCAAAAATAAAAAATAAAAATTATTATACATAATACATTAGTATATTATACATGTATATAATACTATATATTGTATATAAATTAATTTATTTCTCATAAAAATAATTAAAAATCATAAAAAAATCTTTGAAAAATAATAACATTTTTCATTTTTTTTCATTTAAATTTATTCATTATTTTTAATGTAATTATCGTTATTTTTCTCATCTTTGACATATAGTGTATTTTGTCCGTATCCTAGGCCCCTTCTGATTAGGCCACCTCGGATTATTGACCGAGGTCAACTGGCCCCCCCAGACCCCCTTTCTTGTCGAGTCGGGTTTCGCTCGATCTTCTCCCAATTTTAGAAACCCGGACTGACATTCATTTCACCCGGCTCTGGCTCTGAATCGAGAGGGCTCCCTAATCTACGCCCGACGCTAAATCCTAAGATCCACGCCTCGGTTCGTAGGCCACACCACCTTCTTCCCAGACCTTCACACCTATATAACCTTCACCACCCTCGTCCTTTTCCACCACGTTTTTGGTTGTGCCACCTCTTCTATTGCATAGAGTGATAGCAAGCAAGAGGGAGGGCGAGGGAAGCTTTTTGAACGTGCTAGCCCTAGGTCCAGCGAGGTTCAAACCTCTGCTCCGCCGCGAGGAGCAGAGCCTCTAGATGCGCTGGCCATCGAGGCCAAGACCATTGTAGACATCCGTCTACATCCTAAGGCGCACTTCCTCCATGCTTAGGTAATCACTATACCCTCTAATTTCCATTGAGTCGATCGTTCATCCCATCCACATTGTATCACCGACCATCCCCTTTTTTCCATTGCACTACCGTATTCCAACCCTTGCATGCCTCGCTCCGACCCTCCCTTGCTTCTCCATTATGCTCCGCAACCCCTCTCTCGATTCCAATCATTAGATTGGAGTGGAGTCGCAGGTACTCTCTCACTTCACGAGACCTATTCCATCCACCCCCACCTCTGTTTTTGATATCCGTGCGCTATAACCCGTGCCAGAACCACCCTCTGAGCAAGAACCTTCCTCTTGCAGGGTTGGAGTGCAACCAGACCTCATCCGGAGGTCGACACTAGAGGAGAGCTCCTGATCAACAGTGCATCCCCAGGGCCCTCTACTCGGTCCTAGGCCCTTCAGATCCATCCTACAGCTGTGGAGCAACATCATCGATCTCTTCCACACCTCAGCAACTCTCGAGGATGTCAGAGCTACGCGCCAGAGCCGATTGAAACTCGCTGGAGGTGAGTTCTTCCCTGTTCTTCCAGATGTCTCTCTCACCATCCGATCGAGGGCCTCTCCAGTTCTAATCGTGACTGTTTGCCTTTGAGAGGACCTCCATGGTTAGATCCATATTAGGATCCCATCTCGATCGTCCATCGCCGAAGTGGCATCCTTGCATCCCAGCCGTCCGATCATAAGTGGAGCACCATCGGCCGTTGGATCGCACCTAATAAGGGGTAATTTATCTATAGGCCCCTCTCTGTTTCGTCTTTATTGTTTAGTACTGTATATATTTGTCATAGTTTAAAATAGTCTGGTTATTTTGCATGTGGACCCTTGCCATTTCCTATATTTGCATTTCAGTCCTGTTTGTGTGAACTCATGTGCCATCCCGCGTGATTTCATTGTGTATTTGCATGTTTTATCCTGAAAATCTGAGTGTTCTGTTTTGAATGAATATTTTCTGATATTTTCATTTATGCGCCTATGTGTGGTATATTGTGTATGTGCGTGAATTTTCTGGACTTTTTGCACTATTGGCCCTACGCTTATCATCCGTGTTATCTTTTGACGGGGGACTTTATTTTAATTGCAACTAGGTCCCTACATTATGTGTATCTTATTTTTGATCAAATAAACACATAATTAATTCCAAAATTTCGATAAAAAATATTCTTAGCTCCTGCTAACATGTATTATTTATGATATTTTTTATGGATTGATTTAGTATTGTTTGATTTTCTAAAAATAAAAAATCCATAAAAAGCTTACTGTCTATTTTTGAAAATACATAAAAATTATAAAAATTGCTTGAAAAATTCAAAAAAATCGTGAATATTTGTTTATGTGTGTTTTACTTCCAATACTATTTTTGTTTCAAAAAATCCCTATAAAAACCCTAAAAATCTCAAAACTTCTAAAAACTTCTGAAAATAATAAAAATTCTAGAAAATTAAAAAAAATGCAATCTCAGTTCACGTCTGTTCTTTTTTTATCTATTTTCTTATAAAATTATCTCCCAGGACATTAGAACACTTTAAGTATTTTTAATTTGTCATTTTGTACTAGGTCTACACTATTTCCATGTCTAGCTCTTTTTTCTAAAATCCCATAAAAATTAGAAAACCCCCAGAAAATTACCAAAAAACATTTGAATATTTCAAAAAGCCAAAAATATTTTTATTCTTATTTTTAGCATTTTAGGTTTGAATAAAAATTGAAAAAGTGTGATTGTATGCATAGTTTTCTTATTTATTTATTTTTGCTAATTAATTAAAAATCCTAAAAAAATTGCAAATTTAAAAATTAATAAAAATATGCATTTTAGCTTCTGAATTTTGACTACTTCGAAGGATTCCCGTGCTCCTTGTAATCGACCTTGGTCGCTATACCACACTAAAATAAATAGCGGAGACCGCTTACATTGTTTTTGTGCTTTGATTGCTTGATTTGAGTGGCTTCTATTTTTCTTGTTGATCCTGATTCGTCGATTGGGGTCGCAACGTCCTTGATCTACATTGATACTTACCCTAGTTGGCGAGTTGCTCACCAAAATGACGTCGTTGCTGGGGAGCACGACTCAGTAGTCGATTTTTCAGCTTTTTGATATTTTTATCTCTATTTGTTATAACTGCTTTCTGACCTATTTATGTTTCTTTTCGTGCGAGGAATTGCCTGAGGAGACATTAGAGGAGACCTGTACCGGAGGAGGAGCAGAAGAAGAGCAGGAGATAGTTATAGCCTTTAGAGTAGAAGTAGAGTAGTTTTTATTTCAGCAGACTCATCATTTATTGTTGTAATAATTTTAGACTCTGGACACTTCTTCTTGGACTTGATCTATTGAGTATGTTTCGCCGAGCACCGGTGTGCTCGGGGGACCTCACCAAGTTTTTTGTGATTTTGTTTTGATTGCCTTCTTTTATCTATTTGATTCACGTGGAATTTGGCCCCTAGACTTAAGATTTTGATTTATTGTAATGTAAATAACTAAAGACACAATCCCTAATAGATTGCTTGCACCTATAGAGCGTAATTGGACCTTATTAAAAATAAATAATAAAAAGCCAACTTGATTGATTGAGAGGTCACGTGCCGCTAGAGGTCGTATAAAGTGCGTGTAGGATATTTTATGGCGGACACCAATCGACATCCGAGACTCGACATCGACCTCTCTATCTGATCAGTTAGCTACTATGCTTCACAGTCATTAGAAATTACTCGTTTAAGGTCATTTCCTTCATGCATCAATTAGATTAGTTTTAATTATGTCTTTTAATTTATGTGCGGATCACCCTGCATATAAACTACTAGCGACAGCTATGCATCTCTATCTTTGCATGCATCATTGTATTTGATCGTGCATCAACTTTTTCGACTTCTCCTCATGTTTTTGGACTTAAAATAAATCGGGAGATCGAAAAATTCGTTATGCATTGGTTTCATTTGAAAAATACCTAAAAAGTTGGAAACAATAAAATTGGGACTGTTAAAGCAAACTTAACCCCGAAACCCACCTCACATAAAAATACTTGTTTTGGGGAGAGTCGCCCCTCAATGGTTGGTTTGCCTGAACGAGAGAGTGACCCACGCACTAGGCTAGAGCCACACATGAACTTCCGTTAGACTATTGGTCTTGGGGTTAGTCGTTCTACAGTAAGGATCTCTCCGGTAGTCAGTAAATCGGACAACAACGTCCTTAATAGATTGATGTTCGGGTAGCCGGTAAACGGTTCGCAATTCATGATGGCTGGGAAAGATCTAGCTTTGGGATTAGGCCAGCTTCCTGGGAGCATCGGGTTCCTACCAGCTCGCTTAATCGCTCTGTAAGACTGATTTATCACCTAAAATAAAATTGACAAGATTAACGAGCGAACGTTTATGGTCATCAACTCTCGTGTTGAGTAGGTCCATTGGGGGTTTGACTGCTGATCTTATTTGCTTTCTAGATCTCATCCGCATTTCGTCCCTATATCACTATGATGGGAAGGAGATCCCTTAGGCTGCCTTTGATAGCAGTGCTCTGAAGCGCTCCTACCCATTCATCTAGGGCAGTTTCGGAGAGCCCAGACCTACTCTTCGAACCTGAGTTCATTACCATTCTGTTCCCCCTCGACCACCCTTCTTCCACTAGTCCTGAGGTGCCCGAGCAAAGGCCAGCACAGATTTATGTTCGCTTGACGGCACCTGAGTTCGGGTCTTTTGCCTTTGTAGAGACCCACGAGATGGCCAGTAGCGAAGGACGCACCAATGAGCAGCCCCAGGGTTCTTCCTATGTTCTGGATCAGGGCGCCATTAACAACACACTCCTAGCCTCCCTGGAGACGATGCAGAGAGAGATTAGAGATCAGGGAGAATTTATGGCAGAGGTGCATTGTGAGTTAGCATAGATGTGAGCCGACAGAGGACAGCCGCAACGACATGTCGGTGGAGACATACCATCACCTGGAGGAGGATCAAACAGACACTCGGAGGATCAGCCAGAGCAAGTTAAAAAGCCACGACCGATGAGGCAGTTGCACAACCCCGATGCAACCCTCACCCATCGTTGGATCCAGCTCCCCGAGATTCTGGGTGACTTCAAGCTCGGCCCCAGACGATTCAGTTCTTGCCCAAGTTTCATGGGTTAGCCACCGAGGAGTCGCATCTGCATTTACAGGAGTTTGAGATGATCTGCATCATTGTCCACCACAGATTCGTAGACGAGGACACCATAAAAATGATAGCATTCCCTTTCTCCCTGGTCGACAGAGCAGCCTACTGGATGAAGCATTTAGGGAGGTACGTTAACACTAGGGAGCATCTCCAGACCAAGTACTTGAACAATTACTATCCACTCGGCCGGACCAATGCAGCTCGAGCTCTGATCAATAACTTCACAATGATCCCCAACGAGCAGTTTCATGAGGCGTGGGATCGATTTAGTGAGCTCATCGACCGGTGTCCACACCATAAGATTTCCAAGACCAACTTAGTACAGAGTTTCTTTTGTGGGATGACACCGGAGCTACAGGGGCTTGTCAATGCTTCTTGTGGGGGCTCCTACATCACCAAGGATGAGGACCAGGTCTGGGCCATCTATGAGGAGATGGTCGAGAACTATACAGTGATGTCCCAGACCCGAGTCTATACTCATGGGGAGCCCCTTCCACAGGTTGTGTCCTATCAGAGGATAGCATGGGTTGATGCGGGTCCATCCACTTCTTCAACAGTAGCAGCACATGCAGAGTCGTCGGCAGATGACATGGGTATCATTAGCGAAAAGTTTGACCGCATAGAGATTATTGAGAAGAAGCAGTGCTAGAGCATGGCACAGATCGACCAGCTAGCACAGACTCTCGGTGACCTGAAGATCCAAATCATGTGTCTTCAAGAGGCACAAACAGCTTCTCATCCCCTTATCAGGTCACGGGTCGATCCTAGCAACATCAACTCTTCCCAACACTTTGCTTAGTACCGACAGGTTCACCACATCTATACGGAACTTGTTCAGCCGTTGAAGTAGCACTACTCTCAGCCACCACCATCTTAGGACATCCAGGTGCTCGTGTATCAGCAGGATCAACCTTGGCAGTTCTTCCCCCATTCCCTTACGAGCAGGAGCCGTTGATGGAAGTCAACAGGATCTGGTATGACCAGAAGGAGCCCAGAATCTGCCGAGATCACCCCAGATTCAGGTGGTCTATCGGAGGCACCTCGTCCCAGTAGCAGCCTCCAGCTGAGGGTGGACAGTTCAACTAGCAGCATCAGCAGACCAGTACTCCCAGCCACAGTAGTATTACCGGTCAAGCCCTCGTCACTACCGTTAGGGACAACAGTGGAGGCAGCAGCAGCAGCCTCAGCATTTCACTCAGCCTCCCCCTCACCAGTACTAGAGCCAGCCTCAGTTTCAACGAGGCAACCCGTTCGGTTCTCATGGACCAGCCTATGAGGACAGCGGTGTTGATGCTGCTAATTATGATGATGACGGTGGTGCTGAAGCCACCAAAGATGATGATCCAACCAATGGTACTGAGGTCGCCGTTTCTCCAGATGCAGTAGGTGGTATTGATGCCACCATTCTTCCTGATGCTGAGCCATGGCACGGTGCTGATGCCGTGAAGAACAATGTCGTGGGTGGTACTGATGCCACCATTTCTATTCTAGTTGTATTTCCCCATGTTTTTGTATCTCAGGACAATATCAAAAAGACCCAAAAAAATAAAGGAAAGGTTTATTAATCTACTTTGAGTCCATATGTGTTGCATGATGATCTTTGTATGGGCTCCATTCCCTCACAACATCAGGAAACTATTCTGAACCCTCTTTCCGAGGAGGGCCAAACTATCCCTTTCTTTCAAGAACTCTTCTAGGAAAAGGGGAATAAAAAAGAAAATCCTAAAAATGCCCAGCAGTCAGAGTTCAGCCAGCAGATGATAGATAGATTTGAGATCCAGCTGACTCTGCAGGAGGCACTTGAGCACATCCCTCTCTTCCAAAAGAACCTGAGAGAGAATACCACCATCTGCAGGAAGAGAAGGAATCACAATGCAGAGATCCATGTGCTCACTCATTCCACTTACTTCGTGATGCAAAACCATCTGCCAGCCAATAGGCCAGATGCAAGAGCTCCCTATGTCAGATGTCACATTCATGAGCAGAGATTTGATCGGACTCTATTAGACAGCGGCTCTTCCATCAACCTCCTTCTGACAGCCTTACTCGACCAATTCGAGTTTAACCCTCTTCGACAGAGTAGGACAGTCCTTCAGCTTGTTGATAGATCTGTCAAGAGGCTGAAGGGGTTGTTGATGGATGTGGTCGTCACAATTCAGGGCCTAAAATTCCAAGTGGACTTCGTTGTGTTGGACATGGAGATCCTTGAGTTTGTGACAGATACCCCCATCATTCTTGGATGTCCATTCTTGGCCACAACCAAGGTGGTGTTCGACCATGATAGTGGGAAGGTGTACTTTTGCATCGAGGGTAAAAGCATACAAATAGAGACGATCGGTGAGACCAGAGCGCAAAATTCATATTGCTCAGAGCAGTTCAGTGATGCAGATCGTATGACAGAGGCAGAGCGAGATGTTTACTAGGAGCGTGATTTTGTGATCACTGATGACGAAGCAGTTTGGACTGACCCATCTTCACGAGCTCTTGTCTCATCTTCAGACACTACAAATCTACAACTGCCATAAGATGAGAGATCAGAGAGCACATTCATGGCATAGGACACATTTGAGGCTGTCGATCGTGTCATGGAGAGCGAAGAAGATTATGGTCCTTGTGATTCTGATTAAGATCCCTCGATTCAGACATAGATTGGGCGAATTTTGATGAGCTATTACTTTTCTGATTCCTACAGAGCCTACAACTACATTGGAGACCAAGCCAACAACTGAGTACAAACACACCAGAAGGGTTGTCTTCGCCATATTTTCAAGATCAGCGAGAGTTCTCACATTTAGATATGGTTGCATTCACTCAGACATTTCAGAAGCTAGATTTGCCAGCTCCTAGTTGCCTAGAAATGAAGCCTTTGCCGCAGTTGCTGAGGTATAGATTCCTTGTGGGTGAGCATGAGATGTACCCAGTCATTATGTCAGCAGATTTGACTGGAGAGCAAGAATCTTGTCTGATGGAGGTTCTTGAAAGAAGTCGCAAGGCGATAGGATGGAGCGTAGCTGATCTCCAGGGGATAAGTCAGGCCCTGTGCTCCCACCATATCTATCTCGAAGAGGATGCTAAGACATCGCGTGAGTTCCAGTGATGGCTAAAGCCGAATCTTCGAGAAGTGGTCATGAAACAGATATTAAAATGGTGGAGCACCGATTTTATCTACCCCGTCTCCAACTACAAGTGGGTTAGTCCATTTCATGTGGTACCCAAGAAGATGGGCATCACTACAGTTGTGAGTGAGTCTGGAGAGAAGATCGCTACCCAGGTACCCACTTCTTGGAGGGTCTGTGTGGACTATAGACAATTGAATCATGCCACCAAGAAGGATCATTTCCCATTGCCTTTTGTTTATCAGATTATTGAGAGGCTAGCCGAGAAGAGACATTACTGCTTCCTTGACGGGTACTCCAGTTACAATCAGATGGCCACAACGCTCGAAGACCAGGACAAAACGACATTCACTTGTCTATTTGGGACTTATGCTTTCAGATGAATGCCCTTTGGTCTATGTAACGCCCCAGCGACATTCCAAAGAAGCATGTTGTCCATCTTCTCAGACATGGTGGGTGACTGTTTAGAGGTCTTCATGGATGATTTCTCGGTCTATGGCAACGGGTTTGATGCTTGTTTTGACTGCCTAGACCGTGTGCTTCAACATTGTATAGTGGTCCATCTTGTTTTATGTTGAGAGAAGAGTCACTTCATGGTGACTCAAGGGACGGTGCTTGGCCATATCATCTCGAACATGGGCATGGAGGTCGATTCGATGAAGGTGTTTATCATCAGGAAACTCAATCCACTGTCTAACTTGCGGCAGTTGCGGTCCTTTTTAGGGCATATTGATTTCTACCGACGTTTTATTCAGGACTTCAGCAGGATTGCACGACCGCTTACTGATCTGCTGACGAAAGACATCGAGTTCTTTGTAGATGATAAGTGTCTTACGTCTTTTGAGACTCTAAAGAATCTAGTTGTTGAGGCTCCTATCCTTCAGCTGCCTGATTGGTCTCTCCCATTCGAGATCATGACGGATGCTTCTGACTTTTCCATAGGGGTTGTGCTAGGATAGAGAAGGGATCGATTACCATTTGCCATTCACTATGCTAGCCGTACATTGGATGTCGCTCAGTGGAACTACACAGTCACGGAGAAAGAGATGCTAGCCGTAGTATTTGCCTTAGATAAGTTTAGATCATATATTCTTGGATCCAAAGTGACTATTTACACTGATCAGGTGATGAATCCCTGTGCATCACTCTTTATTCTTTTATTTTAGCTAATTATCTTGGCAGAGCATCATGTAAATAGGTGTAAATAGAATAAGTTAGCAATAGGCATGCTTGTATTAATAATACATAATTTGCATGTATTTGTACAAAAATAAAAGAATAAAGAATAAAAAAGAAGGAAGTATTTAGAATAAATACTGAGTGACCCGAACCCCAAGAGAGGACGAAGCATTGGCCTGATCGCCAAATAAAATAAGTAGAGAGAGATAGGGCCACTCTATTGTAAATATCATGTATGTGCATAAATAAATTATTTTTGCCAAAATAAAAATAAAAAAATAAAAAAATATGTTTTTACTTCCTTGTATATATTTCTAAAATATAATAAAAATAAGAAAATAAAGAAAATAAAAGTTCTCTCTTACTAGTACATTATACATGTATATATGTTTCCTTCCTTATTTATTTTATATATGTGAATAAATAATAAAAATAAAATAAAATTTGTTTTATACTCCAAAAATTATATTATAAATAAATAAAATATAGAATTAGGGTATTTTTGTAAAAAAAATAAATTAAAAATTATTGTACAAAATACATAGGTATGTTATACATGTATATAATAAAATATACCGTATATGGAATAATTTATTTCTCAAAAAAAATAAAAAAATAAAAAAAATCATAGAAAAATAGTACAAAAAATAACAAATATTTTTTATTTTATATACTTTTTAATTTAAAATCATTTATTATTTTTTATTGAGTTTGTAAAGTATTTTGTAAATTCTATTTTCTGATTGGTTAGCTGGAATGTTGACCACGGGTTAACGGTGCCTCCTACCCAGGTCAAACCCGGATCCTGGTTGCCAGATCTTCTTCTCAATATTTTCCAGCCTTACTCCATTCGCCTTTCGCCTCGGGATTTGGACTCGAGAATCCTCGTACCTCCGACATCCTCGCGGGTCCATTGCTCAATCCAATTCCTTCTCGGGACTCGCGCTTCTCTCCGATCTTTCCAGACCCCCGACAACCCTATATAATCTGCTCTCCGCCTCCACAGTACCCTAGCTCGTGCCTCGCTCCCTCTCGATACCCTAGCGACATTCAGCAGAGTGACAGCCGTCTGGAGCGTCGCCTGGTGATCGATTTAGTGCAGCGATGCCGCAGCTCAGCCTTCGTGGCCGGAGATCCGCCGCGAGTAGCCTCCCTTGCGTTCTGCCACTTGGTCGAGGCCATTTCCCCGCCGACCCCTTCGCCTGGAGCTGAGGAACACGTTCCGACCTTCAGGTAACCCTTTTATCCTTCGCCTTGGTCTATTCGATCGAATCTTTCATATGTACCTATCGTCGCTCCGCCAGCTCCGACGAGCCAGACGGAGCTCCGTTCCCCCATCCCAGCCGTCCGATATCACCGTGTGCTCACCCTCCATCTCGCTCCGCTTCCTTATCACCCTAATCTTTGTCCATCTAGTCGAGATTAGGCTCGATGTCTCCCCCATCGCCTCCGTTGGAGACCAACTTCTGTTCCCCTTCGCTTATTTGCTTTTTAGTCTCAATAACCTAGACCGGAGCATAGCTCCGAGTCATAGCTACCCGTTGCAGGCCTTGGCACGCGTTGGGACCCCTAATTCCATCCATCTCAGAGCTCATCGGAGTACCTCCATGCCATCTTCGTCGTCACGTCCATCCTACCGGTGGAGTCTTCATCTAAGTCGTTCAGTCGATGCGGAAGCCTTCCACGAGTCATCCGGCGCTTCCCGAACGACCATTGGGATTGAGGATCTCTTCCTTGGCTCTGGTGAAGTTCACCCAGGAGTTGTTCGTCCAGGTTGATCTGCCACCATTGGATCAGACACGAACTACCAGATCTCATCTAAACCGCAGCCGCCGCAGAGGAGTCAGGTCGTTGGATGTCAGATCTGACGTCCACGTGCGTTCCACGTCCCTGACAGCCCCTGACCGATAGATCTAACACCTGACGCCTGCAGAACCGCACGATCACGCCACACCAGCGGTCGACACGTGGCTCCCACGCACGACACACGTGCAGCGAGGATATATTGCTCTTTTTATCCTGCACTTATTTTGTTTATGCTTTAGTCCAACAAATAAATGTTGTAGTTGAACCTATTTGCAACTTAGTCCCTGTAGTTTTTGTTATTTGCATTCTAGTCCTCCCAGTCTAGAGGCACATGCTTGATCACGTGCATAGTGGTGCATTTGCAGTATTTACCTGGAACTTTTCCTTTGTTATGGTTTGAATGGATGTTTTATGAAATTGCATTTATTCCCATGTGAACGTAGATTTGATCCATGTGCGAAATTAATTGGTGAAATTGCATTTTCAACCCCAGACTTTTTATGCTTGTTAATGTTTAGTACACGAACTTAAATAAATTGCATTTAGGTTCCTATAACCTTTGTGCATTGTTTTTAATTAAATAAATATCAAAACTACTCCAAAAATTCCCAAAAAATACTAGTATTTCATGCTACCGTATAGTATTTTTGGTGATTTTTGAGACGATTTTTGATTTTATTTGTTATTTTCTAAAATTCAAAACCGCTAAAAAGTGTCCCTATTTATTTTAGAAAATCCAAAAAAAATAGAAAAATACCTTTAAAAATTCCAAAAAAATATGTGAGTGTCTGTTTTATGTTATTTTAATTTCTATGCCACTTTCATTTAAATATATTTTATAAAACACCTAAAAATTGTAAAAGACTAAAAACCTTATAAAATTATTAAAATTTCATTAAAAAAATGGGTTTTAAATTTTTGTAGGTAGATTTTACTTTATATTTTCATAAAACAATGTTGCCAGGATTTTAGAGGCACTTTAGACATTTTTAGTGTGCCTTTTTCATCTAGGCTGCACACTACTTGTTATTGTTGTCTTTCTTTTATTTTTAAAAAAATATATAAAAATCAGAAAAAGTACATAAAATAACCAAAAATGCATGAATATTTTAAAAAAATTAAAAACATTTTTGTTTTACATTTTTGAGTATTTTTAGACATTTAAATAATTGTTTGAGTGTGATTGTTATCATTTCTTTATTTCTTTTCTTAATAGAAAATCAAAAAAATTTTGAAAATTAAAAACCACCAAAAATAATTTTATTTCTTGAATTTCTCGACTACTTCGTAGGATCATCCCGTGCTCCATGTGTTTGAACATGGTGGCGATACCAAATTAAATAATTAGCAAGACCGCTTGCCTTGGTTTTATTGTTGTCTGATTTTGTTAGTGGTCTATATTTTCTTGATTGAGTGATGCTTCGTCGGTTGAGGTCGCAACGACCTTGATCTATTTTCCTGAGACTTAACCTCGATCGGTGGAGCGCTCATCAGAATGGTGCCCTTGTCGGAGAGCACGGCTTAGTAGTCGGTTTTTAGTTTTGTTTTTATTTCCTTTTTCTTTATTTTTGTTTTTTGTTTTTTTTTTTCTCTTTTTCATTATTTGCTTTTTATTTCTGTATTGTTTCTTTTCTTTATTTTTGTTTTTAATTTCCATAACTATGATCTTATACCTCTTCTATTTCTCTATTTCTTGCGAGGGCCCAACGAGCGAGGTCAGATTTCCTAGGAGCGCTGGAGCACCCGAGCGAAGCAGAGGCGGTTTGTTTCTTCACCGAGCCGCAGGAGAGCGTAGGAGAAGAGGACCAGAGGGATTGGAAGGCTTTGGAGGATTTTTAGCATTTTATTTTCATTTTTAGTCTATTATTATTGTAATAATACAAGACCTAGAGACTCTTGGACTTAGCCTTTATCGGGGTCTGTTTCGCCGAGCACCGGTGTGCTCGGGGGACCTCACCACGGTTTTTTTGCCAATTTTGATTTTTCAACTTTTCTTTTATTTTGATTCTCGAATATTTTGTCCCCTAGAATTAGGATTTTATATCTGATTGTGAAGTAATTAATTAAGGTCCCAGTCCTAATTATCTGCTTGCACCTATAGATCGTTATGTGGACTTAATTAATTAAATCACAAAGAAAAAGCTACTCTAGATCACTTGAGAGGTCACGTGTTGCTAGAGGTCGTAAACATCGCATGCAGGATCCGTTGTGATGGACACCGATCAACATCAGAGATCGGACTCCGACCTCTCATTTTGACCTATTAGCTGTTGTTCTTTGTGTGTAGAAATTTTTTGTCTAAGGCCGATTTCTTTTTGCATCATATAGGTGGTTATAATTTTCTGTCTTTATTTTATGTGCAGATCACCTTGCATGTAGAGTGCTGGCGTCTGGTACGCATTTCTGATTTTGCATGCATCATAGTGTTTGACCGAACATCAGCTTTTTCGACTTCTCCCACCCCATTTTTGGACTTAAAATAATCAGGAGAATCGGAAAATTCGTTAGGCATAATTTGTTATTGAAAACTACCTAAAAAAAGAATATCATAAAATTGGGACTGCTAAACATACATGACCATTAAATACACTCATTGATAAATTTGTCTTGAGAGAGCAATCCCCTCCTTGTTTGGTTTGGATGAGCGAGAAAGTGACCCGCACACTAGGCTAGAGCCATATCTGACCTCTTTTCAGACTACTAATTTCGGGTTAGTTGTTCTCCAATGAGGATCGCTCTGGTTTCCGGTAATACAGGACGCGATATCCTTAACAGAGCGATTTGATCGGGTAGCCGGTAGTTGGTCTGCAACTTGTACTAGCTGGGAAAGTTCTAGCCTTGGGATCGGGCAAGTCTCCTGAGAGTGTCGGATTCCTACCAGCTCGCTGAATCGCTCTGATAGACTGATTTATCACCTAATAAAATCGACAAGATAAAAGACCAAACCTTTATGGTCATCAGCTCAGCGTTGAGTAGGTGAATTAGGGGTTTGTTTTTCCTGATCTTGTGTGTTTTCCAGATCTCATCCGCCTTTCTCTCTGCATCACGATGATGGGCCGGAGGTCCCTTAGACAGCCTCTGGTTGTGCCGCTTTCGAGCACTCCGCCCCATTCATCTAGATTGGTTCGCGAGATCCCAGACACACTCTCCGAACCCAAGTTTGACACCACCTTGTTCCCCCTCGACCACCCTTCTACCAGTTCTGAGGTGCCCAAGCAGAGATTGTAGCAGATCTATATTCATTTGATGGAACCTGAGTTCGGATCTTTTGAATTTTTAGAGACCCAAGACATGGCCAGCAGCGAGGAGCGCACTAATGGACCTGGCCAGACTCACATGTACTTTCTTGATCAGGGTGCCATCAATAACACCCTGTTAACCTCAATGGAGACCATGCAGTGTTAGATCAGAGACCAGGGGGCTTTCATGTTCGACATGCGCATGGAGATGGCTCAGATGCAAGCGGATAGAGGAGAGCAGAATAGAGCCGGTGGAGGAGGAGAGATTCCAGATCTCGGAGGAGAAGAGGGACGAGATACATATGAGCCAGTGGAGGCAGTCCGACCAGCATGCCCGATGAGAGAGTTGCACAACCCTGGTGCAACCCTGACACATCGTTGGATTCAGTTGCCTGCTATTTTGGGAGATTTCAAGCTCCCTCCTCAGAAGATTCAGTTACTGCCCAGATTTCACGGGCTAGCCACCGAGGAGACGCACCTCCATCTTGAGGAGTTCGAGATGATCTGCAGCACGGTCCATGACATATTCGTGGACGAGGATACCATCAACATGATGGCCTTTCTGTTCTCCCTCGTCAACAGAGCAGTCTATTGGCTGAAGCACATAGGGAGATATGTGACTTCGTGGGAACAACTTCGGAACAAGTACTTGAATAAGTACTACCAATTCGGTCGGACAAATGCAGCGAGAGCCCTCATCAACAACTTCTCCATGCTTCCCAACAAGCAGTTTCATGAAGCATGGGATCGACTCGGAGAGCTTATCGACCGATGTCCACATCATGATATATCCAAGCCTAACCTCGTGTTGAGTTTCTTTTGTGAGCTGACATTGGAGTTGCAGGGGCTAGTGAATGCATCCCGTGGGGGATCATATTTTGTGAAGGATGAGGATCAGGTATGGGCCATCTCCGAGGAGATGGCAGAGATCTATACAGTAATGTCCCATACCTGCCTTTACACATAGGGGAAGCCCACACCACAAGTCGTGACCTATCAAAGGATAGCACGAGTCGATATAGGTCCATCTACATCTTCAACAGCTGCAGCACAGGCAGAGTCGTCGGCCGCTGATATGGGCATCATCAGCGAGAAGCTGGACCACATCAAGATTATAGAGAAGAAGCAGTGCTATGGTATGTCGCAGATCGAACAGATGGCACAGACGCTGAGTGACCTGAAGACCCAGATCATGTGTCTCCAAGAGGCACAGACGGCTTCTCAGCCCCATCTCAGGTCACGGGCTGAACCTAGCAGTAGCAGCTCGACCCAGCTCTCCACCCACTACAGACAGGTTCACCACATTCAAGCAGAGCCATTACACCAGCTGCAGCAGCAGTACGTCAAACTACCACCATCTCAGGATACTCAGATGGTGGTATACCAGCCAGATCAGCCCCTGGAAGTTCTCCCCCCACACCTTTATGAGTAGGAGCCGTTGATGGAAGTCAACGGGATTTGGTATGACCGACCTTAGCCTAGGATCTGCCGAGACCATCCTGGATTCTGATGGTCGACCGGAGGTGCCTCATCCCAACAGCAGCCTCCAATTCAGGGCGGGTAGTACAGCCAGCAACAGTAGCATCCCCAGTTCCCACACCCATCACAGCCACATCCACACTACCAGTAGGGTCCTCGTCCCTACCAGCAGGGACAACCGTGGAGGCAACAACAGCAGCCTCAGTAGTATTCTCAGTAGTATTCCCATCATCCTTCTCAGCAGCAGTCTCATTTCTAGAGAAAAAACCCGCCCGGTTCTCATGGGCCAGCCTTTGAGAACCCAGTACTTGACGACTTAGCCCGCCTTATTCTTGAGCAGCAGGCTACCTTTAGGGATATCGTCAAAGGTAAGGCTGCCATGCCCTCTCAGATCGAGCCGAATCCGAACAACATGAAGAGGAAGTCTGGGCAGGTACAGTTTACAGAGGTTACCACTCCTAGTGACTCATTGGGTGATATTACTGCCTATACTTTTGATGATGACTTTGTTACACTTAGGAGAGGTAGGATGCCAGCCGGCGGTGCCTCGTCTGAGCGACGACACCACGAGGACTCAAGAGCACCAGATGAGGAGGAGAGTAGTGCTGATGCCGCTCATGATGATGTTGATGACATTGGTGCCGATGCCACCCAGGATCTAGATCCAGCCGATGGTACTGAGGCTGTCGCTTCATCAGATGCAGGAGGTGGTGCTGATGCCACTAGATATTCTGATGTTGAGCCAGAGAGCAGTGCTGATGCCGTGAGTCTAGATGTCGTGGGTGGTACCGAGGCCACCCCTTCTATTCCTATTGCATTCCCTTATGTTTCTGTATCTCGGGACTATTTAGAAAAATCCAAAAAATTAATAAAGGAAAGGGCTCTTTATTTTCGAGTCCATCTGTGATGCCTGGAGATGTTTGTATGGATTTTGTTTCACCTCAGCAGCAAGGACCCGATCCTAGCCCTCTATCTGAGGAAGGCCTAGCCATCCCCTTCCCTCATGCACTCTGCATGGCTAAGGGGAATAAAAAAGAAAACCCAAAAAATCATCAGTTAGAGTTCAGCCAACAGATGATAGACAGATTCCCGATTCAACTGACTCTACAGGAGGCCGTTGAGCACATCCCTCTCTTCCAGAGGAACCTTAGAGAGAAGATTACCATTCACAACAAGAGGAGGAACCACCATGCAGAGATCAGTGTACTCACTCGTGCTACCTGCTTTGCCATTTAGAACCGTCTGCCAGCCAAGAAGCCAGATGCAGGAGCTCCCTATGTCAGATGTCATATCCACGAGCAGAGGTTCGATCGGACTCTAATAGACAGCGGCTCTTCCATCAACCTATTTCCGACAACCTTACTCGACCAATTTGAGTTTGTCCCTCTTCGACAGAGTAGGACAGTCCTTCAGTTTGTTGATAGATCTGTCAAGAGGCCGAAGGGGTTGTTAAAGGATGTGGTCGTCACAATTCAGGGGCTGAAGTTCCCCGTGGACTTCGTTGTGTTGGACATGGAGATCCCTGAGTCTGTGACTGATACCCCCGTCATTTTAGGATGTCCATTCTTGGCCACAGCCAAGGCGGTGTCTGACCATGATAACGGGAAGGTGTACTTTCGCGTCAAGCACGAGAGTATACAAATAGAGGCGATCGATGAGACCAGAGCACGAGATTCAGCTTGCTTAGAGCAGCTCAGCGATTCGAAGCAGATGGCAGAGATAGAGCGAGACGTTCACCAGGAGTGCGATTTTGTGATTACAGATGATGAAGTCGCTTGGTCTGATCCCGTTTCACGAGCCATCCTCTCACATCTAGATGTCACAGATTCCTGGATTCCAGTAGAGGAGAGCCTGGAGAGCACACTCTTGGCAGAGGATACATTCGAGGCTGCAGACTGCGTTACGGATGGTGAGGAAGTTTCTTCCCCTTGTGATTCAGGTTCAGATCCCTCGGAGTCAGATATTGATTGGGCAGAGTTTGATGAGTTGATACCGTGTCTGATTCCTATAGAGCCAGCAGCTAGTGTGGAGACTGATCTGATACAGAGTGCAGCTACACCAGCAGAGCAGTCTACACCAGATTTCCATGATCAGCGAGAGTTCTCCCATGCAGATTTGGTCGCCTTCACTCGGACTTTTCATAGTCTAGATTTGCCAGCTCCTAGTTGCCCAGAGCTGAAGCCCTTGCCGCAGTCATTGTAGTATAGATTCCTTACGGGCGAGCATGAGATGCACCCAGTCATTATCTCAGCAGATTTGACTAGAGAGCAAGAATCTCGTTTCATGGGTCGCAAGGCGATAGGATGGAGCATATCTGATCTCCAAGGGATAAGTCTGGCCCTGCGCTCCCACCATATCTATCTCGAAGAGGACGCTAGGTTGTCGCGTGAGTTCCAGCAACGGCTTAACCTGAACCTTCAAGAAGTTGTCATGAAGGAAATCTTGAAATGGTGGAGCACCGATTTTATCTACCCCATCTTCGACTCCAAGTGGGTTAGTCCATTACATGTGGTTCCCAAGAAGACGGGCATCACTACAGTTGTGACCGAGTCTAGAGAGGAGATAGCTACCCGGGTACCCATTTCTTGGAGGGTCTATGTGGACTACAGAGGATTGAATTAGGCCACCAGGAAGGATCATTTCTCGCTGCCTTTTCTTGATTAGATTATAGAGAGGCTAGCTGAGAAGTGTCATTACTGTTTCCTTGACGGGTACTCCGGCTACAATCAAGTGGCCATTACGCCCGAAGACCAGGACAAGACTACATTCACCTATCCGTTTGGGACATATGCTTTCAGAGAGATGCCCTTTTGTCTATGTAACGCTCCGACGACATTCCAAAGGTGCATGTTGTCCATCTTCTCAAACATGGTGGGTGATTGCTTAGAGGTCGTCATGGATAACTTTTCAGTCTATGGCGATTTGTTCGATGCTTGTCTTGACTGCCTAGACCGCGTCCTTCAGCGATGCATCGAGGTCCATCTTGTTTTATCCTGGGAGAAGAGTCACTTCATGGTGACTCAAGCGACGGTGCTTGGTCATTTCATCTCCAACAGGGGCATGGAGGTTGATCTAGCCAAGGTGGATATCATCAGGAAACTCAATCCACAGTCCAACATGCGACAGTTACGGTCCTTTCTAGGGTACGTCAGTTTCTACTGATGATTCATTCATGATTTCAGCAGGATTGCCCAACTGTTGACTGATTTTTTGACCAAAGACACCAAGTTCATGGTAGATGATAAGTGTCTTGTGTCATTTTAGACTCTCAAGAGTCTAATGGTTGAGGCTCCTGTCCTTCAGCTGCCTGATTGGTCTCTCCCATTCGAGATCATGGCGGATGCCTCTGATTTTGCCATAGGGGCCGTGTTGGGACAGAGGAGGGATGGAGTTCCTTTTTCTATTCATTACGCTAGTCGTACATTGGATACTGCATAGCGGAACTACACCGTCACTGAGAAGGAGATGCTAGTTGTACTTTTTGCCTTGGACAAGTTCAGGCCGTACATCATTGGATCAAAGGTGATTGTCTTTACTGATCATACCGCCATCTGGTACCTCATGGAAAAGAAGGATGCCAAAGAGAGACTAACTAGATGGATCCTTCTACTCTTGGAGTTTGATATTGAGATTAAGGATAAACCTGGAGTTAAGAATGTGGTGGCGGGTCATCTCTACCGATTAGAGCATCTTGAGGAATCTGAGCTGACTTATCCCATTTCTGAGACCTTCCCAGATGAGACAATCTTTGCTATCACCTAACTCCCATGGTACGCTGACATTGTAAACTTTCTTATTGCCAAGAAAGCTCCACAAGGTTGGCCCAGGTAGCGACTTGAGACCTTCCTTGTGAAGGCCAAGTTTAACCATTGGGAGGATCCCATCCTTTATCATGAAGGAGGGGATAGCATCTGGCATCAGTGCATTCCTCAAGAGGAGCACCATAGCATCCTCGCATACTGCCACAAGCTTGAGGCAGGAGGACATCACTCGGGGAGGAGAATGTCACAGAAAGTGCTCCAATCTGGCCTATGGTGGCCTACCATCTTCAAGGATTCTGACGAATTCGTGAAGAGGTGTATTGACTGTCAGAGGATGGGCACTTGTGGATAGCGTGATATGATGCTGATGCAACCCATTCACTTCTGTGAGGTTTTTGACGCATGGGGCATCGATTTCATGGGCCCATTCCCTAAGAGTTAGGGATTTGAGTACATTCTGTTGGGATTATGTTAGTCGTTGGGTTGAGGCCACCCCCTCCCGAACCGCAGATGCTAGGACTGTTTGCATATTTTTGAGGAAAAATATCATTTCATGGTTCGGGGTGCGTAGAGTTTTGATATCTTATGGGGGTCTCATTTTGTCATCGACAAGGTAAAGGCCCTTGCTAGCGAGTTTAGTATCGACCATCGAGTAGCAACTTCATATCATCCCCAGAACAATGGTCTTACTGAAGTGTCGAACATGGAGATCAAGATGATATTACAGAAGGTAGTCCACCCAGACCGAAAGGATTGGTCACAGCTTTTGGACTCGGTATTGTGGGCATATTAGACTTCCTTCAAGACTCCTTTGGGTACATCTCCCTTTCGCCTCGTTTATGGCAAGCCTTACCATTTACCTGTTGAGATTAGGCACAAGTCACTTTGGGCTGTCACAAATATATTATTGGATCCAGTGAGTGTAGGGGATCAAAGGGAGGAAAAATTGGCAGCCCTGGAGGAGCTTAGAGACACAACCTTTTTGAGCAGCCTATAGTACAAGGAGAGAGTGAAAGAATGGCATGATTCTCATATCAGCCTTAAGCAGTTTGAGCCAGATTAGAGAGTATGGTTGTTCGATGCTAGGCTTAGATTATTTCAAGGGAAGTTACAGAGCAAGTGGAAGGGACCATACCTACTCCGAAAGGTACATGACAATGGGAGTATTGACATATCTGAGATGCCATCTGAGTCTACCTTTCATGAACGAGCAGTGGCTCAAACCATATCTAGATCATGAGCCACTGGTGGTAGACATCGCCCCTATTCATTTTGCATGAGATGTAGTCTTTGACTCACATCTATTGCATCTCATGCCTGATTATCACTATCTTCCGCATTGTATAGATCCAGATGTCCATATCATCCCATTCTTCAGTCCAACACCCCATTTGCATCTTGTGATTATGCCATAATTGGGGTGTACTTTACCCTAACTATAGGGGGTGTCAGACTTTTGATTTATTTTTTGATTCTTTTTACCTCCGGTTTGCTGCCTATACATAGGGATTTTACCCTAAGTATAGGGGAGGTAGACCCTGTACATTCTATCACTCGAATTTCCCTTTATGTACAGTCTGCTATACTTAGGATTACTTAATACTAAGTATAGGGGGAATATCGAGATCTCTTCATTCTGTTCTTTGATTCGTCATTGTAGTATAGCATTCATTTTCACTTCCCTATACTAAGCACGAGTTATGTCTTCTTCATCTCTCTTGATCCACTCTGAGGACATCGTTCGAGCTTAGGGTGGTATCGTATATATTTCGTATATACTTTAGCCATAACTCGTACTTTGTGTGAGTGTGTTAATAAATAAAATGGCTAGAATCCTTTATTTAAAAATCGTAAAATTTAAAAAAAATCGTGTACATAAAATTCTTTCTTGCACATACAAAGCTATTTATAAAAATTATTTTTGTACAAATGTTTGTAAAAATATTTTGTGTGTAAAAAGTTTGTAAAAATTTTGGTATCAAAATTATGTATATAGTACATTTTTTTGTAAAATATTTGAAAAACAAAAGTTTGCAAAAACCCTTGTGTAAATGTGTATAAATAGTTTGCAAAACTTCTGCATCCATGCATGCATTCATTCAAACATTTTTCAAAAATTTTGCATGTTTTCAAAATTTTGTATATATTTATATTCTTTTGAATGATAGATTGACATTTAAACTAGCCTGGAATTAAATTGGAAATTCGAGCTTGGTTAAGACCTTAATCCACCTAGTTTTAAGAGGAACCTTATAGGGCTTAGGGTTAAGACTTTTCAGGTCTATTAGCGACTTAATTCTTTGAGTCCACTAGGCTATGATCACATGTCATCTTGATGATCCTAAGTAGAACACTTAATAATGCACGCATGACTCTCTCAGACAATGGCTTTACTTGCACCATCACCTTACACATAGCTCTCTATGGATGAGGTGGTGAGGAGGCAGTCTTCTTTGGCTTGGGGTAGCATACGAGGGTATTACTTCTAGGCGGAACCTCTCGTCTTCTTTTAGCGAAGGAAGTGTGTCTCAACTTGGTCTGGCGACATTGAGGTCTAAAGACAGGAGTTGTGGGTTGCAATAACGTTTCAAAAGAGGGATAGTCTACTGGCTCAAGAGGAAAAACTCCATATGTATATATGCTGCACCATGTAGATATGTTGTACATATGCACATCAAAAAATTATATGTGCAAAAGAAAGAAAAACTCCAAAAAGTACTGCGTCTGATAGAAAATGAAATACCCACTGGAGTGTATATAGCCAAATAAAGCAAAGCTTATGTTACCCATTCTCATCTCATGAAGCTTGTAGCAGGGAGACTTAGCTAACTAGTTGAGCTCCCAGGGATACATGGCTACACTGATCATGGTTCATTCTCTTCTTCCTCCTCTTCTTGAGCCGGTTGAACTTGAACTTAGAAGGGAATACCCTACTCCTCAAGGAAAGAGCTGCCAGACTAGGGAATTAGAGTTACCTTGTTGAGGGGCGTTGTTACTTTGCCATTTCTGAGGTGAGGAGCTACACATAACTTACACAATACAAGAAAAGATTCATGGTCATTAGAGTTTGTGTATGTAGACATGTTCTGATCTGGATTATTGAGGAGTCTTGACCATAGATTGGTGGAACTTAGAGGTTGTTAAGTTCTAAACCTAGGTCCAAATAAGGTTCTGACAAACTAATAATCCAAAGGTCTTACTGAACTCCATACTTCAATTTAATGAAGACAAGTTTAATAATCAATCTTGATTCTCCTTCTTTTTCTTTTCTTTTTCTTTCTCTTTTCACTTCTTCTTCAAATAAGTGTTTGCTAAGGGACTAGAAAAGGTAAAGTATAGGGAGTGATGAATCCCTGTTCATCACTCTTTATTCTTTTATTTTACCTAACTATCTTGGCAGAGCATCAAGTAAATAGGTGTAAATAGAATAAGTTAGCAAAAGGCATGCTTGTGTTAGTAATACACAATTAGCACGTATTTGTGCAAAAATAAAAGAATAAATAATAAAAATAAAAAGAAGGAAGTATTTAGAATAAATACTGAGTGACCGGAACCCCAAGAGAGGGCCAAGCATTGGCCTGATCGCCAAATAAAATAAGTGGAGAGAGATAGAGCCACTCTAGATTGTATATATCATGTGTGTGCATAAATTAATTATTTTTGCCAAAATAAAAATAAAAAAATAAAAAAATATGTTTTTTCTTCCGTTTATATATTTCTAAAAATATAATAAAAATAAGAAAAAAATAAAAAGAAAATAAAAGTTCTCTCTCACTAGTACATAATACATGTATATATGTTTTCTTCCCTATTTATTTTATACATGTGAATAAATAATAGAAATAAAACAAAATTTGTTTTATACTTCAAAAACTATATTATTAATAAATAAAATATAAAATTTGAGTATTTTTGTAAAAATAATAAATTAAAAATAATTGTACAAAATACATAGGTATATTATACCTGTATATAATACAATATAATGTATATGGAATAATTTATTTTTCAAAATTAAAAAAAAATCATTGAAAAATAGTTTTAAAAATAACAAACATTTTTCATTTTATATACTTTCTAATTTAAAATCATTTATTATTTTTTATTGAATTTGTAAAGTATTTTGTAAATTCTATTTTCTGATTGGTCGGTTGGAATGTTGACCACGTGTCAACGGTGCCTCCTACCCAGGTCAAACCCGGATCCTAGTCGCCAGAGCTTCTTCTCGATATTTTCCAGCCAGACTCCGCTTGCCTTTCACCTCGGGATTTGGACCCGAGAATCCTCGTACCTCTGACATCCTCGTGGGTCCATTGCCCGACCTTATTCCTTCTCGGGTCTCGCGCTTCTCTCTGATCTTTCCAGACCCCCGACAACCCTATATAATCTTCTCTCCGCCTCCACAATTCCCTAGCTCTTGCCTCACTCCCTCTCGATACCCTAGCCACCTTCAGCAGAGTTACAACTGTCTAGAGAGCCGCCTGGCGATCGATTTGGCGCAGCGACGCTGTAGCTCAGCCTTCGTCGTCGGAGATCCGTCGCGAGTAGCCTCCCTTGCCTTCCGTCGCTTGGTCGAGGCCATTACCCCACCGACCCCTTTTGCCTGGAGATAAGGAACACATTCCCACCTTCAGGTAACCCTTTTATCCTTCGCCTTGGTCTATTCGATCGAATCTTTCATTTGTCACTATCGTCGCTCCACTAGCTCTGACCAGTCGGTCGGACCTCCGTTCCCCCATCCCATTCATTCCGATATCACCGTATGCTCACCCTCCATCTCGCTTTGCATCCTGATCACCCTGATATTCATCCATGTAGTCGAGATTAGGCTCGAGGTCTCCCCTATCGTCCATCGCTTCTTTGCTTTTTAGTCTCAATAACCTAGAACGGAGCATAGCTACGAGTCAGAGCAACCCATTGCAGGTCTTGGCATGCGTTGGGACCCCATATTCCATCCATCTCAGAGCTCGCCGGAGTAACTCAAGGCCACCTTCGTCGTCACGTCCATCCGACCGGTGGAGTCTTCATCTGAGTCGTTCAGTCGACGTGGAAGCCTTCCACGAGTCATCCAGCGCTTCCCAGTCGACCATCGGGGCTGAGGATCTCTTCCTTGGCTCTGGTGAAGTTCACACATGAGCTATTCATCCAGGTTGATCCGCCACCGTTGGATCAGACCCTCACTGCCAGATGTCATCCGGACCGTAGCCGCCGTAGAGGAGTTAGGCCATTGGATGTCAGATCTGACGTCCACGCACGTTCCACGTCCCCGACAACCCCTTACCGACATATCTGACACCTGACGACTACAGAACTGCACGATCACGCCATACCAGTGGTCGACACGTGGCTCCCACGCGTGACTCACGTGCAACGAGGGTATATTGCTCTTTTTACCCTGCACTTATTTTGTTTATGCTTTAGTCCAGGAAATAAATGTTGTAGTTGAACCTATTTGCAACTTAGTCCATGTAGTTTTTGTTATTTGCATTCTAGTCCTCCCACTCTGGAGGCACATGCTTGGTCACGTGCATAGTAGTGTATTTGCAGTATTTACCCGAACTTTTCCTGTGTTATGGTTTGAATGGATGTTTTATGAAATTGCATTTATGCCCCTGTGAACGTGGATTTGATGCATGTGCGGAATTAATTGGTGAAATTGCATTTTCAACCCCATACTTTTTATGCTTGTTAATGTTTAGTACATGAACTTAAATAAATTGCATTTAGGTCCCTATAACATGTGTGTGTTGTTTTTAATTAAATAAATATCAAAACTACTCCAAAAAATCCCAAAAGAATACCAATAGCTCTTGCTACCGTAAAGTATTTTTGGTGATTTTTTAGATGAATTTTGATATTATTTGTTATTTTCTAAAAATCAAAAACCTTAAAAAGTGTCTCTGTTTATTTTAGAAAAACCATAAAAATAGAAAAATACAATTAAAAATTCCAAAAAAAATTGTGATTTGTTTTAATTTTTGTGCCATTTTCATTCGATTATCTTTTATAAAACACCTAAAAATTGTAAAAGACTAAAAACCTTATAAAAATCATTAAAAATTTATTAAAAATAAAAAAATGGGTTTTAAATTTCTTCAAGTCGATTTTACTTTATATTTTCATAAAAAAATACTGCCAGGATTTAGAGGCACTTTAGACATTTCTAATGTGCCTTTTCATCTAGGCTGCACACTGCTTGCTATTGTTGTCTTTCTTTTATTTTTAAAAGTTATATAAAAATCAGAAAATTTCTTTTATTTTATTTTCATCTAGGCTGCATACTGCTTGTTATTGCTAAAAAATTAGACATTTTTGTTTTAAATTTTTGAGTATTTTTAGACATTTTAATAATTGTTTGAGTGTGATTGTTATCATATCCTTATTTCTTTTCTTAATAGAAAATCATAAAAAAATTTGATAATAAAAACCACCAAAAATACTTTTATTTCTTGGATTTCTCGACTACTTCATAGGATCATCATGTTCTCCTTGTGTTCGACCTTGGTGGTTGTACCAGGTTAAATAATTAGCAAGACTACTTGCCTTGGTTTTATTGTTGTCTGATTTTGTTGGTGGTCTATATTTTCTCAATTGAGTCACGCTTCGTCGATTGAGGTCGCAACGACCTTGATCTGTTTTTTTAGACTTAACCTTGATCGGTAGAGCACTCATCAGAATACATACCACCATCAGGTAACTCAGGGCAAAGAAGGATGTCGAAGTGAGATTGACTAGATTGATCCTTCTACTCCAGGAGTTTTATATTGAGATTAAGGATAAACCTGGAGTCAAGAATGTGGTGGTGGATCATCTCTCCCGATTGGAACATCTTGAAGAATCTGAGAAGATTGAGCCTATTACAGAGACTTCCCAGATGAGGCGATCTTTGCTATCACCTCGCTCCCATGATACGTTGACATTATGAACTATCTTATCTCCAAGCAAGCTCTACAAGGTTGGCTCAGACAGTAACTTGAGACCTTCCTTGCAAAATCCAAGTCGTACCATTGGGAGGATCCCATCATTTATCATGAAGGAGGGGATAACATCTGGCGTCGGTACATTCCTCAGGAGGAGCACCATAGCGCCCTCACTTACTGCCACAAGCTTGAGGGAGGAGGACATCATTCTAGGAGGAGAACATCACAGAAAGTGCTCCAATCCAGCCAATGGTGGCATACCCTCTTCAAGGATTCTGATGAATTTATGAAGAGGTGTACTGACTGTCTGAGGATGGGCACTTGTGGATAGTGTGATATGATGCCGATGCATCCCATTCACTTTTGTGAGGTTTTTGATGCATGGGGCATCGATTTCATGGGTCCATTCCCTAAGAGTTAGGGATTTGAGTACATTATGTTGGCTGTTGATTATGTGAGTCATTGGGTTGAGACCATTCCCGCCTGAACCGCAGATGCTAAGACTGTTTACAATTTTTTGAGGAAGAATATCATTTCACGATTTGGGGTGCCTAGAGTTTTGATATCTGACCGGGGGTCTCATTTTATCAACGACAAGGTAAAGGCCCTTGCTAATGAGTTCAGCATAGACCACCCTCAGACCAATGGTCTTCTGAAGTATCGAACACGGATATCAAGACGATACTGCAGAAGGTCCACAACTTTTGGGACTCATTCTTGTGGGCATATCGGACTTCCTTCAAGACACCTTTGGGTACATCTCCCTTTTGTCTTGTTTATGGCAAGCCATGCCATTTACCTATAGACATAAAGCATAAGTCACTATGGGTTGTCACTGAGATATTATTGGATCCAAAGAGTATAGGAGATCAGAGGAAGGAAGAACTGACAGCCATGGAGTAGCTTAGAGATACATCCTTTTCGAGTAGCCTACAATATAAGGAGCGAGTGAAGATATGGCATGATTCTCATATCAGCCATAAGCATTTTGAGCCAAACCAATGAGTATGTCTATTCGATGGTAGGCTGAGATTATTTCCAAGGAAGTTGCAGAGCAAGTGGAAGGGACCATACTTGGTCCGAAAGGTGCATGACAATGGTAGTATTGATATATCTGAGATGTCATCTGAGTCCACCTTTCGAGTTAATGGTCAGCGCCTAAAGCCATATCTAGATCATGATCCACTGATCATTGACATTGCCCCTATTCATTTTCGATGAGATGTGGTCTTTGACTCACATCATTTGCATCTCATGCCTGATTATCACTTTCTCGCGTCGCTGTATAGATCCAGTTGTCCATATCATACATTCTTTGGTCTCACGCGCCATTTTTCATCTTATGATTATGCTATACTTAGGTGCACTTTACCCTAAGTATAGGGGGTGTCAGACTTTGATTATTCGTTTGATTCTTTTGTAACGTAGGCTTAGCGGTTCTAGAACCGTCAATGATCGGTGAACCGGCGGATCCTTTTGCAACTCCTTTGGAAATATTACCCGAATTTCACCTCCATTTTGTTGCCAATACTTAGGGATATTTTACCCTAAGTATAGGGGAGGTAGACCATGTACATTCTATCCCTCGGTTTTCCCCTTCTGTAAGATTTTTATACATAGGATTACTTGATCCTAAGTACAGGGGGATCACCAATTTCTATTGATCTTATACTTTCATTCGTCGTTGTAGTATAGCCTTTCTTTTCAATTCCTTATACTAAGCATGAGTTATGTCTTATTCATCGCTCTTTGATCACTCTGAGGACATCGTCTGAGCTAAGTATAGGGGGTGTTGTATATATTGTATATATACTTTAGCGATAACTCATACTTTGTGTGAGTATGTTAATAAATAAAATGGCTAAAAACCACAAGCTAAAAATCACAAAAATTTTAAAATTTTTCCTTGTATATAAAATTCTTTCTTGCATATACATGCTTGTAAATAGTTATTTGTAAAAATTATTTTTGTACAAATATTTGTAAAAGTGTGTTGATTGTAAAATGTTTGTAAATATTTTTGTATCAAATTTATGTATATAGTACAAAATTTTGGAAAATTAAAAGTTTGCAAAAACCTATGTGTAAATGTTTGTAAATAGTTTGCAAAACTTTTGCATTCATGCATGCATGCATTCAAACATTTTCAAAAAAAAATTGGACATATTCAAAAAAAATGTGCAAGCTTTAAAAATTGCATAAAAAGAGTTTTGTACATATTTATATATTCTTCTGAATCATAGTTGATAGTTAAACTAGTCTGGAATTAAATTGAAAAATGGAGCTTGGTTAAGACCTTAATCCACCTAATTCTCAGAGGAACCTCACAGGATTTGGGGTTAAGACTTTTTAGGTCCATTAGTTTCTTAATTCTTTGAGTCCACTAGGCTATGTTCACATGTCATCTTGATGAGCCTAGTAGAATACTTAACAACGCACGCATGACTCTCACAAATAATGGTTTTACTTGGACTAGCACTTTACACATAGCTCTCCATGGATGAGATGGTGAGGAGGTAGTTTCCTTTGGCTTGGGGTAGCATACGAGGGTAGTATTTCTAGGCAGAACCTCTCGCATCCTTTAGGAAGGGATGTGCATCTCAACTTGGTCTATTAGCATTGAGGTCTAAAGACAGGAGTTGTGGATTGCAATAATACTTCAAAAGAGGGATAGTCTACTGGCTCAAAAAGAAAAGTCCTTATGTATATGTTGCACCATGTAGATATGTTGTGCATATGCACATTCAAAAGAAGGTGCAAAATCAAGAAAGACTCCAAAAAAGTGGACATGCCTGATTAAAAATACAATGTCTATTGGAATGTATATAGTCAAATAAAGCAAAGCTTATGTATTACACCTTCTCATCTCATGAAGCTTGCAGCAGGAGACTTAGCTACACGGGATGGGCTCCCAGGGATACGTGACTACACTGGCCAATATCCATTCTCTTCTTTCACCCTCTTCTTGAGCCGGTTGAACTTGAACTTAGAAGGGAATACCCCGCTCCTCGAGGAAAGAGCTGCTAGACTGAGTAATTAGAGTTACCTTGTTGAGGGAGGCTATTTCTTTGTCATTTTTGAGGTGGGGAGCTACATATCACTTACGTCATACAAGGAAAGATTCGTGGTCTTTAGAGTTTGTGCGTGTACACTTGTTCTGATCTGGATTATTAAGGAGTCTTGACAATAGAATGGAGGAACTTAGAGGTTGTTGAGTCTTAAACCTAGATCTCAATAAAGTTATGACAAACTAATAATCCAAAGGTCTGACTGAGCTCCATACTTCAATTTAATGAAGATAAGTTTAATAATCAACCTTAATTCTCCTTCTTTTTCTTTTCTTTCTCTTTTCACTTCTTTTTCAAGTAAGTGTTTTCTAAGGGACTAGCAAAGGTAAAGTATAGGGGGTGATGAATCCATGATTCTCACACTTTATTCTTTTGTTTTAGCTACTTATCTTAGCAAAGCAACATGTAAATACCTGTAAATACAATAACATAGCATTTATCATGCATTTGTTAATATTACATAATTAGCATGTTTTTGTGCAAAAATAAAAGAATAAAGGAAAAGAAAAAGGAAGGAGTTATAGAATAAATACAGAGTAATCGAAACCCTAAGAGAAGGCCAAGCCTTGACATGGTCGCCAAATAAAATAAGTAGAGAGAGATAGGGTCTACTTTGTGTTGTACACATTATCTATGTGTATAAATAATTATTTTTGACAAAATACACCTAAATTATTATTTTTACCTTCTTGTATATACTTCTATAATAATAGTAAAATAAAATAAAAAAAATAGAAAATAAAATAAAAATTCCCCTTCCATCGTACAAAACACATGTATGTGTACTACATCCCATATTTATTCTATACCAGTAAATAACTCATTAAAAAATTATTTTGTACTCTTAAAATTATGTTGAAAATTAATAGAATACAAAATTGGACTATTTGTGCAAAAATAACAAAATAAAAATTAGTGTACATAATACATAGGTATATTATACTGGTATATAATATTATATATTGTATATACGCTAATTTATTTTTCATAAAATAATTAAAAATCACAGAAAAATACTTTGAAAAATAATAAACAATTTTCATTTTATTCATTTTATCATTTAAATTTATTTAGTATTTTTAATGCATTTGTCTTCATTTTTCTCATATGTTTTGTCCTGTAGTGTATTTTATCTATATCCTAGGCCCCTTCTGATTGGCCACCTCAGATTGTTGTCCGAGGTCAACTGGTCCCCTCGGACCCCCTTTCTCGTCGAGTCGGGTTTCGCCCGATCTTCTCCCATTTTTAGCAACTCGGTCTGACCTCCATTTCACCCGAACTCTGGCTCTAAATAGAGAGGGTGGATCCCTAATCCACGCCTGATGCCAAATCATGGGATCTACGCCTCAGTTTGCAGGCCACACCACCTTCTTTCCGGACCTTCACACCTATATAACCTTCACCACCCTCGTCCTTTTCCACCACCTTTTTTTTGCGCCACCTCTTCCATTGCACCGGCCCACCTTTCCCAGAGTGACAACAAGCGAGAGGGAGGGCGAGGGAAGCTTTTTGAGCATGCTAGCCCTAGGTCCGGTGAGGTTCAAAACTTAGTTCCGCCGTGAGGAGCAGAGCCTCGGGTTGCATCGGCCATCGAGGCCAAGATCATTGTATACCTCCATTTGCATCCCCAAGCGCACCTCCTCCATCCTTAGGTAATCACTATACCCTCTAGTTTCCATTGAATCGATCGTTCATCCCATCCACATCGTATCACCGACCATCCCTTGTTTTCCATCGCATTGTCGTATTCCAACCGCCGCACGCCTTGCTCTGACCCTCCCTTGCTTCTCCATTACGCTACGCAACCCCCTCTCTCGATTCCAATCATCGGATTGGTGTGGAGTCGCAGGTCTACTCTCTCACATCGCGAGACATGTTCCATCTATCCCCCGCCTCTGTTTTTGATACCTGTGCGCTCTAACCCGTGCCGGAACTACCCTCCGAGCAAGAACCTTGTTCCTGCAGGGTTGGAGCGCAACCAAACCTCATCCGGAGGTCAAGGACACCACAAGAGAGCTCCAGGTCAAATGTGCATTCACAGGGCCCTCTACTCAGTCATGTTCCCTTCTGAGCTATCCTGCAGTTGCGGAGCATCATCGCTGGTCTCGTCCACACCTCAGCAGCTTGCGAAGATGTCGGAGCTACACGCAAGAGCCGATTGAAACTTGCCGGAGGCGAGTTCTTCCCCGTTCTTCCAGACGTCTCGCCCACCGTCCGATCGAGGGCCTCTCCAGTTCTAATCGTGACCTTTCTCCTTTGGGAGGACCTCCGTCGTAAGATCCATCTGAGGATCCCATCTCCGTCGTCCATCGCTGAAGAGGCATCCTTGCATCCCAGCCATCCGATCATAAGTGGAGTGTCATTGGCCGTTGGATCGCGCCTAATGAGGGGTACTTTGTCCTTAGGCCCCTCTCTTTTTCGTCTTTATTATTTTGTCCTATAATTATTTGTCGTAATTTAAAATAGTCTGGTTATTTTGCATATGGACCCTTGTCATTTCCTATATTTGCATTTCAATCCTTTTTGTGTGGGCTCACGTGTCGTCCCACGTGATTTTGTGGTGTATTTGCATGCTTTATCCTGAACATCCGAGTGTTCTATTTTGAATGAATATTTCCTGATATTTGCATTTATACCCATGCGAGTGGTATATTGCGCATGTGCATGAATTCTCTGGACTTTTTGCACTATTGACCCTATGCTTGTCATCTGTGTTATCTTTTGGCTGGGAACTTTATTTTAATTACAACTAGCTCTCTACAATTTGTGTATCTCATTTTTGATCAAATAAACACCTAATTAATTCCAAAAATTCGATAAAAATTACCATTATCTCTTGCTAACACGTAATATTTATGGTAATTTTTGTGGATTGATTTAGTATTGTTTGATATTTTCTAAAAATCAAAAACCCATATAAATCTTACTCTCTATTTTAGAAAATACATAAAATTATAAAAATGTTTTGAAAAATTCTAAAAACAATTAGTAACTATTTATTTTTATGTGTTACTTCCAGTACCATTTTTGTTTCAAAAACACCTATAAAAACCCTAAAAATAACAAAACTTCTAAAAACTTCTAAAAATCATAAAAAAATCTGGAAAATTCAAAAAAACTGCAATCTCAGTTCTCGTTTGTTTCTCTTTTTATCTATTTTCTCAAAAAATTGCGTCCTAGGACATTAGGACATTTAAGTATTTTTAATTTATCATTTTGTCGTGCATGTGCACTGTTTCCCTGTTTAGCTCTTGTTTTATTTTTTGTAAAATCCATAGAAATTAGAAAAGACCCATAAATTACCAAAAAAACATTTGAATATTTGAAAAGGCCAAAATTATTTTTATTCTTAATTTTTGAGCATTTTAGGTATGAATAAAAATTGAAAAATGTGATTGTGTGCATAGTTTTCTTATTTGTTTGTTGTTTGCTTGTTAATTAAAAATCCTAAAAAAATTGTAAAAATAAAAATTAATGAAAATATGCATTTTAGCTTCTGAATTTAGACTACTTCGAAGGATTTCTCGTGCTCCTTGTGATCAACCCTGGTCGCTATACCAGGTTAAAATACATAGCAGAGACCATTGACGTTGTTTTTATGTTTTGATTGCTTGTTTTGAGTGGTTTCTATTTTTCTTGTTGAGCATGATTCGTCAATTGGGGTTGCAACGACCTTGATCTACATTAATACTTAACCCTAGTTGGTGAGTCACTCATCGCATAGACGTTTCCCCGCTAGTCTTTCTAACCGTTTTGCAGGTCTTGAAGGGGGTATTTGAGTCCCGTCTTGCTTGAAGAAGGCCCTCCAGGAACTCTCGACCTCCAGAGCTCCTCCGACGAACTTCGATGATCTTTGAGGTGTCCAGCCGATCCGTAGCGCATGAAGGAATGTTTTGAGGCACTTGGCGGCGAAGGATAAGGTCGGAGGCGCCTGCGATTCCATATTAAAACTCACCCCAAGCGAGTTCTACTTCAGTTCTTCCTCAGCCCTCCTTTGTAGTTCGATCAAGCACCGTGTGCCAGATGCAGCAGTTGCCATTGGATCAAGGTGAGCCCAGACCGTCAGCTCATCCCTGCCAATCTAATCACAACCATCTAAGAATGAATAGTCATCGCCCCCCCTCATAATGACATGTGGATAAGTGATGAAGACCCGTCATCCGATCGCACTTTGATGGGGTAATTTTACACATCCTACCCCTCACTTTTTTATTATTTTATCTAATAAATAAAATCTAGCGTTTAAAAATAAATGGACTTTTTGCAACAAGGCCCCTGTAGTTATTTTATTTACATTTTGGTCTAGTCCACCTCAGCTCACGTATCGTCCCACGTGAGCTGGGCAAATTGTATGTATAACCCTATCAATTTGGTAATTATGAAAAATCCAAAAAAAGTTTAAATACATTGTATATTTTTTGTTTATTTTCATATGCACCCTTGGACTTTATTTTAATTGCAAATATGCCCCTGCTAAGACATATAATTTTATTATTTTTGTCTATTTGTTATAAATAGCTATTGTGCTCCTAAAAATATGCAAAAATAGGGTTAAATGCCTTATGCCATGTACATTCAGGCCCATATTTTATATTTGCATGTGCATTTAATCATTTATAAAAAATAAAATAGAGGACATATATTCCTTGTTTAAATTAGAAAATACCAAAAAAAATAGATTAACTTGTCTGAAAATTCTAAAAATATATATATGGTGTATTTTGTCATGTTTTAATTACAAACCAAAAATCACTAAAATGGAAAAAGAAAAACCTTAAAAGTCGCAAAACCCTAAAGTCTTTCATAAAAATCTAAAAATTAATTAAAAATCTAAAAATATGTTTTTTATTTTATAATTTTCTATATATTTAAATATTTCTATATTAAAAATTGATTTGGGTAATTTTGGATCCTATTTACTATTTTTAAAATCCAAATCAATTTTGGGTAAATATCTAATACCTTATTTGTGATATTTTTTGTTTTTAAAAATATATAAAAATTTAAAAAATTCAGAAAAAATATAATAATATTAAAAGAATAATATAATACAAAAAAATTCTTTTGTATTTTATTTATATTTATTGGTATTTATAGATATATTACTCTATATGTATATATATAACCTTATATAGCCTACTTTTATATTTAAAAAAAAGGAAATTTTAAAATCTGAAAATGCAAAAAGAAAATCAAAATTATAAAATTAAAACAAATAAAATAATATAAAATAATATATATATATATATAAATCCAAAACCCCACAAAAATATTTATGTATATTCATGATAAATGACATGGTGTAAGTAAATAAGCATAGGCTACCTGTTTTGCTCTCTGTGGTTCGACCTCTACATGCTTAATCACTATGCATTTTATGCTAGAGATAATAAATTTTAACCTCACATTTTGTTGTTATTCATGGATTTGTATATAGTGTGGGTTGATTGTTGATCAATTAGGGTTTTTGTTCGGGGTCACTACGACTACAGTCGGTCCGCCTTGTGGATTGATAAGACTTTTGCCAAAGCCCTTGTTATCAAGCAGTTGCAATCTTTTCTGGGCATGTAGGTTTCTACTGACGGTTCATTCAGGACTTCAGTCGTATTGCCCGGCCACTTTTTGATCTTCTTACGAGAAACTCCGAGTTCATTGTAGATGATAAGTGTCTTTCGTCATTTGAGAATCTCAAGGATTTTGTTGTGTAGGCTCCTGGCCTTCAGCCACCCGATTGGTCTCTTCCGTTCGAGATCATGATGGATGCTTCTGATTTTTCCATAGGGGTTGTGTTAAGACAGAGGAGGTATGGATTGTCATTTTCTATACATAGATGTACTTTGGATGCCTCCTAACGAAATTATACTGTTACAGAGAAGGGGATGCTAGTCATAATCTTTGCTTTGGATAAGTTTCGATTTTATATTCTTGGATCTAGAGTGACTATTTATACAGATCGCACTGCCATCCGATACTTAATGGCCAAGAAGGATGCCAAGGCACGTTTGACTAGATGGATCCTTCTACTACAGGAGTTTGATATTGAGATTAAGGATAAACCTGAAGTCAACAATGTGGTGTCAGATCACCTTCCCTGATTAGAACATCTTAAGGATTCTAAGACTACCACATCTATCACTAAGACATTCCCAGACGAGGCGATTCTTTCTATCACCTCTATTCCATGGTATGCCGATATTATGAACTATCTTGTTGCTAAGAAAGGTACACAAGGTTTGATCATTGATGAACCTCAGTTTCATCATGCTAAAATCCGTATATTAATCCCCTAGCATAAAAATTTGTCAATAAAAAACAGATTAAATGCTGTACCTATTTTGATTTTAAAAAAATTAAAATCCAAAAAATACAAAATAGAAAAATGTAGTGTTTTAGATTCCATAAAAAATGCTCCCAAAAAAATTTTCCTCTTATTTGATTTATTTTGTGTTTTTGGTCAACATGAAACTTGTAGATCTCATCCAGATTTACAACTTTCATGTTTTGTGTTTTTCCTAGTTTATCCTTTTTCTAATTTTTTAGATTTTTTTCTTTTATTTTTTATTTGAATAAATCTCATTGGACCGCGTGGCTTCTTCTGGTTGAGCCACGCGGCCTAGCTCTTCAGTAACATCTTCCCCTCTTCCGCACCATTCGATCCTCTTGGGCGCCTTCATCTCAGTCGCCCCTTCCATTTCATCCTCCGCCCTTCGATCGATGCCTCCAGATCTCATCTGGAGCGCTCGCTCTCGCACACTTCATGACTGTTGGATCACTAGATCCAACGATCACAACGGCATCGCTCACAGCCCTTCGATGCAACATGATCAATTAGATCAGGGCCGCTCTACAATGCCCTAACCCCAAGCATAGGATCGCAAGATCCAACGACGGCACCTTCATTTCCAACCTCCTGCCATCCCTCTCTCCCATGTTCTTCACTTTGAATCACTCACCTCCTTCCCATTTCCCCCACCTTCTCGACATCACCCTCGTTCCCCTGACAAAACCAGATCCAAGCCCTAACTCCCGCCATCCTCTTGTGCCACCTAGCCTCTTTCCTTCCCTCTTCTTCTGGTCAGCACGAGCCCACGAAGCCACGACTTCCACCACCTGCGCCTGTGCCTTTCCCTCTTCAAATACGCTGCCTTCGCCCTCCTTTTCCTCCGTCCACCTTTACGCAGGTCGAGGCCCAACACCTCTCCTCCCCTCTTTGACAGAGAGGGGACAAATTGCGATGCGACGACGACCACAAGACCTGATGTTGACCCTTGGCTGTGGTAGGCCATGTTCTGACCTTAATAAAGATGACGAGTTGCTTTCCATGGCTAGCGGAGTCCAGCGAAGACCGAAGCACCTCCAGGTGCTCAGCCCAAGCCATCCTCCTCTGCCCTCATGTTCTTCAATCTCCAGGTAAGTCTCATCTTCTCTTTTCCATCTTGTTTCTCTTAATTAATTAGACACGCACACACGCACATTCACCTTAAATTAACCACCTCACAAGCTTCATTATACATTCACCATCCTCGTGCCACTCTGATGACGCAGTTTTGCAACTCAGGTTAAGGAATGTCTAGGGTCGTTGCGATCTGAATCGCAAGGCGCAGTCAATCAAGAAAATTAGACCACCAAAAAAAGAAATAAAGTAATAAAAATGTGGCAAGCGGTCTTGCTAGTTTATTTTACCTTGTATAGCTACCAGGGTCGATCACAAGGAGCACGAAATGGAAAACCTACGAAGTAGTTGGGAAACCAAGAAAAAAAGAAAATTGATGTTGTTTAATTTTTTCGATTTTTTTTATGATTTTTATAATAAGGATAGGAGTAAAGGAGAAAATCGAAAATCACCTTCAAGCAATTATTTAAAGGATCAAAATAACTCAAAAATGTTTTGTGTTTTCAAAATTATTAAAGTGATTTTTAAAATTTTATTGGATTTTTCCGATTTTTAATTAATTTTCTAAAAAAAAAAGAAAGTCAAAAACAAAAACAATGTACAGCTGGGATCTAAAGGCAAACTAAAATTATTTAAAATGCTTATAAAATCCTAGTAGTAATTTTATGTGAAACTACAAACTAAAATCTACCTTCAAAAGAAGAAAACACATTTTTTGATTTTCTTATCAATTTTTAATGAATTTTAAAGTTTTTACTCTTTTTCACTTTTTATAGGTTTTATAATGGGAATAAAACAAAATATTGCATAGAAACTAAAACAACATAAATCACACAATCAGAATTTTTTTGAATTTTTAGAGATATTTTAATATTTTTAGTTGATTTTTCAAGATAAACAGGGACACTTTTTAAGGTTTTTGAATTTTAGAAATAATAAACAAAATCAAAACACAACCCAAAATCACTAAAATTCCTACACAATGGCTGGAGCCACGTGTCAAAATTTCATGATATTTGGAGCAATTTTGCTATTTATTTAATCAAAGATAAAATACACTGCTCACAGGGACCAAAATGCAATTAAATAAAATCCTGAGACCAAAAAGTAACACGCAGAAAAAGCCTAGGGTCAAGTCTATAAATTTCCCATCAAAATCCGCACATGTCGCAAAACTAGCATTCACAAGGGCATATTTGCAAATATGAAAACTAAAACTTCAATCAATAACAGTAAAGAAGTTCAGGGTATAGAGTGCAAATATCCTAGAAAAACACGCGACGAAGCACGTGGGTTCACAAAAGCAGGACTAAAGTGCAAATAGGAAAAACTATAGGTACTGAAATGCAAATTAATCTAACTGTGTATTTTATTCTACAGACTAAAAGGAAACTAAAATAAATGCAGGGTAGAAAGTGCAATATACCCAGGGCTGCACGTGAGAAGCGCGTGGGGGTCAGGTGTCATTTGTTGGCAGGAACGTGATCGTGCGGCTCTGCTCCTCTGCGACCGTTGATCTGACGGCCAAGGAATGTTCCCTACATGTGGCGCATATCTGTTAGATGGCTTCACATCAACGGTCAAAAAGCTGCTCCGCTCGACGGCTCAGATGAGATCTGGAAGGCAGCTCGCATCCAACGGCAAAAGAAGATGGTGGACGAACATGTCCCTGGTGGACGTCAATCGGTGATCTGGGTGAATCTGTCTGTTCGATCAGACTATCAATGGGTCGAGCACCTCCGGGGAGGCGCTCCGCGTCGAGTCGTGGGCTCCGATTGCCCGGCGGACGGACGGATGGTCGGGACGGTGGAGCTGGGGGCTGGGGTTGTTCCGTCATGCAGCTAGGAAGAAGATATGGCTCCTCATGACTCCAAAGGACCTGCAATGCAAAGTTGAGACTCGGAGGAACACTCCGGTCTAGGTTATTAGAGAAATAAACCAAAGAAGCGACGGTGGGTGGTCTTGATCTCCGGCGGTCGTGACGGAAGGAGATTGGGGACCTATCTTGGTGATCCGAGCCTAGATCAGGGTGATCATGCTGCGTGGGAAGGTGTAGGGTGAGCGTGTAGGTCGATCTGAACGAGTAGATGAAGGGGACGAGGCTCCGACTGGCTGGTCGGAGCTGGCAGAGCTGCGGCGGCGTACAAATGAAAGATAGATCAAACGACGGAGCTAGGAATGATGGAATGGATACCTAAAGGTCCTAACATGATCCTGATCTCCAGGGGAGTTGGACGGAGGGGTCGTTGCCTCGACTACACTTTGGCTGGCAAAAGAGGCTCCTCGCGGCGGCTCTCCGACCACAATGGTTGAGCTTAAGCTACATAGCACCTCTCCGAGCACCAAGAGTGCCTTCGATTGCTGTCACCAAGGCGAAGGTGTCTAGGGTGTCCAAAAAAGGAGTGCGGCACGAGCTGGTGAGCTGGGGAGGCGAGTGAAGAATTTATAGGGTAGTCCCAGGTACTCGGGAAGATTCAGATCAAAGCACACAAACCGAGGGGCGGATCCCTAAAGGAATCAACAGGCGAGGATCGTGGATCTCCCCTCGATAATCGGAGCCTCAAAGTGAAGAGGGAGGTGGTTGAATTGGGTCTGGGAAAAATCGGTGAACACTGAGTAAAC
>JAZKJV010010090.1:0-42166 GCA_037367405.1 Ottelia alismoides
TTGATAGCATGCGCACAAGCCCGTAGCGTGCGTGCGCCCCGCTGCGGCATGCACGCGCGATGTGTCCTGCCAGCGCCTGCGCCTCCAGGTGTTAGAAGAGAAGAATACTGCAATGCATGCGGGGAAGCGCGCATACCTGTGCGAGTGGAGTGTGCGGTGATAGCCGTGGGTGGGAGGCGAAGTGGCGGGCGGGACGCCTCCAGGTATGCATGCGCACAGTCGCGCGGCGTTGGTGCTGTGCCTAGCACCCCGCGTTGGCGAGCAAGCGCATCCCAGCGTGGGCGGCGCGGCTGGCTGACTGCGGTGCTGCACGCTTGCTGGCCAACGCACACATTCCGACGCCAACGTATGGTGTGCGTACAGTGTTCAGAACAGCGTATCTTCTCCTTCTACATATGGTGTGCGTTCCCTGTTCCTCGCGCGACCGGCGTGCGGCCATCGCGACGCCATCCGCTACGCGTGTCGCCCCTCCCTCTCCCTCCCTGCACGTGCCTCCCCTGGCCTGGCCTGGCAGGGTGGAGGCTGTCGCAGCGGATGCGGGCTTTCTGGATTCATCCCACAAAGCGGTCCAGGAGCAGGCCATGGTACGTACGGCCCACGCCACAGCCACCGGGCGGGGGGGCGCACGCGATACCATGCATGCATGCAGGCAGGCACACGAGCTGATGCCATGAGCAAAGTTGGTGTTTGCAAGTGCACGCCGCAGGCCTGCCCGACCCTGCGATGTGGGTTGCGCACGTGCGCGTCAATCGAGCCCAGGCGGAGGGCTGCGGCCGATCCCAACCTCGCGGCTGATGCAACATGCATCCGCTGCAACGACCCCGCGCAAGGGATAGATTGCAACCGACCAAGTTCTGCTTGCGGTGATGGTTTAAGCACACGCCTTGGCTGGGTCGGTCGGCGCGGCGGCATGCGCCCTACGGCCTTGCGCCCCTGCCGCCCCTGGCCCCCCCCTTTATGCACACATCAGATGGTGCTTTGAACCGCACACGCACGTACTCACGCGTGCACACACACATACATGATGTACGACGCTTCGGTCGCTCACGGCCGCCTGATGACCCCTTGGTGAGCGGCGTGTACAGGCCCTGGGGCATGGCGTGGATGGTGCTCTTCGCTGCATCGTCGCGCGGCGGCCCCTCGCGTCGGGCCCCTGCAGCCCTCCCTGCTGCAGGGCAGCTGCCGGTTCTGGCTCGATGTTGATACAACTAGACGTGCCGGAATCAAACTTTTTCATCATTTAGATTGTTGTTGTCCCCCTATCCTGCAGTCCTCGCTGCTGGAGGGCGTTGAGTCCCTGAGCCAGGCCAAGGTGGGCTCAGCGCTACAGGTGCTGTTCAACCTGGAGGAGCTGAAGCAGGTGGGCCTATCTCACGATACCTTGTTGGAGGGTGAAACCAAGCAAGCAAGGCGCGGCTGTGCACTTGGCTGCTGGTGCAAGTGTGTGTGTGTGTGGCGCCCGGGCTGCTTGTACGGTACCGTGCTGTGCAGCGCGGAATAAGAGAGGGGGCGGGGGCGGGTCTGTGTGGGGTGGGGCGGGACATGGCCGGAGGTGGATCGCCTCTTGCTGGAAAGTGACATTTCACCTGGACAAGCTTGAACAGGGAGTGGGGGCAAATGGGAGGGGTCGGAGGGGGATATGTTGGTTTTGGGGGCTTACGTGTGTGGATGGACGTGCGTGGGGAAGGGAAGGGGGCGCCCAGCTCTGTTTCGCTTTGGGCCGATGGTACGGCGTGGTAATGCGCGTGTTGCGGCAGCATCTCGAGCAGCAGCTCGACGCCACCCACCTGGAGCGACAGCGCTCCTCGTGCAGCCCTCTTACTCGTCCTTGGCCTTGCCGGGCTCTGTTGCTGTACCTTGGCCTTGCCGGGCTCTGTTGCTGTACCTTGGCCTTGCCGGGCTCTGTTGCTGTACCTTGGCCTTGCCGGGCTCTGTTGCTGTACCTTGGCCTTGCCGGGCTCTGTTGCTGTACCTTGGCCTTGCCGGGCTCTGTTGCTGTACCTTGGCCTTGCCGGGCTCTGTTGCTGTACCTTGGCCTTGCCGGGCTCTGTTGCTGTACCTTGGCCTTGCCGGGCTCTGTTGCTGTACCTTGGCCTTGCCGGGCTCTGTTGCTGTACCTTGGCCTTGCCGGGCTCTGTTGCTGTACCTTGGCCTTGCCGGGCTCTGTTGCTGTACCTTGGCCTTGCCGGGCTCTGTTGCTGTACCTTGGCCTTGCCGGGCTCTGTTGCTGTACCTTGGCTGTGCTCCTTTTGCACGCTGTCGCTGCTACGTCGTGCGCGGCGGCAATCAACACACATTGCAGCGCCGGCAAGTTGTTGTCACCGATGCCTTGCCACGCACCGAACTTGCTTCGTGCCGTGCCATGCAGGCGGTTTCCTCCCTGTTGTCGCGGCACCTGGCGGACCTGGACCGCAGCGTCAAGGCGGCGCTGGACAGCAGGTGGGGGCCCACGGCGGGCGGGCGGGCAGCGCCCGGCGACGCCTGTTTGCATTTGCACAGGCAGGGGCTAAAAGGGGCCACCTTTGGCCCAAGAGACTGAGCCGCAATGGGCAAGGAGTATGATCTTCCCAATCTTTCGGAACACGTGCAAAAGAACCCGCCCACCCGCAATGGGCAAGGAGTATGATTTGGCCCTGCCGGGCTCCCTCCCTGCCGCCGTGCAGTTGACCAGTCGGTGAGCGGGTCCGCCCTGTGTGGGTTCGCCTTGCTGTTTTTGCCTTGCTGTAGGCAGCTGGCAGCGAGCGTCACCGGCCCCGCCGGCAGCAGCGCCGCGGCGGCCGCCTCCGCTGCAGCAGCGCGCGGCCAACCCGCTCCAGGGCGACAGACAAAATGTGGCAGGCAAGACAAGCGCGGCACCGCCGTGGGACGCGCGTTCTGGGACAGCAGTGCCATCACATAACAGCAGAGCGGGCGGAAGTGACCACGACGGCGAGCATCCTGTCATTGGGTTGTCAGGTTTCCGCTGTATGTACCACGCCGAAAGTAGCGCCTCCTTAGTCTTACCGCGCCAGGCCGTCGTCGCGTACGGTGAAAGAACGATACTGTACTCCTCATGATGACAATTGTACGGCAACGAATTGGCGGTGCGCTGAACGTGCCTTGCAGTTATTGTGCACGAGCTCCACCGCCCTGCCGGCCGCAGGCGCGCTGCTGCCCGAGGTGCTTGCTTGGGCAGCTCCTGAGCTTTGGCCAGATGGCGCGGTCGAATGAGCCACCGCACCGCACCACCACCGCACCGTGAAACGAGTGCTTGCTGGCTGGGCATGACCATCAGGACTGGTGTATGTCCCAGACCTACCAGCGACGACCCTCTCCCCCCCCCCCCCGCGCGCGTGTGCCCCTGGCCCCTCCCTGGCACAGGCCCTTCGCGAGGTGCTTGAGCAGGTCAGCTCCAGCACGGTGGCGGTGTGGCACCTGCAGCGCGTAGTGGCCAAGAAGCGTGACCCGCTCACCCACGTCTGCTTCCTGGACGTGTTGGTGGGGCCAGGCCAGCCGCTCATCACAGACCGCTTCTGGTGAGCGCAGGCGCGGTGACGCGCCGCGCCCGCAGCGGGGCGAGCACGCAGGCGCGTGCGCACGCGCAGGAGCGCGCAGGCCTGGTTGGGTAGTCTTAGAAGGAGATGATCCGCTGTTCTGAATGCTGGAATGCATGCAGGGAAGCGCGCATACCTGTGTGAGTGGAGTGTATGCGCGGTCCACTGCATGCATTACAGTATTCAGAACAGCGTGTCTTCTTCTTAATGTGCGGTTATAGCCGTGGGTGGGAGGCGAAGGTTGGGTAGTATAGTGTTTTAGCCCGTGCGGGCTGGGCTGGGCCAGGCGCGGTTGCGGGGGTGGGCGCGCGGGTGCGTGGGCGGGTGGGTGCGCGCGCCCTTGGGCGATCTCCTGTGTGAGGTCATGCTAAGGCGGTAGGGCAGGTGTGCGTGTGTGTGTAGCTGGCCGCCACACAGGGAAGGAGGACGGGAGGTTGGTCGGCCGTCGAAAGGCAGTGCCGAGAGGGGGGGCGCGCCCTTGCCGGGACAGCACCGACAAGCACAGCAGGCGGGCACGCGGGGGCCTCCCTCGACGCCCTTGGCGGGAACGCCACCGACAAAACACCTCTACGTCGTGTTGCGGCCGCTGCGTTTCTGTGGTGAGAAAGCTCAGGCCAGTGCCGTGTCCCTCCCTGCCCTGCTGTCGCCGACGGCGGCGCGCCTGATCCCACGATATGGGCTTTCACAGCTGCTTGGCGTTTGTTTGATGTGGGTGCCTCTTGCTGCAGGTCCGACCTTGTACGGCACCTGTCCGACGCGTTTGCGAGCGTGTCGCGGCCCGGCAAGGGCGGCTGGGTGCGCGACGCGCTGAGCAGCAACTACCCCAAGCTGGCGCAGATGATCGAGGCATTGTTTGAGCGGCTGGCGGCGGAGACCACCATCAAGGTGCGTTTTTGCCACGGATGGATATGTACGGCAAGGTCAGGCACTGCGCCAGGAACGGCTGTTGTGGGCTCGGCCAGGTCCACACAGGCACGTCGCTGTGTTGTTCGCCGCGGTCGCGCGGCCTCACGCGCGGCGCGGGTCTCCTGAGTCACACGGGTCCGTGCTTCGTTGCTGGTGCTGCTCTTGGTGCTTGCCTTGGAATTGCCTTGCCGCCCGTACCACGCCTTGCTGTGCCGCATGACCGCCGCCTGCAGTTGCGTTCAGCACCATCCGCCGCAGCTTGCTAACCCCATGCGTGAACTCGACTGCGCCGCGCCGCGCCGCGCCGCGCCGCTGCAGGGCGTCTTGCCGGCGGTGGGCCCCGAGCACCTGCAGGCGCTGCTCGGCGCCACGGGCCCCTTCCAGACCGCCTACCTGTCGGCCTGCCTCTCGCGCATGACCGAGGTGGTGGTGGCGGCCTTCCCCAGCAGCGGCCGCCAGCTGCCGGCGCCCACGGACGTGCAGAAATGCATCGGGTAGGTTGACAGGTCAAGGGGCGGTAGGGGGTGGGCCGGCCAATCACCCATGGGTAGGTGGGGTTCTTGGAGCGAGGATGCAATTCATGCATATGTGAACGAATGAGGGAGGGTTGCGGCCGGCCGGGCAGTCGACAGGTGCTCCCGGCTGCTGGTTACGGGGGCCGGCCCCGGCTGCGGGGGTGGAGGCCGGGCCGCCTCGCGGCACGTACGTGTACCAATGGCACGGAGGACAGCGGGCAAGGTGACTGTGGCGCGCTGACGCAGTGCGCGGCGCGGCGCGGTGCTACAGCCCGGCGGCCTGCTACCGCCAGTTCCCCTCCCTGCACACGCTGGATGCCGGGCTTCCGCCCTGCCGCTGATTATCAGCCGGCCAGCGCCACATTCAGACCCTTGCGCGCTTTTGCCGCTGGAGGCACACGCCCGTCCTTTCTTGCTGCGCTCTTCCAGGTTGCTGTTCAAGGCGCGGCCACCTACTGCAGTAGCATACTGATGTATCTGTCTGGTTTTGATTGCTCTAACAGCACGTGTGAACTCAAGGTGGGGCGACCCCTGCCCCTCTCCCGCCCCCCGCCCCGCCCCGCCCCGCCCCGCTGCACAGGCTGCTCAGGCTGCTCCACGAGGAGCTCAAGGTTGGCTCCGCCAGCCCGCAGCTGACGCTCATGATCGGCAGCACGGCGGCCAAGGCGCTGCAGCTGCTGTGCGAACGGGCAGAGTACGCGGCGGCGAGCGGCCAGGTGCGTCGTCGGCACGCGGCAGGCGTGCGCGCTCCGTGTACGACGTGTACGCACCCGCCGGCACCCGCGGCTGTCGCTTTGTAGGTTGCGCCTTTGGCTGACAACCCCGCGGCCTGTGACGCTGTTGTTGGGCAGGGCAGGTCCTCTGGCTGTGGCTGTGGCAGCGGCCAAGGTCACCCGACGGCTGCGCATGCTCTTGTACGGCAGCAGGCGCGCTGCTAAGCCCTGCTGCCCTGTGCTGTGCCACGCTGTGCCTGCGCTGCGCTGTGCTGTGCTGTGCAGGAGCTGCGGCAGCTGGGCAGCACTGCAAGCGCGGCGCAGCTGCGCAACATCGCGCTGTGCTCGCAGTTGCAGGAGATACACAGGTGGTGGTGGTGGTGGTGGTGGTGGTGGTGGTGGTGGGGAGTTTGTTTCATAGGGGGGGGACCTGCGGGATCGTGCCGTGGAGGAGGAGTGATGTTGTTGTTGTTGGTGGTGGTGGTGGCGAGCCGCGGAGGGTGTCAGTCGCCTGTATGGCTTTGCGCCTAGTTGCATGTGTTGGAAATAGCCTGATGCATCAATACCGGTGTGAATGGCCAGAACCACCGGCATCCCCTGCACGCCGCAACACCGCTGCCGTGTGGGGCCTGCGGCGCTTGGGCGTCCTCTCGCTGCCTGTCTGTCTGGTCTGCCTGGCCCCATAGCAACAAGCCCTAGCGGTTCCGCCCGCGTCGCCACCGCCGCCATTGCTGCAACAACAACACCAGCAAGCTGCTGAAGCCGCTTTTCGCTACACCCGCCGAGTCCGCATCAAAGCTCGCAACTGGCACTGTGTCCGCCTGCTTCCGTACCTGGTGTCGCGCTGCCGTCGCCTCAACTCGTTGATCATGGCTCCACCCCTGCAGCCTGATTGCCGGGGACGCTGCTGTGCGAACGAACACTTGCGCCGCCCTAATGCCTGTACGACACGCATGCACGCACAGATCGCTTGTGACGCTTGCGGCTCGGCTGCCCGCCACGGTGGGCCCTGCGCTGGGCCCGTCCCTGGAGGCGCTGCACCGCACCGCCATCGATATCGTGTCGCCGCTCTTCCGGGCGATCATGGAGGTGAGCAAAAGCACATGTAGCGCGCGAGGGCAGCGGAGGGTGCGTACAGCGTTCGGCTCACGCCTGGCTGTGTCCGAAGACCTTGCGGCGGCCGCGGCTGGTGTGGGTGCGCTGCTGCCGGTGAGTACTGCGGACAGCATTGCAGGCTGGACCCAAACACCGCGTCCACACGTCTGTCCCATCGATGGCTGTTACTTGCTGCGCCCGACTGCCGCGCTGTCGCGGCCGCTGCGCTGCAGGCGGTGGAGGAGCGCATCCTGCGCATGCATACCTGGCCGGGGTACGGCAGTACGGCGGCGGAGGGTGAGGCGGCGGCGGACGTGACGTCACCGGCGCCACACGTGGCCGAGGCGGCGGCGCTTCTGGCGCACTTCAGGTACGGCCGCGCCGCACCGGGCCTGCCCCCCCCCCCCCAATACACACACAGAGTAAGGCGAATGCAACGAGCAGGCGAAGCCTCAACGTCATTCAGTACGCCGCAAGACCTGCTCGTTGCCGTCTGCCTGCCTGGCCTGGTTTGACCGTCAAACGCCGTACGGTACGGTACTTGACACGGCACCCATCGTACACGGCATCCACCACGCCCGAGTGCCTGTCCATGTTCGGCGCTCGCGGCCCTCATTTTTGACCCTCCAGTGTGCCGTACGCGCCGGCATTTACCGTACCCTTTGGCGCCTGTCGTACCCTGTCTGTGACATGCGCGGTACGTACGTACCCCCACCCAGGTCCGAGTACCTGTCCAAGTTCGTGCCGCCGCCCTCGCCCAACACATCGTCGTGCGTGGGGGCGCTGGTGGAGCGCATGGCCTGCCGTACGCTGGTCTTCTTCGTACGGCACGCGGGCGCTGCTGCGGCCGCTGAGCCAGCCGGGCAAGCTGCAGGTGGGTGGGTGGGTGGGTGTGCACACGGGCTTGCTGTCGGTCGGGCCTTCCCGGGGGGGGGGGCCTTCCGGGGGGGGGCGGGGGCCTTCCCGGGGGGGGGGGGGGCAAGGGGGCCAGGGGCAGGCCTTGCCGGTCTCTTGGTGCGCGCTCCTTGGCTCTTCCATCGGCTCTCCGTTCCTTAGTAACGCAACTGCCGGTTGTTGCGAGTCCCGAATCCTGACCCTGCTGCACCATGCGTGGGAAAGTCCACGCCGTGGCGCCCGTGCCGACCCCCGCCCGCCCGCCCGCCGGGGCCGGACCCCCACCCCCACCCCAACCAACAGGTGGCGAAGGACTTGGCTGAGCTGCAGGCTGCTGTCGGGCAGCACCTGTTCCCCCTGGAGCAGCTGGGCGCGCCGTACCGCGCGGTCAAGGCCTTCCGCGCGCTGCTGTTCACGGCGGCGGCAGCTGTGCCGGCCAACCCGCTGCTGGCGGAGCTGCCGCCCACCATCACGCTGCACCACCTCTTCTCAAGGCATGCATGGGTGCAGCGCAGCACACCCGCGGCGTTTCGCTGCGCTGCACACGTATGCAGTGCCATGTACCGTGGCGAATGACTGTCAGCTGATGTGCCGTACGCGGCCGCCGGCCCGACCGCCGGCTCGGTTGATGCTTGGCCCTGCGTGCCCTTCCGCCCTCCCTGCAGCCAGTGCCCACTCGCGCCGCCAGCGCCCCTCCCTTGCGGTACTGCCACGCCGCCCCGCCTGACTGCTATGTTGGATGCTGCTGCTGCTGCTGATGCGCCCGCAGGCTTCCACCCTCCGTGCAGACGCCCCACGAGCGCTCGTCGCTGACGCCGCTGCAGTACTCGTTGTGGCTGGATGGGCACAGCACTGAGGAGGCGCTGCGCAGCATCAAGGCGGCGCTGCAGGTGGGCGGGTGGGCGGGCGGGCGCTGCCGGCGTGGCCTGGATGCGTCTAGGGGCGGGTGGGCGGACGCTGCCGGAGTGGCCTGGATGCGTCTAGGTGCGGGTGGGCGGACGCTGCCGGCGTGGCCTGGGTGCGTGGGTGCGTGGGTGGGTGGGTGGGTGGGTGGATGCGCGCATGGAGCTGTGTCAAGGGTGACTGCGTGCGCGCTGCGTCGGTGGCTAACCCTCAGGGTGCCTGGCGCGCCTGCACGGGCACGGTTGGGTGGCTGGATGCGTGCTTGCACGAAACCGCTGCGGCCCTGCAGGCACCAGGGCAAGCAGGTACAGGCGTGCCCCCCGGCGGGGCAGGCAGCTGGGGGGAGGCGGTGCTGGCAGCATCACGACCGTGTATCGATCAAAGCCCTTCGACATCGCATTGCATCGTACTGCGCTGCGTGCGCTGCAGGCTGCGCCCACCGATGCGGCGGCAGGCGACGGCGAGGCGGCCGACGCGCTGCGCGTCATGCAGCACATCTGCCAGGACGGGGGCGCGCCGTGACGAGAGTGTGCGTGCATACATACAGGGTGGTATGCGTGAGGGTGCACGTCTTTGGACGGGCGGCGGCAACGGCCGTTGCTTGATCAACGGCAAGCGGCTGCGTGGCACGCTGACGGCCCGCGTGCTCGGCATGGTACCGCGCAAAACAGGTGCACCTTCATGGCAGGCGCGTGCCGCCTGCACTGCACTGCACAGCACTGCAAGAACGTCGCAGTGTGCAGCATTAGTTTACAGCCCTGTGCACTGTGCAGCCGCGTGCGTTCCGCGCACGGGGAACTGTAGGGCGCATGCCCTTCGGCGTAGTTCGATGCTGTTTGTCGGCGGCAGGCCCCACGCCCCGCGCGCCTGCGACGCGCCGTTTGTGTATGTAGTGTAATAGCGACCTGTCTGCTTCTCGCAACCCCCCGCCCCTCAGCAGTGATTCGCAAATCACGTGACACACGATGCGCGTCATGTCGTGACAGCAGCCCACAATAGCAATAGCGCTGTGGCACTGCGCTGCGGCTTCACCTGCTTGCAACCCGGCGTGGGCACACTGCCCCGGCCCTTCGGTCACCCATTGGCCCTACAGTAACGGTACACCAACTGCTGGGTGGGTGCTTGTCTGGTAAGGTCGTGATTGCGTGTCCTGGCATGCATCGGCAGAGGGTGTCAGTTACGATTGGCTTTACGTGGAATTACATGTATTGGAAAGAGCCAAATACATCAATGCTGACGCATGGGCAGGAACCATCTGGCGCCGACGAATGGCTCAGGACTGGGATTAGCAAGCAAGCACCCTCGCCTGGAACCCCTGGTTCGGATTGGGCGTTGGCCCCCCTCGGAGGCCTCCGAGGGGGGCCTGTAACATAGCATAAAACAGCACCTAACGTCCGTCGTCATTAGAGGACAACCGCAGGGTAGACCGTAGACCCGCCTGCCGCAAGACAGCAGACGATGCTATCAGCTTACTTGCAATTGCATGTAGTGGCCTAATAAATGAATGCTGACATGATGGCCGGAACCATCAGAGCCCCTCAAGTGAAGACAGTTACGCCTCCTCCTCCTGGCAGTTACGCCTCATACACACGGCATGCACGAGCCGGACCCCCAACCAGTGTCGGACCTACCCCCAACCAGTGTCGCCACCCGCCAACATCAAGCGCACAGGTGCCGCAGGCAACGGGCGCTTTATTCTCAGAGCCGGAGAGCAATGTGCCCCAACGTCCTGGCCCACTCCAAAGAATGCAACCCATGACAGTCGCAGGGTACGGCAATAGTACATTCCGTGGAGTGGACATGTACGCTCCTGCCGGTATGACAAATTGCGGCGGTCCACTGCCTGGGTCGACACCTTGTTTCCCCGGTTGAGCCCGTTTGGAAAAAAGTATTCATTAGGGTGTGTGGCTCGGGGTGGAAAGATACCCCTTTGCGCATCAGTAGTTCCAAACTCGCGTTTTCCATGGCATTGCGCAGCGGCGAATGCATGCAGGTGCTAAGGGACTGCAGTGCTTGGAGGAAAGCAACGCGCCGGCTCGAGCCGGCTCGCGCGTGTCTGTTTTGTGCTGACGCTTGGGCCCGTCACACTTTTCCCTGTAGCTAGGTGGCTGGGAACTGGAAAGTAATTGGTTTTTGCTGTGCTCTTGGTGCAAAATATCTGCAAAACCTCATGAGCTCGGGGGGAGAGATTGCATTTTCGGCGAGGAGCTCGATTTGATAGGCCTCAGTATGGCGTTTAACGGGTACAGACCGGCAGGCCCTTGGCAGCAGGCGCCTGACAGCAGCTTGGGCGGATGTTATTGATGCCACGGGGACAAATCGCAAAGGGCGCGCTGGTGGCTGGTGTGCATGCCAAGACACTCTGCACTGTTTGGCGGCATGCGTATGCTGTGGTGGCACATGCGTGGCGTGGAGCTGAGTTTTTGGCTTGCTGTGTGCGGACGCCTTCTACCGTGATTGTACGTACACCCGAGCACCAATCACAAGCATTGTAACACAGCGCAATGCAGGGTCGACACATAACCATACCGCATGCATTCCTGTCGGCGCTTCTTCGAAAGTACAGTTTGGGCAAAAAGATCAAGATCAGGATCAAGACGTGCGTAAAGATCAGGATCAAGCCAGGGTCCAGCCAGAGATCAGACCTGGGTCAGAGCAAGGTCAGACCTAGGTCAGACCTAGATCAGACCTGGGTCAGAACCAAGTCAGCGCCCTGCTTGACCTAGGTCAGACCCAAAGATCAGCCAAGATCGGCAAGATCTGACTTGAGGAGTTTTTTCAAGATCAAGTCAAGATCAAGCGAGCTGGGGACCCTCTGGCAGGTCCAACCCACGCGCCCCATTCTGCTTGACTGGCGGCACCGCACATCTGCACACGGGTCGCAGCTTACGTCTTGTGTGCAGTGACATGATGGTTCGTGAGGGACCAACCTGCTGGGACCAACGGTTTCAGGGCATTCATGCCCGCCCCAAACCCGCCGTGTGGGCTTCACACACGGCACACCCAACCCAAAGCAAGGTATTGCAGAATGGCCCCCTTGCCGCCAAACCTCGCGCCGAGGATCACAGTGGCACGATACCGCATTATGGGGTGCCGCAGTATGTGCCGGCGCAGGCCCGCAGGGCCCCCGTAGGGGGCACGAGGGCCAAACGCCGTCTTGCCTGGGAAGACGCCTGCGCCAGGTCTCACGCCCAGGATGGCAGCCGTGCAAACAGGATGGTAGTAGGTTCGTTACAAGGGGGGCCGCAAGGCCGGGTGGCACAAGGGCAGCCCAAGAACGCCAGAACGAAGCGGAACGAGGCTGAACAAGACGAAACCGAAGCAAGGCAGACCGGGCTAGGCACACGGCGGCGGCCGCACTGCAGGCGCCAAGCCGCAGACGCTCAGCACAGAACTACGACCGGCAGCCAGCAACAGGCAACAGGATGGTGTCATCTCTCACCGCGGGCTGGAAGGATCAGGGAGGGGCCAGACAGGGACGGGGTGAAGCCAGCTTCCGTCGCGCCACGTGGCGTCCCAGGGAGGGGCCAGACAGCTTGGCGTCGCGCCACGTGGCGTCCCAGGGAGGGGCTAGACTGGTCGGGTCGCTTCTGCTCCATGAAGTATGAATGGGGCAGATGGCGGTTTCTCATTTCAGCTGTAAATCAATTGGAGTACGGTACTGTCGTACCTGCTGTAGAGCAGCTGCGCCGCTTTAGCGGCGCTATATGATTGGGTTTCCCAGCCAGTGGCTGGTAATCTGCCCAATCCCTTTTTCCTTGAATTGCGGCATCGCGTGGCTCTCTGCTGAGCCACTCTCTGCCGCACTGCGACCGTGCCGGTCGTTAGTTAGTTTTTTCCTCGATCTTTCTTGGAGAGACCTCCTAGAGCAACAACCACGGTACAAATGAGCAACACTAAGGAACATGACCCACCACCTCCGGCGAGTGTAACGGGTCCGTCCCCCGAGCTTACCTCGGCCGCGAGTATGGCAGTGTTGCAGCTGCAGATTAACCAGATCTTGCAGGCACAGATAAAGGACAAAGAAACTTTTGCAGCCAAGCTCGAAGAGCAAACGAAGCAGTACGCAGCCCTGGCGGAACAACACGAGGATTTAAAGCAGGCCTCAGAGACCCAGGTGGCCCGTTTGCAGCGCCAGCTGAACAGCACCCTGGAATCGCCAGCCGGACTAAAGAACCCGGACTTACTGCACCAACACCGGGTACTGCGGGAACTTGTTAAGCACAATACCAACGCCCTGGCAGAGGCCTTAGCGTTGGAAAAGGCCACCGGCAGCGACGAGAGCGGTACCTTGGTCAAGGAGCTCACGGCGCAGCAGAAGAAGCTGCATGTTTGGCACGCGTCCCTGAAGGTGGGGGCTTACACGCAGTCCATGACGGACGTAGACGAGTCTTACGCCGCGCAGCTATACTTTGAGGACATCCTGCCGCTGGTGGACAACCCCACCCACGCCTTCGAGATGAAGGACTTCCGGGAGGTCCACATCGACACCCGCAAGGGGTGCGTCGAGCGCGCCAACAAACGCCGCCGGGAAGACACCTCCGGCGGCAGCGGCGGCAACGGCGGCGGCAAAGGACACCATAAGAAGCCGTACAATTGGGGCGGCAAAGGCCAGCGCCATGATAACAACGGCGGCAACCGCGGCGGCGGCGGCTACAACAACAACAACGGCGGGTACAGTAACAACAACCATGGCGGCAAGTTCAACGGCGGCGGCGGGGGCAGCCACAGCGAGCAGCACGGAGATAACCGCCGCAGCCGCTAGCGTCCTCGCCAGACGCCCGCCACCTGCGCAAGAGTGCCCATGTGGCCTCGTGCTGTCGCCGTCATCTGCGCATGAGTGGTGACCGTATGGGCCCAGTGCTGCCATGCACCATGCGCGCCCATTCATGGGCTTGCCCCTTGGGGGTTTTTATTCGCCCCTCCGCGGGCGTGCCCCGTCGTGGGCCGAGTGTTAATTCACTCCATTGCCCAGTCGTGGGCAGGCATGAGCGGTGACCGTACGGGCCCAGTGCTACTACGCACCATGCCAGTGCTACTATGCACCATGCGCGCCCTTCGTGGGCTTCACCCTTAGGGTGGTCTTCCTTGCCCCTCCGTGGGCGTGCCCCGTCGTGGGCCGAGTGTTCAGTCACTCCGTACTGCCCAGTCGTGGGCATGCATGAGCGGTGACCGTATGGGCCCAGTGCGCTTGTGCACCATGCACGCCTAGTCATGGGCGTCAACTTTAAGAGGTGGGTTTTCATCGTCCTTCGGACGTGCCGTCGCAGACTTCCAGGTTCTGACGTTTTTGTTGGAGCGACTGCGCCTTGAGGGGCTCTTTGCCGGTCAGGCACCTGCTACACCACCCTGCGCTGTAATCGACCTGCTGCAGCAGGAAGGCGTTTTCGCCCGTGCGTCCTCGGGTGCGCGCGCGCACGCGCTGCCAACCGCGCCGGCGGTGGCGGCCGCCAGGCCTTTTTTCCCTCCCGGGTGCATGCGTGCACGTGCGCACATGCGCGCTGCCACCCCCCCTGTAGTCGTGCGCCCAGCCAAGCACAGCCTTGTCGAACCTTTTTTGGTTTTTAAAGGCAGGACTGCAGCGCAGCGGTCATTCCTTGACAGCCAGGCGCGAAATGGAACCACAACGGCGACCCCCACCCATTGCGTCAATTGCGAAACGCCTAGGTCTTAACCAACCAGGTGCAGAAGCGCGCGCAGACACGAAACGCCCCCCCATCGCCGCAGCCATTAAGCGCCAGGCCGCACAGGAGGCTGCCCTAACGGCTAAGAAACCCTGCACGAACCCAACGGTGCCCGACCTGCCCCCACAAGCACATACGGCCGCGGCCCCGGCAGCAGTACCGCGCAGCGGAGCGCCGATCACGAGCGGCCTCAGCGCGGTGGCACCGCGGAAGCATTTGGCGGCGGAGGCCAAGCGCACTGCCCCAGGTGGGGACGACGTGGATGATACAATGCCTTATGAGTACGAAGAACCGGTACGCGAGCGCGACGAGCGGCCAACATCACCACCACCCCTGATGCGGGGGAGGCTGCGGCGATGTAGCAAGTTCTGGCAGTCTTTCGTGCGGTCCACACTGGTACTCAGCTGGATCACAACGGGCTACTCCCTACTTTGGAAACCAGACGCTACCGGTAACCGGGCGCCGCCCCCGCCAGTTGTGCGGGATAACCACCGATCGGCTTACCAACACGCAAGTTTTGTAGACCAGGCCATCGCGGACCTGGTGGCAACAGGCGCAGCGCGCACAGTAGACACACAACCACACTGTGTGCTCCCGCTTGGGGTGGTCCCCAAGAAGGGTTCGTCAAAATTTCGTTTGATTTTTGACGCGCGCTACGTCAATGAACACTTGGTGGTTCCCTCGTTCAAATACGAAACGTTGAACCACCTCGGCCAAGTACTGCAGCCAGGGGATTACATGTTCACCGTCGATTTGAAAGCGGGCTATCACCATGTGGACCTACGCGAGGACGCATGGACATTCATGGGTTTCAAATGGCGTGACCAGTTTTACGTGTACACGCAACTACCGTTCGGCCTGGCGCCCGCTTGCTGGGTGTTTACGAAGCTCACGCGCGAGCTCCTGGGCAAGTGGCGCCGCGAAGGCCACCGTTGCGCTGGCTATATCGATGATAGCATACATGCGCATCAGGACCCCGTGCAGCTGGCGCGCCTGCGCGACGGGCTTGTCCTACCAGACCTGGAGGGCGGCGGCCTTTTAGTGTCATGGGAGAAATGCAAACTCGAACCGGCGCAGGTGGTACCCTATTTAGGCGCGGACGTGGACACGGCAGCAGGGAAATTGTTTGTGCCGGAGTCAAAGCGCATGGTGCTGATGACCGCGATCCAAGACGCGCTTGCAGCGCGCGGCGCATGCCGGCTCCGGGCAATTGCGTCGATCGCTGGCACGATCATGTCAATGTCGTACTCCTTCGGCCGCCTGTCGGTCCTCATGACCAGGCGTATGGTAGCATGGCAGAATGGCTTCCTGGCCGATGGCGTACCCCTGTCAGGCACCGCACCCCTCAGCGTCGAGGCGGTGGACGAGCTGCAGTTTTGGCTCACGTCCATGCGCGCATATGAGGGCTATAGCCCATTATGGCCGCCATCGCATGTCAACACGTTGGTGTTGCACACAGATGCGGCGGGCCCATCCACGTACTCTTTCGGTGGATGGGGCGGTTGGACCGCCGGTGGCGATGTGCAAGCTGCCGGCAAGTGGGATTTCGATACACGCGGTGTGTCCTCTACGTATTTGGAGATGCGGGCAGCCCTTAATGTGCTGCAAAGCCTCAACCGCGCACACCAACTCGATAACCAACGCGTACTCTTACGGACCGACAGCCAATGTTCGTTCCATATTATCACCAAAGGCGGTTCGCGCTCGCCAGCGCTGCACGATATGTGCCTTGATCTATTCTGGTACTGCATCCCGCGGGGCATCACCCTCGTGGCAGACTGGATCCCGCGCGAAATGAATGCCTTCGCTGACGCGCTATCAAAGCACGATGCGGCGTGCGACTTCATGCTTTGCCCCCGAGAATTCGAGGTGCTGAACAGGCTGTGGGGCCCGTTTACCATTGACCTGTTCGCATCGGATACGAACCATCTGCTGCCGCGGTACTACAGTCTCTTCGAAACCCCGACCACAACCGGGGTCAACGCTTTTGCGTTTGATTGGAGCGGCGACCGGTGTTGGTGCAACCCACCCTTTGCCATTATTGGTCGGGTCCTGGCGCATGCAGCGCGGTGCAAGGCGCGCATGTGCCTGGTGGTGCCGTACTGGCCGGGGGCGTCCTGGTGGCCTAACCTGGTGGATCCCGCTACCAAAGGGGTCTTGTTCCGCAAGTTCGTCTGGAACTGCCGCCCACTGGGCGCGCGACCGGATTTGTTTATGAGCGGCACACGGGGCAACCCGGTACCTCACCGCACGCCACGTTGGGGATCGATGGCCCTATTGTTGGACTTTACCCGTGTGTGCGCGTTCTCGGTCACTGTACCGCACATGTAACGCGATGGCCGTACACCCCAAGGGAGCGGTGTTGCGTTACTGGTAGGAACAACCGCTTTTTCACCGGGCCCCACACACACACCCGTGCAGGCAGCCACGAGCTGGCCGACTTACACCAACGCGCCGGTGTGCCAGCCGGCACCGTACCCCAATTCGACGCACTGCTCACCGAGCTGCTCAGCTCGGCACCGATGGCCTTAGCGCAGAGCACGCTCAGCAATTACGCACCGCACTGGCGGCGGTGGAAGGCTTTCACAGCCGGGCTGGGCAAATCGGAATACGACGGTAACCCGGTGGTCGTAGCTGCGTTCTTGACACAGCAGCGCTTAGCGGCAGCCGACCGCCATGTGGGTGCGTCAGTGGTAGAGAAAGCCAGCGCGGCGATATCAGCCGGCTTCAACCGCGTCGGCCGGCCTTCCCCGTGTACGACCGACGTCCTATGCGCAACGGCGCGCGAGGTTGCGCGCCGGACCCTCACAGCGCAGCGGCTAGACCGCGAACCGGCGGCAACACCGGACCTCCATGCGTTAGTAGCCCACCACTTACAGCCGGGCTGCGACTTGCGCACGCGCATGTACGTCACCTGCATGATCGTATCGTACGCCGGCCTACTGCGCTATGACGACCTGGCGAAGGTCATGGTACACCACGACCTGATGCGCTTCTATGGCGACCGGGTAGAGCTGTTTCTTTGGACCAGCAAGTCCGATCAGGCCGCCCAGGGCGCGCTTGTCACCATCGGCGCGGTGGGCGGCCCATGCTGCCCCGTGGCACTGCTGCAGCAGCTGCTAGCGGAAGGGGGCTATAAGCGCTTCCCAGCGCAGACGTGCATCGTGGAGCGCGGCGAGCTGTGGTGGGTCGACGTAGAAGACGTCGGGCCCCTCTTGCGCGAGGTGCGCATGCCGCGCGGCGGGCAGCGGCACTCGCCGTCCGCACCGCAGCTGGCACAGGTGGCAGCACCGTTGGCACAGCCGATCCCGGCCCTGTCGTACTCAACGTACAACCAGGCGGTTCAGCAGCTCTGCGCAGCCGCGCATGTGGACAAGCGCATTCTACCGCACAGCTTTCGGGGCGGAGCCGCCAGCGCCGCGGTCAATAACGGCGTGGACCGGGTACTAGTGATGAAAGCCGGCCGCTGGAAGAGCGCGCAGACGTTTGAGCGCGCGTACGCCCGGGACAGTGCCGCGCATCGGGTCTCCGTCACGCAGGGCATGCGGTTGCAAACCCCTCTGGCGTAGCGGCAGCGCAGCAGCAGGGGTGACAACTACTTACTCCAACCCAGAAGGATCCCTGTTCTGTATCTTTCAAGACCTGAGTCGTGGGCACTAGTGCAGACTGAAAAATGGGGTTTACATCGGGTTTTTGTCGTCGTCATCGCCGTACTTTTGGACTTGGTCGAATCGTCTCAAATGGCAACGGTAAATTGTAACAGCTGATAAATGAGAAGGGTCGCTTCTGCTCCATGAAGTATGAATGGGGCAGATGGCGGTTTCTCATTTCAGCTGTAAATCAATTGGAGTACGGTACTGTCGTACCTGCTGTAGAGCAGCTGCGCCGCTTTAGCGGCGCTATATGATTGGGTTTCCCAGCCAGTGGCTGGTAATCTGCCCAATCCCTTTTCCTTGAATTGCGGCATCGCGTGGCTCTCTGCTGAGCCACTCTCTGCCGCACTGCGACCGTGCCGGTCGTTAGTTTCCCCACCCACCCTCCCGGCTCAACCAGCATCACGGGCCCGGGGGAGAAGGGTCCATCGCGGCGTCCGCCCCGTCGGCGGGCTTGGTGGCGTGCCAACATGTGCGGCGGTGCCGTTGGTTGGCGCGGGGAGCGGGTCCCGGTCGGTAGGCCCGCACGGCGTGCGCGGACAGTGGTTGGTTCGTGCATTGCCGGTTGTGGCGGCGCTTGGCATGGCGCTGTTGTGTGCATACGCGCACGGTTTAGGCGATAGTATTTGAGGAACTAGGGGCGACGTCTGGGGGCGGCGCCGCGCTTGGCGTGGTTGCTGCTCTCTGAGTCGTGGGCACTAGTGCAGACTGAAAAATGGGGTTTACATCGGGGTTTTTTGTCGTCGTCGTCGCCGTACTTTTGGACTTGGTCGAATCGTCTCAAATGGCAACGGTAAATTGTAACAGCTGATAAATGAGAAGTCTGCGGTACGGCTGAACTACCGTACGGCAGCCGTTGGGTTGGGGATCAGGCCGGAGGAAGCGGGCTTGTGGGACGGGACCGAACCGGAGCCTTTTGCGCCGAGCCTGCGCGCTGCCGAGCCTTTGGGCCGAGCCTTTTGCGCCGAGCCGCTGGGCTGAGCCTGCGCTGTGCTGGGCCTTTGGGCTGAGCCTTGGGGTCGAACCTTTGGGCCAAGCCTTCGGGAGGAGCGCTCGCGCCGAGCCTTAGGCCGCTGTCGGAGAGACATTTTGGGCGGGAATAAGGAAATCACCGAGCCAAGCCGAGCCTTTGGTTTGGACCTTTACGTCAAGCCCTTGCGCTAGACCTCGAACCGCACTTTCAACAGAGAGTTCCGTCTGGGCCACCCCGTTGCGGGAAGGGCCTTATGAAACGGAACGGGGCTACGGACTGAGCTCTCCGGCCCGTCAACTCGCTACCTTCTAGTTGTTCTCGAGTTCGTGCTTGAAGTAACGTTTTTAGGCTTCTGCTTGTGCCTTTGTACCTTGGACCCTTGTCCGTTCCGCTTCGATGGATCTGCGGCCGACCGCGGCGCTGGTGGCTTGGCGAGGCCTTCTGCACCTGAACCTCCGAGAATGTTGTACTGGCGTTTCTTTAGACGAACCTCACGTTGTGCAGGCACCTTACTGGCGGCATGGAGCCTACTAACGTTGAGGCACCTCCAAGCATTGGGCAGCAATGCCGCCGCTGTAAGTTCACGACTGCCGTGCAACGCGGACCACTTACAGGACCGCGCAGGACCATTCCTAGTTGTTCTGTTGTCATGCAGGGCCCTGATGCTGAAAGCGTCGGATCCTTTTCGGGAGGTGCTGTTGCGCGGCTACTGGTCCGACGTAAAGACTGTGCTGGCTGGCTAAGTTTTTGCGCTGGGCTCCTGCGCTGGGCTTCTGCGCTGTGCTCCCGGGCCCACCTTTTGCGTCGAACCCTTGCGCTGGGCCTCTGCGCTGGGCCTTTGCGCCGGGCTTTTGCGTTGAGCCATGGAGCCGAGCCTTTGCGCTGGGCCTTTGCGCCAGGCCCTTGCGTCGGGCCTCTGCGCTGGGCCGTTGATCGGAACGGGAACGGGACGAGCTTTTACACCGGGCTTTTGCGTTGGGCCTTGGGGCCGGGCCTTTGCGCTGGGCCTCTCTCTGTGTGTGCAGAGCCCTTAGGCGGTTAGGCGGTTCTCCGGGACGGAACAGCGGAAACTGTGAAACACCTGTGCTGAGCCTTTGGGCTTTGGGCTGGGCTTTTGCGCTGGGACCCTGCGTTGGGCCTTTTGCGCCCGGTCTTTGCCAGTCCTTATCTGCTCCGGAGACGCCCGCTTCAGTGGCCCACTTTGCGCATGGCTAGCTTTGCGCATGGCCACCGGTACCGCCCGCGCCCAGTCCTCCCCGCCTTCTAGCCGATCTTCCAGTGCACCTCTTGCATCTGTGACAACGCCACAGCCCCGGTGATACCGTGTGCTTCCTCAACTGTGCTGCTCGCTCGCCTCCGTGGAAAAGCTCCGCTGCGGAGTGGGCCTTACATACGAACGGGGCGACGTCGAGAGAGGACTGGACCCAGCGGCACGCTGTGCTGGTCTGTTTCTTTGCTTGTCTGTTTGCTTCCGTGCCGGTGCCGCTGCACATGAGCTTGGCTTGGAAAACGGGCTGCTGCCGTCGCTTTTTCTGAGCACCTTGCGCTTCGCGTCGATGGGCTTACGTCCAGCTGCAGCACTGGTGGCTTGGCAGGGCCTTGTACATCTGAGACCCTTTCAATGTTGTGCCAGCATTCTTTTAGACGAGCCCCACGCTGTACGGGAGCCTTCGCGAACGGCGCAGTGGGCACAGCACCTCCCTACCCTGGTTCCGCACATGGGCTGGGCATCCTCGACAGCGCAGCCTGCCAGGAGTTCACACCGGCCGAGCTGCTTGCCGCGGCACAGCTGCCACGGCCGCATGACAGCCATGATGGCTGACCGGCGGGAGTACTGCCTGCTCGCCGAGCCAACGGCGGGTTGCGCGCTCCGGGAGGACGGCCACATCGCGGCTCTTCGCGTCAGCAGCAACTGCCGGCACAGTCTGCAGAAAGGCCAGGTGCCGGGTGATTCGCTGGTGAGCTTTGACCCCGGCAGCGCCCCGCCCCACCTTCAGCCGCTGAGGTTCATGGAGGAGCAGTGCGTAGAGCGGGAGGCGCTACATGGTGTGCCGTCCGGTGGAGGCACGGCAGGGCGGCGGCCCGGAACGGCATCTGGGCGAGGCGGCGCACGAGCATGGTGATGGTCATCCGCTGCAAGAGGCCATGTCCCGGATCTGAGCGAGGTGCTGGCGCAGCTGCCACGCCCGCTGAACAGCTGTCTGAAAACGTCATGGTGCGTATGGCCGTTGGACGTAGGACCGGCTCTACGCATGGTCGTGCTGCAAGTTTCCGTGTGGGCGGGGCGGCCGATACGGCTGCTCAATTCCCGCATTGCGCGAGCGCATGCACGTTGTGCTGATCGGTTACTGACTGCACCGCACTTTCCGTTGATGTGCGCTGCCGTGCTGCCTGAACACGCAGGTCGCGCTGCTGACGCAGAGCTCGCTGGAGGCGATCCACGAGAAGATCAAGGACGTCCCGGCTGCGCACATGCGTGGCGCTCTGATGGCTGATTGGGCCGTCTGGATTGCGGGCAGGTTTCCGACACGTCAGCACCCTGGACGTACGTCTGTCGGGCGATGCCGTCCTGGCAGCTTACCGGCAGCTGGATGGCATCCCGCAAGCCATCGACGCACACACGCACATTGGGACTAAGGAGGAGGGCACCGCCGGTCAGCACAGCAGCCCCCTGACACAGCAATCGCCGCCATTGCTGGAGCGGCCGGCACAGTGGCCGTTGACGCAGCAGGACCGGAAGCCCGTACGGTGGCGTACGGCATCCACCGACATGGATGTGCTGGTCGACACGTCACGGGAGCTCGATCTGCGCGGTAGGGACGCCGCTGCGGCACTATGTGCTGCTACTGCTCGAGCTCTTTGGGGCTGCATTTCCAGGTTTCATGCCGGCCTTTTTCATGCATTGTCGCGAAGAGATGGTGGCATGCCGCCAAGCAGGCGAGCTTGTAGTTAGCGCATGTCAGCACGGCATTGCGCGTGACGCTGCACTACAGCCAGCTGCGCAGCGTGTACCGCTGCGGGCGTGCACGTGCATGATCAAGGGGCCGGTCCGACCATTGGCAAATCAAAGGTGGACATGACCCACGGTGTAGCAAAGCCCCCCGATGCGTTCCCCGGTGGCATACACGCAGCGCACACAGCCACATGACACTGCCTACTTCAGTGCCCGCCTGCCCACCACAGGTGACGATTGCGGACGCGAGCCTGCTGCGCTGCATGTTCCCAAGCCAGCCTGGCACTGGCAACACGCAGCGTCGCCGACCTCGACACCATCGCCGACCGCTCCATCTACGGCCAAGCGACGGTCAAGGACGGTGCCGTCATCGATGCACAGAAGCTGCCTGAGAGAACGCAGCGTGACGTAGAGAAAGTGCGCCTTGGCTTGGGTTCTCGCAGCACGCGGAGCGCGCGCTGTGGCAAGCCTGTTGTTACCTCTCTGTAAGCGCACAGCCTGCGCTGACCGTCCCGTGACGCGCAAGCCAATAGCGGCCGGGCCCATGCCATCCAAGTCACGCGTGACAATAGCACTGCGTCCATACGCAGTGCGCGCCGAACTCCAGTGCACACCAGCGCAGCACCAGCGATGCGTCCTGCCACGCAGGCTGCCCTACGTCGGATGTAAAGCGCGGATGAGCATGAGCTTGGCCGCATGCACCGCAACACCGCTCAGGATGGCTGCATAACGCGGCCGTGCAGCTCCAGGGGGACCGGATCTATGGCCTGACGCGCTCAGCTGCCGACCTGCAGCAGGCTCGGCGTGCAGCGCAGGGCTCGGCCGGCGCGGTGCCGGGCGGCCCCTGGAAGTGGAAGTGTAAAGCACCGCCATCGGGCATAGGTCGGTGTGAAGCTGACGAAGTGCGCGTGCTTCCTCCCCGGCTCCTATTCCTGGACCTAGCTACAGAAAAGAAAACCCGGGGAGGCGGCCCGCGCCGCGGTCTTGTGATTAGTACGGGGGCCCCTTTGTCTGCAATCCACGCGCGGTTCCAGCAGGCCTCCGCGCTGGGGGCCGACCACATAGCAACGGTTGGCTGCCGTAAACCCCAGGCTAGGGTGTATGAGAAGAAGTGCTCGGGCTCAAGGGAGGCAAGGTCCAGGGAGCCTCGGGCCTGCTGCGACGATTTTGGGCTTGCATGTGTGGCTGACAACCTGTCTCCCTCCCTGCTGAACCCCACGCTACAAACCACAACAGGAATACGTCCATCCCCTGCTCGCCGCCAAGGCCGAGTGAGTCAATTATCTTCCACTTTATGGGCAACCAAACGTGTTTGATGTTGTGCTTTCTTGGTTTCGGGCGTGATGCCTGGAACCGTTGACCCTCCTCTACCAAAGGCCGCGTGCAGAGAGGGCGCCAGTCACCATTAGCTTTACTTGCAGTTACATGTACTGGTAGTAGACTAGCACATCAAACACGCGCGCGGAGCGCGCTGCGCGCGGAGCGCGAGGCGCGCGGAGCGCGAGGCGCGGCGCGGATGTAACGGCCGGAGCCATCGGCGCCATCTGGTGTCTGCTGGTCGGGCGCATCCAGAGGGTGGCGATGGCTCGAGCCCTTGCATCATTGGGCTACTTCCATGCAATTAGATGTAAAGCCAATTACGGCTGACACCCTCTGGACGCATCATCCGCTGAGCGCCTCCTACCTGCCTGCCTGCCTGTGCGTCAAATCATGCACACGACATACACCTCGAGCACCACACTGGCACCACTTATGCATGTGATGCAGAGGGTGCCGATGGGTCCGGCCATTAAATCAGTTCTGATGGACTAGGCTATTCAAACACATGAAATTGCACGTACACCCAAAAGCATCTGGCACCCTCTGTGTTGTGCAGCTGCCTGGTACGTGTGTGTACTGCCTTTTACTGCCGCCGCGACCGGCTGGGCCTGTAGCCTCTGCCCTGCGGCGGTCCACTATGGAGTACGGGGTCGGAGCAAGTGCGCAAATGCGCCGCACTGTACGTTGCGCCGCATGCAATCATATGAACGGGTTGGGCGTACACTGCTGCGTCCTGACAGCATGGCACGTACGTACGTACGCTCGCACGCACGCACGTGCAGGCCGGCCAGCCAGCCTTCCGTGTGCACACTACCTGCAGGCTTCTGGAGGGCCACCCGCTGCTCAAGGCGGATGGCAAGTAAATGAATATCTGGGGGTGATTCGCCCAGCTCAAGCCCTGCCGAGCGGCGTCGCCCGGCAACGCCCGAGGATGTGAATTGCCTGTTTGGGCGTGAGTCATTACGTCAGTCAGTCGACCCTCCGCACGGCGTGGTTGGCGTGTGTTTTAACTGTCTGCGCGAGCTGCTCCGCATACATGCATGCATATGCATGGGGTGGTTTTGATGAGCGCCCCCCATGCGTGACAGACGTCCGGTGCCACCGTCTGGTACCGGTCGCGGCAACTGGTGTACGGTAGAAACAGAGTCCCCGAACAATTACGAGGAACGAGTATTTGTTCGTGCTTCCGGGGGGGTCAAGTGTCTGTTTGTCCATCTGTCTGTCTGTGTGTCTGTGTGTGTGCTGTTGTACATCGCGTTTTTGTCGCGGTTTCTTGGCCGTTTTGCCCCGTGTTTCTTGCGTTGTGACCCCAGAGGACTAGTGTCATCTAGCCCTGGCAAGAGCTTAGCCTGCCGTGTCTCCTGTGCGGAAATGGCTTTTTGGCTTTGGGGGGTTGAGGTCCTTTGGCTTTGGCCCGGCATATGCCCTCCCAGGCCCGCTTTGGCGAGTTCTGGCGGGTGCAACGCACCAGCGCCAGAGCCATGGCGCACTCCGCACTCCTTGTGAGCGCAGCTGCATAGTCGCCAGCCTGTAGTTCTTGCTGCCAGGGTTGCGTAGATATCGTGCACATGTCGATGGGCATGCAGCCGATGCCTGGGGAGCGGGGATTTGGGCCCAGGACCCAGGGCGATGCGCGTGATGGGGCACCGTGGCCTCAAGCATATGCACTTCCAGTCCGAAGTCCAAGCGTTCGAGCCCTGCGTGGTTGGCGGGTGGGTTGGGCGCCCACTGAGCATGGGGCCTTAAGCCCTTCAGGCCCGCTTTGGCGAGCCTTGGCGGGTGCAGCGCACCACCGCCAGAGCCATGGCGCACTCACTCTCCTTTTGGGCGCATCTGCATTGTCGCCAGCCTGTAGTTCCTGCTGCCAGGGTCGCGTCGTGCACATGTCGATGGGCATGCAGCCGATGCCTGGGGAGCGGGACTCGGACCCCACGACCCAGCGCGGTGCACTTGATGGGGAATCGCGACCCCAAGCACATGCGAGCCCTGCACATGCGAGCCCTGCGTGGTTGGCCGGTGGATTGGCCCACTGAACATGGGGCCTTATGCCCCCACGGCCGCTTTGCCTTGGCGGGTGCAACGCACCAGCGCCAGAGCCATGGTGCACTCGCGCTCCTGGGGGGAGCAGCTGCATTGTCGCCAGCCTGTAGTTCCTGCTGCCAGGGTCGCATCGTTTTCGTGCACATGTCGAAGGGCAGGCAGCCGATGCCTGGGGAGCGGGACTCGAGCCCCACGACCCAGCGCGGTGTGCTTGATGGGGCACCGTGGCCACAAACACATGTAATTCACGTTCGAAGTGCGAGCGTGCGAGCCCTGCATGGTTGGTTACCCACTGAACGAGGGGCCTTATGCCCAGGTCGGCTCGCCGAGGGGGCCAGCCAGCCATGTTCTGCCAACTGATGACTGCGGTGCAGCGACCCCCGGCAAGTCCCTTGTTGTGAGGGGTGGTCGGGCGGATACGCCCCCTTGTAGTAGTAGTAGGCGAGGCGAGGCGAGACGGTTGGTGTGCGCGTTCGTATGTGGTGGCCAGCAAACATCATCCGTGCGCCTGGGCACATGTGTGCCTCAGCCTTCCTTGGCGGCGCCAATCAGCGATCAAGCTGCGCGGCTGGGCGCCGGATCGCTCCGGCTCCGTGAGTTGCGCCCGGGGGACGTTGCTGCCAGCGTGCTCCAACCGGCCAAGATCCGTGTAACATTGGGTCACGTTCGATGGCTCTCTGCTATTCCTTGTTTGCGAGCGACGCTCCAAGTGCCCCGCTGCCCGACGAACAGCCCACTGGCAGTCACACATCATAACTGCCTCATAAGGGAAATTGTGCGGCTGGAAGGCATTTGGCCCCCCCGCGGCATCTCTTATGAGGCCGTCAATGCGCATGCGCTCCCCTGTTTGCGTGCCCCAGCGGGGTTGCTCGCTGGTGCTAGTGGTTGCCGACGGCAACAACGGGTACATTAACGGCTGGTATTATAACAGCTGGTAAATTAGTCACACGGGCCAGACACACACACGCACAAAGGAAGTGTCGGAACGCAGTAAAGTCCGAAGCCGGCGCAAAGACAATTCTGCCGCTTCAGCGGCCTCAAGGTCTTTCCCACCGGACTTCACACCCTTACTGTGTCGCTCTACAGGGCGACAAGGGCCCCCCTTTTGCCCCAGCACCAGCAAGCTGCAGGCTGGCCCTCTCATTGGTGGGTGGAACATCGGGCTGCCTTGTAGTTACCAGCCCCAGTGGCACAGAAGTGCAGTGTTCTCTCGGTGTCTTGGTTCGCTCGGCCCCGCCCCGCCGAGCACAAAGTTCGGCCCCCGCCCCGGAGCTGCCGGGTGCCAAGCAGCCACAGCAGCCGGCGCAGCGTGCAGGCAGCTCGGTTGAGGGGCCGGCTGCCTACACCCCAAGGATGGCGCCCAGGCGGCGGGGCCCCGCCTCGCTGCTGCACCTCTGCCTATGGGGCGTCTACGGTCTCTCTGCACCAGGGGCGCTGCGAGCGGCCACCGTGCAGCTCAGGAACGGCACAGACCTGCCCGCAATCCTGCTGAACAGCTCCATCACCGTGGTGGAGATCATGAACGACTTTGAGGTGCTGGAGAGCTACTGGACGGGATACCCGCTGCCCATAAGGCTGGACCGCAACCTGACACTCATGGCTGCCAGCGGTATCACGCCCCGCAACCCCACCATCAACTTTAACAACGTGCCCACCAAGGTAATGCACGGACGCTGCAGGCCGGCTACACGCTGCGCCTCCGGGCCGGCTGCTGACACCTTTGCCGCCCGACCGTCCGGCGTGCAGGTCCAGCTCACACCTAACACGGTCCTCCGCTTCGTGGGCGTAGTCTTTCAGAACTGGCGCAGCGGCTCAGCCCGCCAGGCGCCCGGGCTGGACCTCATGACACAGAGCCCCAACGTCGTAGCCGGGCAGCAGCCGCCCATCCTCCTGCTGCAGGACTGCTACCTTCGTTACAGTGAGTGTGCGCCCGCGCGGCGATACGACGGCTAACGGCAACGCACCATTAACTCCACCAACAGCATCCACTGGCCGACACATCGGATCGGACTGGTGCGCATGGAAAGATGAAATCGCGTCGTCATGGCGCTGCATGCGTTGCATGGGCTCGGCCCCCGCCCGGTTGCCGACGGGCGCCTGCCGCGCACCGCGTGCACGCCCCGCCCAATCCTTTCGTAACCGCAGAGCTGTGCTTCCCGGTCGCAACCCAGAACCAGAGCCTGAGCGAGAGCACAGCGCGCCCTCCGTCCATCCCCGGAACGCAGCAGTTCCAAGTGGGCCTGAAGCAGGACGGCTGCACGGCCCAGAGCAAGGAGCCGGCGCAGGCGTGCTGGAAGGACCGCGCGCTGTACATTGACCTGGCGCAGGACGCACAGGACGTGGACAACTTCGGGCAGTCAAAGCCCGGCAACTTCATCGTCTGGATGCAGAACTCGGGCTCGCTGTGCGAAAAGCTGATGTCGGACGAGTGTGTCCACCAGCACGGCGTGCTGGGCTGCTTCGTGCTGTCCCTCACGGAGCCGCCCAGCCTCGCACCGCCACCCTGTCGCGCATCCCATCGCCAGCGGGCTACCCCCCATCGCCAGCGGGTTACCCCCCATCGCCAGCGGGCTACCCCCCGTCGCCAGCGGGCTACCCCCCGTCGCTAGCGGGCTACCCACCACCACCAGCGGGCTACCCCCCGTCGCCAGCGGGCTACCCCCCATCGCCAGCGGGCTACCCACCACCACCAGCGGGCTACCCCCCGCCGGTGTACGGCCAACCCCCCACCGGCGTACCGCAGGACCGGTAATGGGAGTGCTGCTGAGCCAAGCAACACAGGAAAGATGAGCAAGTTCCAGAAGGTGTGCGCAGGAATCCAGGCTGCGGGAATGGTGGCGGGGGCAGCGGCCGCGTTTGGCTGCTCCATCATGTGAAGGGAGAGGGAGGGAGGGAGAGGGAAGGTGTGGGCCCTGACTTCCAATTGATGACGATGGAGCGAAGCGCACACTGCCGGCGGCACGGGCGGAAGCGTCCCTGGGTCCAGAGGTCCGTCTTGATTGACGTAAAGGGCTGAGGACAATGCATGTACATGGCAGGTAAAGCCTGCTGGCCAGGGTGAATACAGCAGGGGCGCAGCGCATCTTTTGGCGGTTTATGTCTCGTTCGACGGATACCTTGCGCGTCCACCAGTTGTGCGTCACTGCCGGTGAAGTAATTAAGTAAGGCCGAACTCAGCAACCGGCAGATGTAGGAGCAGTGTGACCGTGTGGTGGCGAAACGCAAGAACCTGGTTGTACAGGTGCGCAGCACGCGAGTGATGCACAAGTAAGGCCCCTTGCGGCACGAGGGTGACGGGCTGGTGCTGACAATGCATTCCAGCCCGGAAAACACGCGCGATGGGAAGACCGCGCCACGCCACCGTGCACTCAACGTGTCACACCCCCTGGCGCCCCGGGGGGGGGGGGCGTAAATGGTTTCGCAGCCAATGCATCTTCATTGATGTGTTACCTTGCTTCCAATACGTGGATCAGACTACATGTGATGGAGCGACGTGGTCGGCACAGTACTACCCCCTGGGCCTCCAGTCTCTTTGTACAGTCATGTGGATGGTGCGAGCGGCCTTTGACCTTTACACGTGATCCATCATGTATTGGCATCAGCCCAATACGTTGAGCAGAGTGATATGATACGACAGCCCTGCGACAGCCGTTGGCACCCTCTGGTCCTGTCGAAGGTGGCCAGAGCTGTGCGTGCCGCGCACCACAGTGACCCGCGCACGCGCGTGGCAAAGCACTGTACAATGCGTCCCTCCTCCTCGGCTACAGACCAGCGGACTCGACTTGGTTGCGGCGCGTTGGTGCGTCTGGGAGCTATTGTAGCGATTGCCGAGTGTGCGTTTCATGTAGCATCCTGTTGATGCCGCTCCTTGCGCGACTTTTCTCTGGAGGACAGCTGTCCCGTGGTGGCCGCAGCGGGTGCTAAGGGCCCCTGTCATTACCAGGTCATTACGTTGCTTTTGATGTACGAGACTATCGTCCATACATCCAATTGCACGTAAAGCCATAGGTGGCTGCCACCCTCTGGTGGCCGCATCAAGCTAAAGCGCTGCAGCGCTACACGGGTTCGCCGTGCTATGCTGTAACGTATGTAGGTAGCTATGTCGCCCCTTGGTACGTACAGAGCAAAGGGGCACCGTCCTGGTTTCAGCCGTGAAGTGTGCATCACATGTGCGCGGGTACGGCTGCTTGCAACCCATGTAATTGTATGTAAAGCAGCGCTTGCCACTCACTGGTTGCAGGGAGCCTGGTGCGGCGCCGCGGCATGAATTCAAACGATTAAGTTGATTAGCCCAAGAACTTGGACTCGTGTGCAAAAAGTGTACATCCCGAGGTCGGTTATCACTCGCGTATCGGCGCGGGTTTAGGATTTAACATGAGTTTCGATGGAAGGTTTTAGGTCGGTCCGCGCGTCCCGAGGCCCCTTCGCATTTTCTGTTGGCCAGTTACGTGGAGGCCGATGTAATGTGACCAAGGTGGTAATCCTGTCGAGCGGAGTACCACGGATTACCACCGAGTACGGTCCACAGCGCACAACGCTGGCGTGGGCCCCCCCTCCCCTGGCCCCCCCCCGCTGTGTGGGGGAGGGGTACGCGCGCGCGTGCGTGTGTTCCGTGCCGACATCCGTGAGGCGTGCAGGTGATGTGCGCGCCGCAGCATGACTTCGGTCGACGTGCGAAGGCGACGCAAGCAGCTTTCGGCATAAAGTGTGACCGCGGCCACTTACGGGACCCGCTGGTCGGGGCCCCCCTCCCCTGGCCCCTCCCCCCTAGGTGGGGAGGGGTGCGCTTGCAACATGTTCTGTACCGCAGCTATTTGCGCGAGTGATGAAGTTGGTGTGAGCGCGCAGCATCAAGTGTTCCTTGCGTCACGTAAATGCTACGACTCTTCACCGGCCTCGACGGGCATATGCCCGGATCGAGGCCCCGCAGGGGCCCGCCGTTCTTGGGCCAGGGGTTGAATGACTATGAACCAGCTATGAACGATTTGAATGAATTCCGAACTCGAGTTTTGCCTGATGGCACACCTACCTGTAAGCTCGTAGATGATGTGCCTGCGCACGCTGCAGGCGCAGAGTCACATAACGTGAGGTGAGGTGAGGTCTGATGTTCGAGCTGTTCGACGTTAGTAGCTGTGTCGGCGTGGCTGCGTGCTGCTGTACAAGCGGTTGCGGATGCAGCAGGGCTAACACTGACAGTGTTGTGGTGGCAGAGCTCAGCTGTCAAGGGGGGACGGGGAGCAGCACCAGGACATCAATTCAAGTCAAAGGTTGACGCGTTGACCAAGTCACCCGATGCAGTCGGCTGCCTCGCCCATGTGAACGCAGTGCATACGCTTGTGGGACAGGGCGGTGCCGGATCGAGCTTGATTGTTATTGGCTGATGGCTCGCGACGGTGGCCGGCAACAGTAGCAGGATGCAGGTGATGTGTACTTGAAATGCCCTATGTCCTGCAAGGGTATGAAACGTCGAGTGGAACATCACAGAAACCGGGGCAACGGGGGCAAAACAGTACGATGCGCCCAGAGCAGCCTAGCAATCGACCTGCCAGCTGCACAGGTACAGCAATGGCAGGTGCTGCCATGCGCAAAGATGTGCCTTTCGCCGCTTCCTGGCGTCGTCCTGTACCACTTGCACACAGCTTCCAACGAAGTTCCACGGTGGCGGTGGTGCTGTCCGGCAAAACAAACCGCGACCAGGATGCTCAAGCTGGGCATGGGTATTCCTGCTAGCGTGATGTGAACCATGCTATTTCGTGGAACAGTTGTACCCACTGCACGTGCACGTGGAACGTTCTCTCCTTTCCCCTCTCTCTTGCAAGGCGCACTCGATCGTTTAGCACGACTGTGCGCGCGCGAGCGCACTGAGCGCGCGGCGCGACGTATCATACCTGAGCAGGCTCTTCCTCCTGCAGCGGCTGAAGTCCGGCACACACACTCCATCAGGTGTAGTCAAGGAAAGAGAGGGCGAACAAGTCTCCGAGATGTGCGGCACGCGTGAGAAGCTAGTGTTAGCGGCGAAAAAGGGTTACGAGGCAATGCCTGTGGACGACCAGCACATGGTTTGGCATGTCTTCGATTCAATATCTCGAGGACAACGACACGTCCGACTACCACAGCTTTATGCGTGGATGATGTCCAACGGGCAAGTGGTGCCGCAAGCCGCAAGCAGCAGGGCGATGTCGGATGTCCGGTCGCAGGTTGTGGATCAGAAGCTGGAAAGCAGCACGGCGGACAGTCGTACCTTGCAGACGAACGTGCGCATCGGCGCTATGCGTGAACAGCGTGCGGCGGGTGTGCCAATCATGCAGTGCGCAGGCTGCGCCCTGTAGAACGTGCCGCGTGCTCCGCAACGTCGCATAGATGTTGGCTGATTGCATGCCCCTCGTGGCAGCGCTACGCAGCGCGCATGGTGATGATCAACCCCGCCTTATGCGCTCGTTCGCTCGTTTACAGGTGATACGACGGCATGTGTGGTGCATGCCCCTCACCTGTGCATGGCCCTGCCCAGCTGACGAACCCCACAGGGCAAAGCTGACGCCGTCTGGGCTTCCCTTTGCCCCTCCTTTGTACATGCCCCTATCCCACTCGGTGAGCGCAGCCTTGCTGGTTGCATGTCCGAGGCGCAGATTTCGGAAGTCTTCCGGTTCGTAGATGTCGACAACAGCGGCACCCTGGACTTCTACGAGGTCGGAGCCCTGATTGTCTTGCTGTGCTACCATTCCACATGCGACGGCTGCCACAAGTTGCTGCTGTACGACAACGACCTGTGGACGTGCCGTACATGCTGGACGGAATGGCTGGGCCGCGGTGGTAACGATGAGGACACCCAGATGCTAGTGTCGTACTGCGATGCGTGCTCCACACGGGCCCTGCACCCACACCAGCTCGTCAACGTCGCCAACGAAGTCGGCGTCCCGCCCAAGGATTGGGCCTTTTGCAGCACGCTCCAGGCGCCCCGCCTTACCATGCCGCCGCCGTATGCCGACCCGCCGCGGCCATACGCTGACCCTCCCCCACGGCCATACGCTGACCCGCCGCCACCGTACACTGGCCCATCGTGGCCGTACGCTGACCCTTCCTCCCGGCCGTACGCGGGCCATCCGTGGCCGTACAATAATGCAGCAGCCGCTTACGGCAATGCCTCACCCGCGTACGGCAACGCTCCAGCGGCTTACGGCATCGGCGCCTACCACCCCTACCAGCCCTATGCTGCTGCTGCGCCGCAGCCGCACAACCAGACCGGGCAGATGAGCGAGTACGAGAAGACGAGCTTAGCGATGCAGGCGATGGGACTTGCGGCGGGAGCGGCGACGGTTGGCTGCTCCATCATGTAGGTGGCAGGCAGGGCGGGACCCATCCCCCTTCTGGATTCAGAGAGAAACCCCAGTTACACCGCAGTTTCATAGGTCAAGTGGTTGTGTCCTGATGATGCTCATGATGTGTCAAGGTGTTGTGATAAGAGGGTGCTAATGGTTTTTATCATTACGTTTCGATGTTTTGATGTATTGCCATTACATCAAGTTACACGTAGAGCTCCAGGTGACTGGCACCCCCTGCTGCGATGGCCGGCAGCACTCTACACCCTCTGACATGCGCGAAGCGCCTACCCGAAGCAGGAGTGTGCCGGATCAGGTGGGAGCAGAGGGTGCCAGCCTTGGGCTTTTGCGCCAAAGTACATCGTACATGTTCTGGTAATAGTACAATACAGCAAATACGGTGGAATGCCGGCAAGCATTGGCACCCTGTGCAATGGGACCAAGGCCATGGGCAGGAGCCTCCTCTGGGGCTTATTGCCGGAGAGGGGGTAAGAGGTCGGCGCAGCAGAGTGTCAGCGACAGCCACAGTTGGCTTTGCGCCCAGGAGGATGTCAGCCACAATCAGCCTTACGGGCAGTTACATGTGATGTAAATACAGGTACATAGGTCCGTTCATACGTCAGACCTGATGTGATGGTCGGAACCATTGGCACCCTCTGGCCGCAAGTCCGTGTTAGTGTTGGTGAGTGGCCCCAAACCCCTTTTGATGCCCGCACCGTGCCTCTGTGCACGGCTGTCGTGCATACGAGGTGCGTGCGAGGCAGCAGAGCTGGCTGTGGGGCGCTGTAGCAGCGCCCATGTGACATGCTGGACACGACTGCCACTGTGCGAAGGGTGCTGGACACGACTGCCACTGTGCGAAGGGTGCAAGTCACCTTTGCCCTTGGGCTTCATGTGCAATGAGCTGTACGGGTGGTAACCTAACACACCAATTTCAACGCAATGATGAGGACCATCAGCACCCGCGCTGTGCTTGGTGCGTACCTTGTTTGTTGGTGCGGTGCTCTTGGTCCGCCACGGGCGCGCATGGGAGTACACACCGAATGCGCTCCGAGACGTCTTTTTTGCGTCTTTAGCAGCGCGTATTACGGCTTGTCAGCAGCTCCAGTGCGCGTTGTGCTGAGCCCAGAGGGCGCCGGTCAGTTGTGGCGTTACATGTAGTCATATGTGATGACAATATCCTGACACACTAAAACAGACGTAGTAGTTAGAACCGCTGTCACCCTCTGGTTGTGCTGAGCCCAGAGGATGCCGGTCACCCTTGGCTTCACGTGCATGGCATGCATCGGAGGCAGCTAGTACATGCAATCGGAGGCAGCTAATACGTTCATAGTCATGACCGGAACCGCTTGTGCTTTCTGAGCCACACCGTATGTCGGGTAAACCCGCGCCGGCTGACGCCGACGCCGGTGGGACGAGAACGCCGCCGCGTGTGCGTCGTACAGATGTCCTGAGCGGCGCAGGGAGTTAGAAGAGGAAAGGCGAGGCGCATGCTGAGGCAGACCCGGGCCTGCCGGTTTTGTTTTTTCGGCGTGATTGTGTGGGTCGTTGTTGCTAGCCCAGTGCAACACACACTGATTGATTGATACAGGATGCACCCGCCTCCGACAAGGCGCAGGGAGCCTGGGCCGCTAGGCCGGCCTAGCCTAGCGTCGAGAAGCAGGGCGAAAAGGCGGCGGGAGGTGCTTGAGAGCCAGCCAGCCAGCCTTGCATGGTGTTTTTGGTGTTGGCTGTTGCAAAGCATGGCCAAGTATCTTGTGTACAGCCCATTGCGTTGTGATGATCTTCCCAATCTTTTGGATCCTGTGCAAAAGAACCCGCCCACCTGGAAAGAGACAGCTGCAAAAACGGAAGCCTGCCTGTTACACAGCAACAACCGACGACGAAAACAGAAAGCCTGACTGCCACGCCCGAACCCGCGCTGAAAACAGCAGCGCAATCAGCCGAACAGACGCAACAAGACGATTGCGTTGTGGTGGTAATAGCGAACAGCCCTAAAGACAGCGTGCTGTCTGGGCTCTGCGCAACCATTCAGCTCTGATTGCCGGACGCGTAAGCAACCATTTGCCCTAGCAAGGGTATGCCAAGATCCGCCCAAGAGATCCGCCTTGCGTGCAGTAGTGTAAGTGCTCATCATGCACCGGGACGCAGCGCAGCGCTTGCTTGAGCTGCATGACGCGCACTTGAACCCCTGTCGCGCGCACAACGATCAAGGGAGAGATCTCGCAGTTATCCGACGGACAGGGCAGGGTACTTAGCAAGCCAGGCACGCACATGTCGACGCACATGTCGTGCGGGCCTGGCCACGGCTCAGCTCCCATTGAGCCGGCGGCTGACCGACCCACGGGTCAATAGTCTCTGAATAGTCTCTCGCCTGGGCCCTTGTACCAAAAGCAAAGCCCCGGCGAGGCCCGCAAGTAGGCGGGAGTTCAGAGGTAAGCTCAACCACTGCCACTGGCCACAGCACAAGCCCGGCGCCTCTGACTTTGGTCAAGCGCCCGAGGCTCTGTGGACCAGCTGTGGACTGAGGCCTGCCGAGGTCGCGCGTGAGCGTTGTACCGAGCGGGGTGGTGTGCTTGGTGTAGTTTGTGCTTGGTGCAATCCAAACCATTCCCACAAATCTGTCAACCCTGCTTGAGGTTAGGCAGGCTCGACAGTTAAAGAAAACAAGCGGCGCCTACGGCAATCTCGGTTTGTGCACCACCACCGACCACCACTCTCACCGACGACAGCGTCGATTGCCGGCACAGCGTGTTGGGCCTGGGGCCGTTGCAGCTTCTGGTCACGGCGAAGCTGGTGTCGATTCGCGTAAGAAGCCTTGAGCGTTCGCGTCACTGCCCCGACAGCCATTGCCGCGACAGCCGTTGCCCTCCTCAACGCTCCCTTGTAAGCAAAACAGCGGATCGATTGCAGCAGCCCCGCGCTGCTTGAGACGCTCAGGCCAGGCCAGGCCAGGTCAGCGCCGTCGGTCGGCACGCCCCACCTCCGGGCGTCGTCAATTAGGGCTCCAGGCTGCATCCTCCCCTGTCAGCAAGCAGAGGGCCAACAGCAACCGGCGGTAACGCCAACGCACAACATCTCCCGCCACCGCACTGCACAGATGGCCGTTGTTACTGCAGCCGTCAGGCGCCGCCGCGCCGTCAATCCCGCCCCGGCCTCGGCCTGTGCTCGTGCCCTCTTCCGCTGCGCCCTCCTCGTCCTCCTCGCGACCAGCTCAGGTGTGTGGTGCGCGGTTGCAGGCCGCTGGCGGTTGGTAGCGGTGCGCGCAGCACAGCGACGCCGACCGGACGGTTGCACGCCGGAGGTTGCGCGCACTATGATCTGTAAGTTGGCCGCAAGCCAAAAGGCCCCTTGGCCTGCCTTGCAGGGTGGAGCGCCGGCGGGTGGTGCGTGGCCCTAAATGCAGGACTGTCACCCTTCGCTCACACCGCCCATGGTGCCCCCCTAACGCCCGCCAGAGGGTGCTGCTTATGTGTGGCTTTACGCCTTTTGCGATGTTTTGGGAAGGCCATGCGATGGCCGGAACCATCGGCACCCGCCGCACCGAGGGTGTCGAATCGCTCCATCCACGGCGTTTGCATGTGATGAGCGCCAGCAAAGATGTCCCGTCAGCCACCAACAACGTTAGAGGCTGCCAGTTACCTTAAGCTTCACGTGCGATTTCATGTATTGGGTACAGCCCTTGGCTTTACGTGCGATTTTCATGTATTGGGAATAGCCCTTGGCTTTACGTGCGATTTCATGTATTGGGAATAGCCTAGTACATCAGAACTGATGCAGTGGCCGGACCCATCGGCAGCCCCTGCCATCACGGGCTTGTCATGGAATGTTGTGCACGTGCTGGCGGTAGCATTGCACATCAGCTACGGCGTCCACCCTGCGGCACCGCGCCACTGCCTCCCCCAACCCGCCACCTCCTTGCGGCACCCCCTGCCTGCCTGCCGCCGCCGTCCCTGCCGCACGCCCCTACTGCACTGCTACTGCTTGCAGAGGCCGTACGCAGCTTGCGCACCCATGACCATGACGCCATCGAGGCAGTCGTCGCAGCCAAGGCGGCTGCCGTGGCAGCCGCTCCCGCCCCGAACCCGGCCCCTACCAAGCCCCTTGCACCCGTTCCCACCCTGCCGCCGCCTCCCTCCCCGCCGCCGCCTGCCCCGGCTGCGAAGCCCGCTGCTGCTGCCCCGCCCTGCCGTCTCCGGCCCCTTCGGCCCACGCTGCCGCCGCAGCCAAAGCTGCAGCTGTGGTGGAAGCTGCTGCAGCTGCTCATGCGCAGGCTGCTGCTGCTGCCAGGGCTGCCGTCACCGCCAAGGTCTCTGCCCTCGCTGCCGCCGCCGCCCCGGCGCCAGCCCCGGCGCCGGTAGGTCACCGCAATGGTATCGTGTATGTACGTACGTCTTTGTACTTGTTGTTGACCGTCTGTATCATCTTCCCAACCGTCTGCATGGAATTTTGGTCTTTATGCTTCCCAAGGTGCGCAGTTGCCGCCCCCTCCGGCCCGGCGCCCGTAGACCATCTCTCTCGTTCCAGGCTGTGGGGCTTACGAGACGGAACTGCTTCCCCGGAGTCCCGGACGCTTACCATGGCTGTCATACGTTCGGCCGGGGAAGTTTTATCGTCATGCGCGAAATGACGGTAGCGTTGTTATGTGCGGCTTCGACGCACTTGCGCTGCCGTGCACATACATACCTCCTTGACAACCCTCAGACCGTTGCGCCGAAGCCGGCGCCTAAGCCCGCGCCTCCGCCACCGCCACCACCGCCGCCGCCGGCTCCCAAGCCTGCCCCCGTGCCTGCGCCTCCCCCGTCCAAGGTACGGCCGGTGCGCGTATCAACCACTGCTGGTCATCCGACCAACCGCACGCCTGTTGGTGCAGGCGCCACCTGCGCCACAGGCGTCCTGGGTGATGCGACGCTTAACTGAGAGGGTGTCGATGGTTCCGGCCATTACGCCTTGCAAGGTGTGTTTGGACATCTGTGTGACCACCGCAAATGACCGTGTGTGCCATGCCACGCCATGCTATGCTATGTGCCATGTGTGGCTGACAACCCCTGTCTCCCTCCCTGCTGAACCCCACGCTACAAACCACAACAGGAATACGTCCATCCCCTGCTCGCCGCCAAGGCCGAGTGAGTCAATTATCTTCCACTTTATGGGCAACCAAACGTGTTTGATGTTGTGCTTTCTTGGTTTCGGGCGTGATGCCTGGAACCGTTGACCCTCCTCTACCAAAGGCCGCGTGCAGAGAGGGCGCCAGTCACCATTAGCTTTACTTGCAGTTGCATGTACTGGTAGTAGACTAGCACATCAAACACGCGCGCGGAGCGCGCTGCGCGCGGAGCGCGAGGCGCGGCGCGGATGTAACGGCCGGAGCCATCGGCGCCATCTGGTGTCTGCTGGTCGGGCGCATCCAGAGGGTGGCGATGGCTCGAGCCCTTGCATCATTGGGCTACTTCCATGCAATTAGATGTAAAGCCAATTACGGCTGACACCCTCTGGACGCATCATCCGCTGAGCGCCTCCTACCTGCCTGCCTGCCTGTGCGTCAAAATCATGCACACGACATACACTCGAGCACCACACTGGCACCACTTATGCATGTGATGCAGAGGGTGCCGATGGGTCCGGCCATAAATCAGTTCTGATGGACTAGGCTATTCAAACACATGAAATTGCACGTACACCCAAAAGCATCTGGCACCCTCTGTGTTGTGCAGCTGCCTGGTACGTGTGTGTACTGCCTTTTACTGCCGCCGCGACCGGCTGGGCCTGTAGCCTCTGCCCTGCGGCGGTCCACTATGGAGTACGGGGTCGGAGCAAGTGCGCAAATGCGCCGCACTGTACGTTGCGCCGCATGCAATCATATGAACGGGTTGGGCGTACACTGCTGCGTCCTGACAGCATGGCACGTACGTACGTACGCACGCACGCACGTGCAGGCCGGCCAGCCAGCCTTCCGTGTGCACACTACCTGCAGGCTTCTGGAGGGCCACCCGCTGCTCAAGGCGGATGGCAAGTAAATGAATATCTGGGGGTGATTCGCCCCAGCTCAAGCCCTGCCGAGCGGCGTCGCCCGGCAACGCCCGAGGATGTGAATTGCCTGTTTGGGCGTGAGTCATTACGTCAGTCAGTCGACCCTCCGCACGGCGTGGTTGGCGTGTGTTTTAACTGTCTGCGCGGAGCTGCTCCGCATACATGCATGCATATGCATGGGGTGGTTTTGATGAGCGCCCCCCATGCGTGACAGACGTCCGGTGCCACCGTCTGGTACCGGTCGCGGCAACTGGTGTACGGTAGAAACAGAGTAGTAGTAGTAGGCGAGGCGAGCGAGACGGTTGGTGTGCGGCGTTCGTATGTGGTGGCCAGCAAACATCATCCGTGCGCCTGGGCACATGTGTGCCTCAGCCTTCCTTGGCGCGCCAACCAGCGATCAAGCTGCGCGGCTGGGCGCCGGATCGCTCCGGCTCCGTGAGTTGCGCCCGGGGGACGTTGCTGCCAGCGTGCTCCAACCGGCCAAGATCCGTGTAACATCGGGTCACGTTCGATGGCTCTCTGCTATTCCTTGTTTGCGAGCGACGCTCCAAGTGCCCCGCTGCCCGACGAACAGCCCACTGGCAGTCACACATCATAACTGCCTCATAAGGGAAATTGTGCGGCTGGAAGGCATTTGGCCCCCCCGCGGCATCTCTTATGAGGCCGTCAATGCGCATGCGCTCCCTGTTTGCGTGCCCCCAGCGGGGTTGCTCGCTGGTGCTAGTGGTTGCCGACGGCAACAACGGGTACATTAACGGCTGGTATTATAACAGCTGGTAAATTAGTCACACGGGCCAGACACACACACGCACAAAGGAAGTGTCGGAACGCAGTAAAGTCCGAAGCCGGCGCAAAGACAATTCTGCCGCTTCAGCGGCCTCAAGGTCTTTCCCACCGGACTTCACACCCTTACTGTGTCGCTCTACAGGGCGACAAGGGCCCCCCTTTTGCCCCAGCACCAGCAAGCTGCAGGCTGGCCCCTCTCATTGGTGGGTGGAACATCGGGCTGCCTTGTAGTTACCAGCCCCAGTGGCACAGAAGTGCAGTGTTCTCTCGGTGTCTTGGTTCGCTCGGCCCCGCCCCGCCGAGCACAAAGTTCGGCCCCCGCCCCGGAGCTGCCGGGTGCCAAGCAGCCACAGCAGCCGGCGCAGCGTGCAGGCAGCTCGGTTGAGGGGCCGGCTGCCTACACCCCAAGGATGGCGCCCAGGCGGCGGGGCCCCGCCTCGCTGCTGCACCTCTGCCTATGGGGCGTCTACGGTCTCTCTGCACCAGGGGCGCTGCGAGCGGCCACCGTGCAGCTCAGGAACGGCACAGACCTGCCCGCAATCCTGCTGAACAGCTCCATCACCGTGGTGGAGATCATGAACGACTTTGAGGTGCTGGAGAGCTACTGGACGGGATACCCGCTGCCCATAAGGCTGGACCGCAACCTGACACTCATGGCTGCCAGCGGTATCACGCCCCGCAACCCACCATCAACTTAACAACGTGCCCACCAAGGTAATGCACGGACGCTGCAGGCCGGCTACACGCTGCGCCTCCGGGCCGGCTGCTGACACCTTTGCCGCCCGACCGTCCGGCGTGCAGGTCCAGCTCACACCTAACACGGTCCTCCGCTTCGTGGGCGTAGTCTTTCAGAACTGGCGCAGCGGCTCAGCCCGCCAGGCGCCCGGGCTGGACCTCATGACACAGAGCCCCAACGTCGTAGCCGGGCAGCAGCCGCCCATCCTCCTGCTGCAGGACTGCTACCTTCGTTACAGTGAGTGTGCGCCGGCGCGGCGATACGACGGCTAACGGCAACGCACCATTAACTCCACCAACAGCGTCCACTGGCCGACACATCGGATCGGACTGGTGCGCATGGAAAGATGAAATCGCGTCGTCATGGCGCTGCATGCGTTGCATGGGCTCGGCCCCCGCCCGGTTGCCGACGGGCGCCTGCCGCGCACCGCGTGCACGCCCCGCCCAATCCTTTCGTAACCGCAGAGCCTGTGCTTCCCGGTCGCAACCCAGAACCAGAGCCTGAGCGAGAGCACAGCGCGCCCTCCGTCCATCCCCGGAACGCAGCAGTTCCAAGTGGGCCTGAAGCAGGACGGCTGCACGGCCCAGAGCAAGGAGCCGGCGCAGGCGTGCTGGAAGGACCGCGCGCTGTACATTGACCTGGCGCAGGACGCACAGGACGTGGACAACTTCGGGCAGTCAAAGCCCGGCAACTTCATCGTCCTGGATGCAGAACTCGGGCTCGCTGTGCGAAAAGCTGATGCCGGACGAGTGTGTCAACCAGCACGGCGCGCTGGGCTGCTTCGTGCTGTCCCTCACGGAGCCGCCCAGCCTCGCACCCGCCACCCGGTCGCGCATCCGGGGTGCGCTTGGAGATCTTGTTATCGTGCCTCTTGACAGGTGCGCATGCATCGGGGATGACGCTCGACTGAGCTCCTGCGTCACCACGACGCGCGTTTCGCGTGCGTCGCATAAAGTTCCATGCATACGACGCAGGTGCGGGCGCATGCATGGCGGATAGGTGAAGTCAATGCGCGCTGCGCTGCAAGTGACCGTGAACGCACCTAATGCATGCGCACAGCTGCATGACGTTGGCATACTTCCTCCTGCGTGCGGCCCGTCCTTTCCCATCGGGCAGCCAGGCAGGCAGGCTAGAGCCTGGGGCAGGGCGGATGACGCAACCTGCAGGATAGTGATCGGCTTGCATGCATCCCTGTAGCACCGCCATTCGTTCCATTGTCTGTTTGGTCTGCCCCCAACGAAGCCCCATTGCTTTTGAGGGATTCAAACATGATTGGGAAGGATGTATGCACACAGCATTGTTGTGGGGTGTTTACAAGAAAAGAGACCGTGTAAAGAACAAACGAATCCGACTGTACCGAAAAGGCGCCAGCGAGGATGGACGGCGCAAAGTCCACACCAGCTGGCTGGCTGTTGTGGGTGTGCAGCGCTTATATGCTGCGGTTCCCGGCAATGCGTACGCACAACAAGACATCGTACCGTCCCCCAATTGCGCAGGTCTAGTCATCACCATTGGCGCCGTAGTCGCGGTAGTGGTGCTGTTCAAGCGGCGGGCACACCGGCGGCCTCCATCCACCGCAAGGTGCGCAAGGAGCATTGTACGGCACAGCTCACCTTGTCCCGCCTGCGGCGAGCCCATTTGCCGAGCCCGTTGCTGAGCAGTACCACTGACCCAGATGCGGCGGGCGCCTGCACGGCTGCAGCTGCACTCTACTTCGGCGTAGAGGTAGAGGCGGCAGCTGGTCGTCGCAGCTGTCCGCGGCTACGTCCCGGGTGCTGCACGTTGCAGCTGCCCGCAGCACGCGTGGTAGCGCTTGTACCAGTGCCCTGCCGGCCCACCGCCTGCGCCACGCAACGTACCAGTGCATGTGCTTGACCAGCGTGGTGCCACAATGCCGCAGAGCGATATCGGCCCCTGGAGCGGAAGGGCGCTGAGCGCATGATAGGCCGGGCTGCCCCCGCCGCCAGCGGCCTGTCCTGTCGTGTCCGGCCCTCTGGCCAAAGCCCTTGCCCTTCCCGCACCGCTGTTGTGTCCAACGTGCGCTGCTACTGCTGGCCCACCAACCGCCTGCCTTGCGCGTGCGCAGTGCTGCCGAGGCGGGTAAGATGTTCCGACC